>JAFMOD010000228.1:3461110-3492991 GCA_019802435.1 Corydoras maculifer
ATATATATATATATATATATATATATATATGGATTGGCGCGCTGTCCTGGGTCTTTCTGCCCGGCACCCGAGACGTTCTCCCCTGGATGGGCATGGGGAACCCCACCGCGACCCTAATAAAGGATGAAGCGGGAGATAATGAATGAATGATATATATATATATATATATATATATATATATATGTGTGTGTGTGTGTGTGTGTGTGTGTGTGTGTGTGTGTGTGTCTATGTGTGTCTATGTATGTATATATGTATGTATGTATATAATCCATTTTTTTAAATTATTTTTGTTATTACACTTTTTTATAATAATAGCCTGAAATGATACAGGAGATATGTGCTTCAGTCATGACATGTTTTGAAATTTGAAATCATTTATTTCCATTCATTTTCAGGCTTCAGAGTTGGGAATGCTTTCTGTCTACTACACTTACATCTTTACTTCACTGGTAAGAGCCATGGGTTTATAATTGTTTTGTCTCTGCAAAAAGAAAACCATATCATCTACAAAAACACGGTCTTAGATAAGTTGCTGTACTCTTCAAACTAGATCAGAACTTTTCTCTTAAATTTGAATTTCTACAGTCATTACTGCCAGAGGGCACCTTCACATCTAAGTTTTGGGGAAATCCTTGGGTCAAGCTAAAGTCCAGAAGTATATGCCTTAATGTGCCAGGTAGCATGGTTATTTGTTTATCTCAGTTATCTCTCCTCGGGGACGAGAAAAAGGGGTTGGAGAAAGTTACCGTCAAGCCTTTTGTATTTCTCCTCTCGCCAGTCTTTTATAAAGTCTATAAGTTATCTTCACTTGATAGACTTAAGCTCAAAATTATTGCTGCTCAGGTTAGCATTTATTTTTTTGTTTTTCTTTTGCTATCTCACAGCTTTCTGTTCTTTGTCTTTATTTCTCTCTCTCTCTCTCTCACTGTATGTCATTAGAAGTTTAGAGCTATATTATTTGGCCTAAGCTGTTTACTTTTCTTGCTATTATGATTTTCAATTTAGTAACACTTAATGTTTAAATGCATTATTCTATTTAAGTCCCCTTGAGTGTGTAGTGTGAGCACTTTTTTTACTTGTTCTATCTTCAGAACCACTGTTTGTTGTTGGTAACATGTTGAACTGTGGTACATAAATTATAGTTTAAAACTACATGGAGGGAAAAGAATATGACTTAAATTATTTGCTTAAAGTTTTCAAAAAATTTTGTTTCAGTAACATGTTATCATCTAATTTTGTCAAAAAGCCATAGTTAGACTCCACATTTGGGTTCCTAATCCACTCTGTACAATTAAATGCATGTATGCAAATTGTGTATGATTGTGTTTAAAACATAACAATGTTTTTTTTCTTAAAATAATTTTCCCTGCAAACCAAATCTCATTGGTGTGGGGGTTATAAATACAAGCATACAGAAATAAGTGTGTGCTGGTGATGGGTTTGGCTATAAGATACTTGAGAGGTTCTTTCTTTACACCTTTCCAAACTCTGTGTGGCAAGTGATCTTATAATGCAATAAACAATACTGATCTGCTTGAACTTTGTTATAATCTATAAAAAGAATGTTTTTTCATTGTTTTTGCTATTTTTCTATAATCTTAATATCTGTATTGAATATCCTATAGCATTTTATGTATTATACACCATCATGATCTATATTGGTCAATACCATGTGTTCATTTATGAAAAAATATCAGCTTTACTGGCTAGCAGTATCAGGAGGAAGCATTATTAATATATGCCAACCTTGGCAGCATCACAGCAGAGAAAGTGAGAGTGTGCGTATGCCTGTGTGTCTTGGGGGGGCCGAGGGCTGCTGTATCTGGCCCAGTTCCTAGAGCTTTGACTGATCTCTAGGTGACAGGCTGTGTCAAGAGGCTCATCGCCAACCTGTCAGTTCCACACCTATCCTCTAACTCCCTCATCTCTTGGTTGCAATCCTGCCAAAGATCAAGTAGAGTGCCAGTCCCTTGAGTATTGCTCAAAAGAACTTGAGTAATATTTCATGTGTATTTTGTGTATTAGTCCTCAGTTTTATAAACCTTTTAATTATATATTTTTCATTAAGGTGTTTACTGATAAAATGCCTTCTTTCATGTGGAGATATTTCCTAGGGTGACCCAGAAAGCCTATTTTTTCAATTACAAAAGAAAAGAGGAATAAAACTAAATCTTAACTCAAAAAACCTGCATTGATGCAGTCTGCCAGCTAAAATCTAATTAGTACATTCAGTTTCCCTGCTATTCTTCATATTGTCATTTTCTCTCAATGCTGTCTTTTATCTTGTAGTTTGTGTGTTGACTATGATGAGGTCTTTCACCATTCTGTACTTTGTAAGACCCCTGGTGGTTTTTGATCAGCAGCCTGGTTTAGTGCTTCTGTATTGACAATCAAGGAGATTCCCTGCTATTTATCTCCCTGGAGACACCTTTTTCTCTGATCTCCTACTTTTCTTTCATACCTGCATGGAATATTATTTTCTCTGATCCTATCTTCGTCTCTGCAGTCAATGGTGATGGGTGGTAAAACTGTATATTGGTTTGTGTCCAGACTACAGAAACTTTTCCCTAATTGCGGGGGCATTGATCTGACACATTGGGGATGTTACAACACCACAATGCTTCCTTCACTTTTTTATAGTTACCAGAGCACAATACACAATTGCTTTTAAAATCGTTCCAAACTTATTTTGTAAGAGATCCAAAACGGTGGATATTTAACTACAATATAAAATTTATTTATTCATTATCTTCCGCGTAATCCTCTACTAGGGAAGTGGGTGGATTTGGGGGAGAACTTTTCAGGCACTGGGCAGATACACCCAGAACAGGGTGGCAATCTATTACTGGGCACACTCACACCCTCATACACACTCACAAACACAAAAACTTCACCCAGATTGGGATTCAAGCCTGGAATTTCCAGTCCTGATAAAACGTGCTAACCACTAAGCCACCGTGCCACCCACAATATAGAGTTGATAGACTGATTTGGCATTAATATAAAAAAATAAATAAATAGCCGATATACTGATTTTAAGCTTTTTTAAAATGCCAAATTTGAAATCCTTGATGCACAAGCAATACAAAAACCTTCTAATGCATATTGGTCAAATATTAGTTATATTCTGTGTTTTTTATAAATATATAAATACATTTTTTTGTAATCGTTTGAGTGTAATTCATGTTATTTTTTTAAAAACTGTGTACATTATGGTTTTTGTTACCATGAAACATTTTTTTTTTATCTTATTTTGCTTAACGGACGACACGGTGGCTTAGTGGTTAGCACGTTCGCCTCTCAGCACTAGGGATTCCCGGTTCGAATCCCAATCTGGGTGGAGTTTCCATGTTCTCCCTGTGTCCGCGTGGGTTTCCTCCGGGTTCTCCTGTTTCCTCCCACAGGCCAAAAACATGGATCAAGTCTATTGAATTCTCCAAATTGCCCCATATAGAATGTGTCTGTGTGAGTAAGTGTGTCCCCAGCGATTGATTGGCGCCCTGTCCTGGGTCTACCTGCCCAGCGCCCGAAACGTTCTCCCCTGGACATGAGGAACCCCACCGTGACCCTACTGGATGATAAAGCGGGAGATAATGGTTGGATGGATGGATTTAGCTTAAACCATTTTTAACATTTTAACATTAACATTCATTTAGCAGACGCTTTTATCCAAAGCGACTTACAAGGTGAGCACAGGGTTAATCACAACATCACTGGAGCAATGAGGGTTAAGGGCCTTGCTCAAGGACCGACCCACTTTGGTAACTTCAGTGGACCTTGGATTTGAACTGCCAACCTCAGATTGATAGTCCAACACCCTAACCACTGAGCTACCGCACCCATTTTTAATACATGTATACACATCTGAGTCTTTATCCATGTTTGCAATAATTAAAACACATTTGAAAGAAACACACACATAAAACACACACATCATATATAAAATCGATATTTTTAAACTAATATTAAACTTTAGTATGACAGATTTTCCTCTGGGCTCAAGTGACCTACCTACCTCCATCCAGCCAGCCATCTATCTATCAACACCTCTTAATTCTTCCCTGCTAATCAAGAAGAATTTGGTCCTCACAATGTTTCTTGCTAAATAAACAAGATGGAATTCTGGTCCACTATTGATTAAGCTTTGGTTTACAAAAATTGTCCTGAGACAATTTACTAATGTAAAAATTGCCTCAGAAATCAATGGAATTTGACTTTAATAATGCCAATAAAAAAAAACATTAAATTAAAATAATGATTCACATTTACAGAGTAATTTGTCATCACGATGCTTACATGCGTCACAAAACTATGTTTGTTCTCCTTGCACATAGGCCTGGTACCCTGGGAACACTAGCTGCTGACATTTCTGTTTCTGAAATCTAGGCAGACCTTGCACCTCTCCTTCTTTACTTAGCCTTCCTGTCTGATGTCCTCCTGTTGCTGGGTGATATCTGGGTGGTTTTTCCTTTTCCCATTTTTTTGCATCAATAATATACTTCTGGGGGTATGACATGACCTTCATACATCTCTTCGTATATGGCCCTGATGGGCTTTGATAAACACCCAAAGTGCATTGCACACACTGCTAATTTTTAATCATTATAACAACAATTCATCTCAGTAAAAAATGTTCAGCTGAAGTAACATTGCATGCTGAAAAATATTCAATAGGTCCAGCAGGATTTGTAGAGCACGAAGTGTAAAAAATCCTTTATCGATTTCTATAGAAAACATGCCCTATACCAATGTTTTCAAAACCCTTTCATTTATTATACCCTTCCTCCACTTTAGGAACTGGCAATACTTCATGTCTTTGATTGCCTTGGGACTATTACCTCATCACACTGAATTAAAAATATAAAAATCATTTAAGGGTTTTCTTGACAGTTTTAGAAAAGTGCCTCAAATGAAATTGGAAATTTACTAAAATTTTACCTGATTTCTACGATTCATGAGATTGAACTGACTAAAGTGTAATTTATGATTCATGGAACAGCTCTATTGATACAGACAATGTGATTTAAAAGTATTTAATTATGAAAGATTAAATAATAAAATACTGATATGAATATTATTTATCTGGAATATCTAAGAATTCCAAATATATTTTAAGCAAAACTTGTTGGGTATATTTGTGGTCTCTGAATATTACAAGGATATTTTAACAATGGCTTTTTTATCTCTTATAGTCCCTGTGGGGCAGTTTTAGGCTTGTGATTAAGGGACTAGCATAGCATCCTGAAGATTCAATCCCCACCAAGTACTATAGCTAAAGGTTGCCCACTGCTCAGGGCACATGTACTCATGTACACACACACATATATATATATATATATATATATATATATATATATATATATATATATATATATATATATATGTGGGTGTGTATATGTGTGCATTTCACTCCACGGATGTGATGGACAAAGTGATCCATCACATTCACGGATGTGATGGACAAAGTCCTTTGTGTGTCCTTTTTCACTTTCCCACAGGTTTAAAACTATTCAGTCTGAGTGATATGGTTGGAGATTTAATTGATTTTGCAATTTGTCTTATACTTATCTGTAATAATAAGTATGTAGAGTATTCACTTTTGTTGGCATTAATATTATTATTTTATTAAATTTCTGAAAACATAGTTGCTCTCCTCCCACAGGAATTCTCTCTACTACGACTAGATGATGTGGCTGACCAACGTGTGAACATCATTGGGTTTTCAGTCTTCAACAGAACACATCCTTTTTTCCAAGATTTTCTTCTTAGTCTCAATCGTTCCTGGCAAGAGAACTGTGACCATGCTCCATTTGCTGGCACACCGGTATGTTGTTCAAAATTACCACTTCAGGTATTATGTTAATGCAAAATTAGAGTGTAATTAGAATGTAATGGTAGAAAGGCATTACATGATCCCTAACTGTTATTGTTAAAAAAATGCTGTTAAAGATTTATTACAGAGAAAATAGTTAAACTAATAAATTATAACTATTGCATGGTCTTGGTAAATTTTAGCTCTAAATGAAAATACAGGATTTTCCATTTTTTGTGTGCGATACATTATGAAAGATTTTACCAGCCATTTGTTTTTTCGTATTTTAATACTAATATCTGAACATATTTTGGTGGGGTATATATTTTATTAATCATAAAAGATAATCTGCATTACCCGACAGATTTATTAACATAAAATTGTATTCGCATCAGATTTATTTTATCCATCCATCCATCCATTACCTTTCCGATTTATCCTCTACTATAGTCGCGAGGTGGGTGCTGGGCAGATAAACCAGGGCAAGGTGCCAATCTATCGCTGGGCACACACTTACTCACACAGACACATACACAAACACACACTCTATATGGGGTAATTTGGAGAATTCAATTCACCTTGATCCATGTTTTTGGACTGTGGGAGGAAACCAGAGAACCCGGAGGAAACCCACACAGACACGGGGAGAACATGGAAACTCCACCCAGATGGGGATTCGAACCACTAATCCGTAGCGCTGAGAGGTGAACGTGCTAACCACTAAGCCACTATGCCATACCAGATTTATTTTATGTTGGATTTAAATGAAATCACTTTTGAAAAACTTTTTTCCTTCTTCAAAGTATGGGATGCACACTTTAGAACTACTTTTGTAATAGCCACTCAATACAGCCATTAGCCAAGGACAGTCATTAACCGGCCCTATTTATCGCCTATTCAATGCATTTTTCGATGAAATACTGCAGGAAACATTTGAGTAACATATAGTTGTAAAACTTATGTTAAAAAAAAGCTCATATGGTTAATGATGTGCTACAAAATACACATAATGACCCTTTTAAGTGAATATTACTCAGCAGGACTAAGCCTCCACCACATCGGTGTTCTGCTGTTATGGGAAGGGGGAGTTGGGGGTAGTTCCACAATAATGGTCTAATATCTGACTCAGCCCATGTTAAGTATTAACCACCTGCTCGCTGCCCATTACCTTTGTGTGTTGCAGCTCTCGTCAGCACTACTGTTTGATGCTGTACACACAGTAGCTGCAGCTGTGCAGGAGCTAAACCGCAGTCAGAACGTGGGTGCCACGCAGCTTTCTTGCAAGTCGTCCAAAATCTGGGAACATGGCACAAGCCTGATGAACTACCTTAGAATGGTAAGTAAAATGAACCTGGCATGCATGAGGTACCACAGCTGTTTATCATACTGGGGTGTGGTAGCTTGGTGGTAAGGTTGTTTGGCTATCAATCTGAGGGTTGTGGGTTCTAATCCCAGGTCCATTAAAGTAACCAATGTGGGTTCTTGAGCAAGGCCATTAACCCTAATTGCTCCAGGGATCCTGTGGCAAACTCTGCACTCACTTTAGATATCGCTTTGGATAAAAGCATCTGCTAAATTACCAAATGCAAACGTAAATGTACTGATTATTAGGGATGAGACATTTAATCTATTTTGTGATTAATCATAAATAAAAACATTAAAATTAATTGATTAATTTTCTCAGCATCATCATCATCATGACGACATTCATAAGAAATATATTATGCGGGTAGCCAGAAATTTAGAAACTTTACTTCTGCACACTTGTTTGTCCATTTACTTTGTTGTTACATGAAAACCTAGTTTTCAAAGAAATATGCCGGTATGTAGTTTAAGTGACACATTTTTGCTTATTTCACAAAAATATTCAATATTTT
Organism: Corydoras maculifer; assembly: GCA_019802435.1. NCBI lineage: Eukaryota > Metazoa > Chordata > Actinopteri > Siluriformes > Callichthyidae > Corydoras > Corydoras maculifer. Next base: position 3,468,800 of record JAFMOD010000228.1, read on the forward strand.
GTGTTATAAACAATATTTTGTGTTAATGTTGAGCAAAAGCCTTGCATATTTTTTAATTAAAAAATGTTATTTCATTTACATTAAAATCTGCATCCCTTTAAACACTATGCAAGTACCGTTATTTAAGTATCAATTTTTCTAGTCATAGATTTTACTTGCAGATGTTTGTAGTATCCTAAATTTCTAATACATAACATTGGTATTATCATAGATCTGCTACACAGTGCACTGTATTTTCTTTTTTTTTCTTTTTTAAATTAACAGATATTACATACTATACACAGGTCGTCACTGTGGCTTAGTGGTTAGCATGTTTGCCTCTCAGCACTAGGGATTCCTGGTTCAAATCCCAATCTGGGTGGAGATTCCATGTTCTTCCCGTGTCCGCCTGGGTTTTCTCCGTGTTCTCCGGTTTCCTCCCACAGTCCAAAAACATGTATCAAGTCAATTGAGTTCTCCAAATTGCCCCATATAAAGTGTGTTTGTGTGCGTGCCTGTGTGAGTGTGCGTGCCTGTGTGAGTGAGTGTGTGCCTAGTGATAGATTGGCGCCCTGTCCTGGGTGTATCTGCCCAGCACCCGAAACTTTCTCCCCTGGATGGGCATGGGGAACTCCCCACCACGACCCTAATATAAGATAAAGCAGAAGATAATGGATGGATGGATGGATGGATGGACATACTATACACATGCCACTTTACTTTCACTTACTTTTACTATGATGCTTTACTTTTACTTTATTGAGTATTTTGAGTACTTTTAGTTTAATTTTGCTGCGTTTATTGTTAATTATTTATTTCCTCTTTTGTATATATAAACTCGTCTAATGGAGCATCTGTAAAAGCTGCAATTCACCCCCGGATATTAATAAAATATTGTGATTATGATGAGTTAGAATTAACCTTTAAGTTAAATTGGTGGAATGTTCTTCCCAACTCTATCCGTAAGGCAGAATCACTAAACAGTTTTAAAAAATTACTGAAGACGCATCTCTTTAACAAATACCTGTTGTAATATTAAAAAAAAAATTTTAAATAAAGAAAAGGGAGGGGGGGGCGTGTGCCGCGGGGCGTGTGCCGCGGGGCGTGTGCCGCGGCATCGAATAACATTCAGGTTTGATGAATTTACAGTATGGTTGGTTTTCTTCATAGCTTCTGACTTGTGGTGTTCTCATTTGTAAGTCGCTTTGAATAAAAGCGTCTGCTAAATGACTAAATGTATGTAATGTAATGTAAGACTAAGTTTACCATAAAATAATTTTCCTGCATCGCCACCACAAAAGTTTGTCAGAAAATTGCAATAAAACACAGTTTGAAAAAAATCTTGTACACTGATGGAGTAAAGATAAACATTTCAAACCCAACTCTTGATATATGGGGCATAAAAAAAGCCAAAAAATAAAGGACCAAGCCTTAATCTTTTTAGAGAAATTGTTGATAGATGAGACCTAAATAGAGCTTCATGGAAAACTAAAATAAAATGACCCAAACCGTATTCCAAAGCAGAAATGATGACTGCCTCACATAAGCTATGATGGAGGTATTTGGCAGTAAGAGGTGGTGTGGTTCATGCATCAGTTTGTAATTAGAATGCAGATTCTGGAAATCAGAAATAGTAGGAATATATACCTGGGGATCAATCTGACAGTGTGAGTATCTGTATTACAGCCATTTTTAAGAAGCAATAGAAACCTGAAGCGCTCAGGTAGAGCTAAAACACCTGTTTTCACACCCTGTGTGTTTGTCTGTGTGTATCTGTGTTACAGCGGTTTTTAAAAGCAATAGAGACCTGAAGAGGTCAGGTAGAGCTAAAACGCCCCTTTTCACACCCTGTGTGTTTGTCAGTGTGTTACTGCATGTGTAACTGAGTAGCACTTGAAAAGTACCAATAATTAAAAGCTGAAAATCCTTTTTTGGTGTGGCAATAAAGCCAGTTTAGAGTTCCATTTCACACTTGTCAATGTCCTTATTTCCCTGAACCTTTGCTTCAATGACTTTTACTACTCTTTAATGGAAATAATAAATAATGTTCTGTTCTAGGTAGAATTGGAAGGTCTAACAGGCCACATAGAGTTCAACAGCAGAGGGAAGCGCTCTAACTATGCTTTGCACATCATGCAGAATGGCAGGGATGGACTAAAGCAGGTAAAGGCCTTTCCTTCTTGCATCTTTTCAACTTTCATTTTTCCTTTATACTATGAAGCACAACACTCATCAATTTCACACTTTGTTATAAAATTGTGATGTTGAAATTAATAAACAAGATTAGTTTACAAGTTTAAAGAAAAGCAAAATTGTTCACTACATGAACAATTGTGTTACATCAGAACAAATAGTTTTAAGTAAGCACATATAAAGTGCATGCAGAACATTGAACACATATGAAGTACTTATTGGATAATTAAGAAAAGTAAGATGCAAAAGGTGGATTTTGAAAAATCCTGATACCCGTTAAGGTTTCCTGAGTTCAGAGGGATGGTGGATGGAAGGCTAATCTTAGCGGAGCTGATAAAAGCCCTTAATCAGTTCTGTCCTTTCTCAGTCTACTAGCTGCATAAGCTTCCCATCCCATTGCAGTGAAAGTCCAAAAGAATCAAATAAAGGCACACCAAAGACATGTTTGTGGCAAAATAGAGTGAAACAAAGAAAGGTGTTGTAGTCTAAACGAGCATGAGTGTAGGCCTAAAAGAGGGAAATGTGGAGGTGGTGAGAAAGAAAGCAAAAAAAATACAGGTTACCTGCTCTAATATCCTAAAGTACCGATATAATGGGGAAGTATAAGTGTGCCCTGGTGGCAAGGTATGTCTCTGATGGAGAGCCTTGTCAGCTAAGCATAGGGAGCATGTAAGTGGCTTGTCCTTGTAGCAGTGCAGGAACTGATCGATGTGCCATGAATGCAGACCTCCTCATGAAACTGGAAACACTTTGGAAGCAGTGCAAAACAGGATTAGAATTCCAGGTCACACTGAAAGGAGGTGAGGTTGATAGTGGTATTGTGCAAAGACTTCCCAGCAATCATTGCCCCAACAGGAAATATAGCCAATTTAAGAAATCAGTGTGGCATAAAGGTCAGGGAAATTGTCTATTGGTCTGTGTATGATAATCAAAAGATAGGTTAAAGTTGACACTACTTATCTGACCAAATGATAAGCACACTCTTCTGGCAAACTCAATATTTCAATACTCATCCCATCTCATTATCTTCCACTTAATCTTCTACTAGACTCGCATGGGGGCTTCCCAATGCCCATTTTGGTTTTGGGTGCTGGGCAGATGCACACAGGACAGGGCAGCAACAGCAATGGGCATCCACTCACTCATACAGACACATACAATATAGGGGCAATTTAGAGCAGTCAATTTACCTTGAAACCATATTTTTAAACCTGGAGAAAGCCCACAAGGACAATAGAACATGTGATTTGAACGCTGGATTCTCAGCCCTGAGAGGTGGAAGTGCAAGCACTAAGCCACCAATTTGTTCCAATTTGTTGAAAGTTTTCTTTCTAAACATCAAATGAAGTATGTAAAGTGGCAATAATATGACCATTCATAAGGCCTAGCCAATCATTGCCAAGCATATGATACAACCTTTAAAGGAGTGCAAATCAAGGTTAGAGTGTCACAGGATATCCAGGACATGTTGAGCAAATGAACAAAGTGATTAGACATGTAAAGGGACATCTTCTTCATGAAAAATTCAGATGTTTCAGGGTTGCCATAGTTAAAAAAAAAAAAGGGCAAATAAAAAGAATGCGGGTACAATGTTAGGGGTGGTGTTGCATTGGTGTACTGGGGTTTAAAACCTCAAAATATGTTGAATTGCATAGATAACTTTAGTTTATAATGTTTTCTCTAAAAAGCACCAGTACATACCAAAGCGGTAATCAAGTGGCAAATCCCATTAAACAGAGATAATGAAAGGAGCTGGACACAGCCCAATTCAGGACCTTTTGTAGATCCATCTCATTCCCTTAGTGGCAATTTAATCATCTAATGTCTAAGATAATTGTTCTACAGTTAAACCTGTACAGTATGTTAATGAACAAACTGTTTTGAAAACGTCATGACATAACCTAAGAAAATGCTTATGATGATGTGGAGTCAGAATAGAATATTAATATATCATCAGTATACAGTATATATAATTTTAGTAAAAGTACACTGTTGTTAGCAAAGAATTAAAAACATACCAGGGCATTAGTAGGCATGAAGGTTTCAGCAGCTAATGTGTACTAAGTGTACACATAAGTACTAATGTGCTGAGGTAGTGAAGAATGCTGTTTTCTACTTTTTAATATTTAAAAGAATTATAAGTTCTATGCATGGATTTTGACATCACACAGCTGCTCAGAAGAGGCAGACAACGGAACTAGGTACATCGGTTAAATGATGCACTTAGTAACTATTCAACCTCCTAAATTTTAAACAAGGACTCAGCATCTTCAGCGTGAAAAAAGAACTCTGCTACCTTTGGAATTTTTTATAATTGAATAAACTCTGCACTAAAAACCTGGCACAACTGAGATTTAACAACAGGTAAAGGAAGCATTTTTTTTCATTCACATTTTTTAATGGAAATATCCATTAAGAGCAGAGGCATGGTTTCACCATGGCCTTATCTGAGTATTCTGACAAAACGCATAGAATTATAATGGTGTTGAATTCCAAAGAATTCTGCTGATAAAATAAAAATTGGACCTTATAAGAGATTCTAAATAATTCCTTTTGAAAAGTTCCAGCCTTGAAACAGAAGAATCTGGATGCTGCTGAAATATGAGTTCTAAAAAAAAGGTTTCCTTGCTGCTGTAACATTTTGTTTGTTTAATTAAATGAAAATTAGAGCATGAAAAAAAAATCTGAGCAAGTTCAGGGACAAAGCATACATGCTGTTACCATGGCATTAGTTGTGCTTTCCTTAAATTTAATGAGGATCTTATTTATTTAAGGATCTGCTGCCTTCTAAAGTAGCTTTAACAACTTTTCAAGTGATTTAATTCTATCCAAACTATATCAATTTTACCAAAAATCCAATTGCTAAAGTTACCAAGTTTTCTAAAACTCCAATGAAAACTATCCATCCATCCATCCATTATCTTCCACTTTGTCCTCTACTAGGGTCGCGGGGGGAGGGGGTTCCCCATGCCTATCCAGGGGAGAACGTTTCGGGTGCTGGGCAAATACACCCAGGACAGGGTGCCAATCTATCGCTGGGCATACACTCACTCACACAGACACACACAAAAAAGCGCACTCTATATGGGGTAATATGAAGAACTCAATTGACCTTAATCCATGTATTTGGAGTGTGGGAGGAAACCGGAGAACCCGGAGGAAACCCACACGGACATGGGGAGAACATGGAAACTCCACCCAGATTGGGATAGCGCTGAGAGGCAAACATGCAAACCACTAAGCCACCGTGCCACCCTTCATTAAAAACTAAATTTAGTAATATATTAATTCACTTTAACTTTTTTTTTTTTTACACGTGGGTAGTATGTTGACTTAGTGGTTAGCATGTTTGCCTCTCAAGTCTGAGGATTCAGTTTAGAATCCCAATCTGGAGTTTGGAGTTTGCGTGTTCTTCCTGTGGACGCATGGGTTTTTTCCGGGTCCTCCAGTTTCTTCCCAGAGTCCAAAAACATGGGTTTAAGGTAAATTAAATGTTCTAAATTGCCCCATGAAGTGTGTTGAAATGTTCTCCCCTGGATGGGCATGGGGATCCTTACTCCCACACACACACAATACCTCAGTAAAAGATTAAGCCTAAAAGAATGAATGAATACATGTATTTATTACACTGACACATTCAAATAAAAACAAAATTAGCATATATTTATAAAACAAGGTGTGCACCACTAAACTCACAATAAAACTTTGTAGTTATCAGTTGAATAATTTTACTTTAATTGAAGTTTTATATTTATATTTGACTGTATTAACAAAAATTACTAAAGTACTAGCATACATCATGACCTGAAAAGGGAAGAAGTCGTCCCGTCTTCATAACAAAATAATAAATCTAGAAAAGCATTCTTATTTCAGACACAAATGTACACTGGACAAGTATAGAAACACAGACCAGAATAATTCAAATAGAAATTATATATATATATATATATATATATATATATATATATATATATATATATATATATATATATATATATATATATATATATATACTATTATTGTATGATGTAAATTATTTTGATACAATTAGGTAAGACGACAACAATCTGTTGATGGGTAAGTAAAGCTTAGTTACTTACAGAAAGGTACATTAATGACCTCAGCTTGGCTCACATTCATAGTAAATTTATTTTGATCCCATTGTTTTGATCCCTCTATCTCACACATTCTCTTATTCCATAAATACTTGTTTCAACACAGCAAAATAAGCTTGTTTTATTATCTGCTTTGGGTTTCTGCTTTCTGGCACCTTGTTGCAGTTGTGTGTATTATTCAGCATTTAAATTAAACACAGGGTTAATACTTCTATATTTATAACGTTTTGATTTTGAACACCCCAACCACTATATATATATATATATATATATATATATATATATATATATATATATATATAGTGCAGTGTATATATATTGTACAGTGTATATATATTGTACAGTGTGTATATATATATATATATATATATATATATATATATATATATATATATATATATATATATATATATATCCCCCCCCCCCCCCCCCCCCCCCCCCCCCCCCCCCCCCCCCCCCCCCCCCCCCCCCCCCCCCCCCCCCCCCCCCCCCCCCCCCCCCCCCCCCCCCCCCCCGGGGGAAAAAAGTAAGTGTAAGTGATTGGCATGATTGCTGGTGCCAGATTCAGGTCCACCGCTTCAACTATTTCTGTAAATGCTGATCTCTTGAGATTTTCATATGCCGCAGTCTCTAGAGTTTACTTAGAATGGTGAAAAATGAGACAGTGAGTGGCAGCTTAGTAGATGGAAATGCCATGTTGATGAGAGAATTCTTGTTGAAGAAAGAGTTCATGAGGATGGCTAAAATTGTTCAAGCTGACAGAAAAGATGTGAGAGGCTACATTATTCTGGATAACCGCTCTTACATTTGTGGAGTGCAATTTTAGAACACATACTGTTTCAAACCAGAAAATGCTTGTGGTGACCAGATACATCATTTCACCAGAAAATTGGGCTAGAGAAACAGAAGCATCAAAACAAAGAGATACCAACTACACACTACTGTCTCTTACTGTCATTTTAAGGACAATGCAAATACAGTACCAGTCAAAAGTTTTGACACATATCCTTTTTGCTCCACTTATTGTTCATGTTATCAGTTCCACTTACTATAAAGATGGACTTCTACAATTACAGACTGTAGTCCATCTGTTTGCGGGCTACAATACATACATGTGTATGTCCCCATTCCTCTTTTCTCCAATGGTCAGGACCTCGGTAGTATTACCACAAAGCAGCTATATACCTATCCCAGCAGCGACAGTAAGTTGTTTTAATAAAGCAACAGCAGCACTGCTGCACTAAAACCACCTCAGTGCATCAGTGTCACTGAAAAACTGACAATAAACGATACACCACCCAAATTATTACTGTTCTGTGACGGTCCTGACCAAAAGAGAACAGAGAACCAACAGGGAATTAACCAAGAAAAAAAACAGATGGATGTCTGTTATTGTAAAACTAAAAGAAAATAGACAATGGAGCAAAAAGGCCATGTGTCCAAACCTCTCGCTTTTTGTTTGAAATATGAAATTGTGAAGATTCGTTATGGCATATGTGCATCTTTTCTTTCACATAATTATCTGATCAGTCAATTGTGCTGTAGTACGAAATGTCTTGCAGAAGTAGGCCAGCAGCCCCAGGTGATGTTCACACTGCTGCACTAAAACACTCATGCCGCATTAGAGACACTGCAGAACTGACCACCACCAACCAAATTATACCTGGTTTGTGGTGATCTCAACTAATAGAAAACAGATACTCAACAGGTGACTAACAAAAAAAAATAAAACAGCTTATTGTAAATATAAAACTTCAAAGTCCATCTATATGGTAAGTGAAGAAAATAGATAATGGAGCAAGAAAGCGTGTCTAAAATTTTGACTTTTTGTATGAAATTATAAAGCGTCATTATGGCTTATTGCAATTATGATTTAAAATTAAGTATTGAAATACTTTTTACTAACCAATTCATGAAAAGTTAAAATGCAAAAGTAAAAATTTTAGAACATTTATAAGTATTTATGTATTTGTAAATTAGTTTTCTTTTGGTCTTATATATAAAAACAGTCCGTAGTACATAAACTCGCACATTTCCTGGATAAGCATTACAAGCAACATTAAAATAAGGATACGGTTCTCTGCCTGCCTGGGCTTTGGACTGCAGTTCTAATTAATGGCTGTCTCACTGCTAAGAATTACAGACCAATTTTGATCCATTAGACAAAGCCATCAGTAGGCTGTCTGATTGGTTTAAAGTTCATTCTGTAGCTAAACAATGATTTTAAACACATGCTCACAATGAATTGTCTTCAGTAAAAGGTAGCCTACTGACGTAAACATCATAAGTCAGTCTTAAATAACAGAATTTAGTAGTGCAATAAAGTATTCATTCTTGATGTTCAACCAAAAACGGGGTGTGCAGTGTGAAAAGCAAGTGGTCTTTTGGAGAAATACACACACACACACACACACACACACACACACACACACACACACACACACACACACACACACACATACACAAAGGCTATGAATTAATATCAGTAATGTAACTAAAAACAAGCCACAACCATGTTTGTATAGTAAACACATTAAGTCAGATTGTTGCAAAGAGCATCAGTATGAACAATCAGAACTGGAATGCAGACACTTTGCCTCTGAAATCAAACATACAAATGATTGCAACACCCATATTTCTTTAGATCTGTTAAAACTGAAACTCCACTTACCCATTCTTGTACAAGTATTGCTTAAACAGGTCATTTTAAAACGCCTTTTTTCTTTTTAGAATTGCTCTGTGTGGCTGATGTGAGCGTACCTGATCTCATTGGCTTATGGCAATTTTCCTGATATTTTACATGTATTATAAATATATATTATATTAAAAGCCTTCAAACCAACTAGTGATACAAGACCTAGTTTACACATAGTAGACATTAATTCAGCTTATATGCTATGCCCTCAGTGACACATTAGATCATGTACGAAACTCAATTTAGTGCCTTTATTAAGAAATAAATGTCCACAGAATTAACATTATTGATGTAATTAATTAAATTTCCCCTTACTGTTGCAACGCAGGGCCTCTTAATATAAGCATGACCTACATTATAAAGCATTAAAGTTCTGCTGATAAACAGTATTGAATGGCCGAAGCTCAGATTCATGGCTGCAGCACAATTGTCATGCCTTGTTACTGTCTTGTAGAACACAAAGCGTATAATGATAATAAAATGCTCCCTTTTAATCAAGTTACTGAGTGTAGCACCACATTAAACGTAGGCCATCTACTCACAACTTGCATTGCTGACGGATGTGTCTCACTGGACCTGTGGAAAGAAGAGTGAAACAGTAAACAAATTACGGGTCCCAGTATGTTTAAAACTCTTTAGTTGTTGTTCCCTGGCACAGGGAAATTATAAAATTAGCATTATTTTACTTGTGTATTTTGTAACACTTTTAAATGTCTCTCACATGAAACTTAAGGACTTATCCAAACTTTATTTATTTAGATGGTTTATTAACACTTTAACCATTCGATTTAATAAAGCAATAAGGCATGGGAGGGGGGCATTATTGTGAATAAATCACTGGAGAAAGGTATTAGGCATGAAACTGCCATTACATCCTTATTGTTTTTATAAATAATTATTAATACATAAAAACAAACGGATATGACTTGACTTGAATAATAATACTGGTATAATTATAATTATTATCTGCTGCCTAATATACCCCTCCCATTAACATGTATCACAATGAACTGTTATTTACTTTACCTGTCCGTGTTTTAATGTTATGCTTCATCGGTGTATATTCATTAACAAAGATTAAGCTAAGTTTCATTGTTTTACAAATAAAGGAATAATGTAACATTTAAAACCCAAATCAGTAATAATATGTGAAGAAGGTTTAATAATTGTATTTAATATGTTGAGCTGATGGTATAAACTATGCTTGTGAGATATTGTGACTCAGTTCAAGGAGTCCGATCATGCTGAGCCTTTGTTTGACTTTCGAAGACACAGCTCTAGTGCTGAGTCTGTTTGACCGGAAATGACAAGGAAAGTTAAATTATATTAGGAAACAGTATGCAGAATATCTACAGAGATCCCACTGGAAATAGAGCTGTGCTTTTTTTTTATGGCTTATGATGAATACTAGACTTGCCTTTTACCATGGTGTCTGTTCAGAATTTTAGTAAAGATCACAATAAGGGGGAAGTCATGGGCTTGTGGTTAAGGAACCAGACTTATGACCTGAAGTTCCCCGGTTCGATGCTGAAGTGCCCTTGGGCAAGGCACCCGACCCCAACGTGTGCTCACTTCACCAGTGTGTGAATATGTGTGTCTTTCACTGCACCGATAGGTTATATGTGGAGGACAAATTCCTCTGTGTGTATGCAAAGTGGGCAAAATAAATCACTAAAGATAAATCCTTGACACCTCTGTCTGCAATGTGGATGAAGATGTTAATTAATCCGAACAGCATTGTGATAATATAAAATGTACTAATTATTATAAGAATACTTAAAGAGATACTTAAACAGGATAATTTACATTTGAAACTATATTTTTTTATTGGTTTCCTAAAAGTTTTTATGCAATAAAACAGTAATATGCTTAATGTGACCCAGCAGAATACTGTTAACCCTGTCTTTCCTAATTGTTGGTTCAAATTCTGGTGATTCCACATTCGGCTGGAGTTTAAAATGGGCAAAATTACAGAAAGGAAAAGGAGGCTTCAACACAGCATATTTAGTCAATCTTTGGCAGCTGTCATTTGATTTAAACAGATTGGAATGGCTGAGGTTTTTGATTGTTCAAGTTCATTATTACCATCCTTAGACGTTGCTTAAGTAGGAGCTCGTAAAGGTGTGATGCCTGACATTAAGTGAATCCGATAAAGAATGTGATTTTTCAACTGTCTATGACTGATGGAAATAACTGATAGAAATGACAGTGTCCAATCTCATGTATATACATTGGACACTGTCAGTGTTTTTATAACACAGAGCAGCAGCAGTTTATTCAATGACAGGCTCTTCACACAAAGCACATTAGGAAACCTGGTGCTTGGCATTCACATAACCCACATAAGCTTATTGTCACTTATAAAATATGCAGTCTTCCCCACAATACACAGTAATACTCAGGCTCTGTACTGTCAGTGCAGCCTGTTGTTTCATGAGGTGCCAGAACACACTAGGCATTTGTTGGCTCTCGATGTTTATAACCTTGATTCATTCCAGAGAATGTAATTCTTCTGAACTAAGATATTTAATACAATACAGGAAAAACTGGTATCATTTGTCTGGCTTTCTCCCACTTTCTGCTTTGATGTGCTACATGTATCACTATCAGCACAGGAACTGATCTGCATTACCATCTGCATTCTTACTTGGTTTTATCACCCAGTTATCCATAACTGTTTCTGCCCCATTGCCATCTTCTTTATGTCACTTTGGTTCATCTCATCATTACACAAAAAAAGATGGAAACCTTCGAGTTGTATCATGATGTTGATCGATGGTTTAAATGAGACATGTATTACCAAAAAGTTTGGGGCACTGTAAATGGTGCAGTGTGAATTACACGTGGTAAAACTTTGTGATTAAACTGGATAAAAGTGTCAAAGTGTCTATTTGGGTTAATGGACTTGATGCAGATTATTTTTTTGTTAAAACCAGAAGGGACACAGGCTTTAATGTGATGCAGCACCAGTTTCTACATACATTTCATGATTATTAGCGTCAGAGCAACAGGCCAATGGTAATTTATCACTGTAGCTTTTAAAGTTTTGGGTGTAAAGAAATAAAATGAAAATAAAATTATAAGCTTAATAATAGCATTGAATGCATATTTCATGCTTTTTAGTAATGCAACTTCAGCTTGCTGGATAATCAATATTTCAATTTGAAGTAAATATTTATATATTTAAACTTTTGAACTTTGAAGATTCTTTTTTAGTCAATAATACATTTCATCCATTGTAGAAATACAACTGATTAAGCACAAGGGGACTGAATAAAGTAGCCTTTAGACTAGCCTAAAAATTGCATGATTGCTGCATTTAGAATTCTGCTGGCATTGCATTTTCAGTATCTTTAATAAGGACTTAAGCAAGACTGCAGAAACCTGGTTGTAGTGCAAGGACACGATCGATGCAGAATAATACCCAAATTGGCCTTTTAATGTAGTGGATCAACATTCTGTAACTGCAAATATATTTATATATTGATTTAAATTTAATTTTTTTATGTTTTCTACTGAAAAAGTAGCAACCGGCTTATTTTTGGTGGCATGTTGAACCATGTTTTATTATGTTCTTGTAATGTAGACTAGAGGTGAAAAGCTTACAATTCAAAGACATAATGAAACATGTTACATTATGTTCTTGCAGTGTTGTCACGGTGTTGGGGCTTAGATGCATCTGCAATTCGCTTCACCTGAAGCCAAAAAGTAGTTCCATCACATGCTGTGAAAATGCACTCTTGTTTTGGATTATGGAGACTTCCATCTTTACCACATCCCTCACCTATTTATTGTGCAGAGCTACCATATCTGGTTCCTAAGCTGGTTGTTTCTGGACAACCACATTTTATCTGTGTTTCTTCAGAATACTTGGCAAAAATCTTATTTGGGAATTTCAAACATGATTCCTTATTTGACTTACAGGTTGTCCATGCTGATCATACACCAATCATTTTTTTCTTTTTCTGCTTTGATTTTCTCTGCACATCTACAACACTTCTCCTCCTATTGACCAGATTAACAGTTTCGGCTGTTTCACTGTCTCACTCCTCTTCATCACTCTGTTTAATGCTTTTCTTTCTCCTTACCTCTGCAAAGATACTCATGGCACTTTCCACTGTTGGTGCAGCTTCTTACAGTAACCCTTCTTCAGCATTCTTCTTTCAGTTTTTAATAGCATTTCGCTCTGTCAGAACAGTATGTGAATAAGCTCATCCTTCGAGGATTTATCTGACCTAGTTCCCATGCCATTGAGTAATTCTATTTCAGAGACCTTTTGCTATGAACTCCGCCCACTCTCTACACATTTTCTCATTGGGTTTTTTGGTTAGAAAATGTATTTTCTAATTCCTCAGGATCCTTTACTATCCCATCCTCACATAAATACATTTATGTCAGTAGATTCACCAGCGGGCTTGTAATAAAGTTATCTTACTGTACAACATGCTACTTCAATAACGATTGTGGTCAAACTTGTCTAAAATAATATAATAGAATTCCTGTTATATGATATATATATATATAATAGAAAAGAAGGGCTGATTTTCTTGTGTCTGTTCAGCAATCTGAATATGCTGACAATGCTGGAGAGAGGTTAGATAAGAGGAACAAAGTAGAAAGAGGAGAAAGGGAGATGGTAGGAAATAATGTCACCAAACGTTGCCATGGTAAAAGTTATTTATTGAGTTATATATTTATATATATTGAGTTGTCTATTTAGTTTAAATAGTGTAAAAAAAAAAAAAGTAAAAAAATAACTTAATCAATTATTTGGTAAGGGCAGCACGGTGGCTTAGCGGTTAGCACGTTTGCCTCTCACTAGGGATGATTCTCGGTTCGAATCCCCATCTGGGTGGAGTTTCCATGTTCTCCCCGTGTCTGTGTGGGTTTCCTCTGGGTTCTCCAGTTTCCTCCCACAGTCCAAAAAACAAGGATCAAGTCAATTGAGTTCTCCAAATTGCCCCATATAGAGTGTGTGTGTGTGTGTGTGTGAGCGAGTGTGTGCCCAGCGATAGATCTGCGCCTTGTCCTGGGTGTACCTGCCCAGCGCCCGAAACGTTCTCCCCTGGATGGGCATGGGGAACCCAACCATGACCCTGATATAGAATAAAGCAGAAGATAATAAATGAATGAATGAATGAATTAATTAATTGGTAGTCAGGCTATAAACTTTACAGCAGGCCAGAGCAATAGTAATTCAATTGCAATATAACTTTTTAATTGAATGACATCTGCTAATTACAAAATATATATAATATATATCTGTATTACAAAGCAGAAAAAGAGAACCTTTATTAACTTCAGCCATAAATCCATATGTAATAAACCTAATAAATGAAAAATAGAGAACTATGAGGACACAATATAAATAACGAAACTGAACTAAAACACTAATGGAAGTGAAAAGAAGGAAGCTCTGCCAAGTGCCAAAAATAGGTACATATACATAGTCACAGAACATAAGTGCGAAATTGCATGCAGCATAATGATGTGATGTCAAGCAAGAACTACAAATGACTCTCGATACATGTGATAAAATAAAGCATGGAGCACAATAAAAAATGCAATACAATACAGTTTGGACAAACTGCCTATTGTCTAATTTCCCCACTCACCGAATAACTAGATTTTGTAGTTTTACAATTACAGACTGTAGTCCATCTGTTTGTTTGTTTTTTGTTTGTTTGTTTGTTTTTTGTTAATGCCCTGTTGGTCCACTATTCTCTATTGGTCAGGACCATCAAAGATATGTAGTAATTTGGGTGATGGATTGGTTTTTGTCAGGTCTACAGTGACACAGGGGGTTTTAGTGCAGCAGTGCTGCTGTAATTTCATTTAAACACCTCTGACATCGCTGGGATAGGAATAATGCACCAAATAATTAATACCTGCTCTGTGAACTCCAGTCTGAAATTATAGAACTAAAAAAAACTACAAAAATTACAAAAAAAATCTAAACGGTAAGTGGAACTGATTAAATCATATCATGTGGAGCAAATAGAGTACAATGAAGATGTGGTAACCCCAATAAACAGAAATATAGAGCTGTTAAAATACTATGCATTAAACATTATATAATAAAAGCAAAGGCTGACAAAACATAAACAAAAAAGAGCAAGTTACAGCAAATACAAAGACTTTTTAATAATGGTACCTATTTGAAGACTGACTTAAGCATTGAAGCTGGAACTATAAGAACACAGACTTACTGTGGGGAATTATAGTGCAATTTGTGTTAATGCGAGCATTTTGTTTTGTTTTTTATTGAATACTTGCCTGTGCATGGATGCTTCAAAGTCTGTCTGCTCTGTCTCCTTACAAACACATGCTTAGTGCAACTTTAATCTAAAAAGAAAAAAGGTTTTATGTTTTTTTTGCAATGTATTTTTTATGATCCTTTTTTGATGCCTGTACAACCCCTTTTCTCTGTGTTTTTGTTTGTATGCATATTTTATTGGAAGATTGGCCAGTGGCATTCGGAGCAAGGACTTTTCATGGAGAGCAAGCTTCCGTCGCTCAATGTTACAGACACACTTTTTAATACAACGCTAATCATCACAACTATCCTGGTAAGTCTGTATAATGCTGATAGAATGATGGTTTTATAGTTTTAGAATAAATAAATAAGTGATCACATCCTCCATGGTGAATATAAATTGTATTTATTTATATGAAATCATAAGCTGAGCGTGATATTTAAAGAATATATAAATCGAGAACATAATTTCAGACATACTAATCCATACAAAATGAGGGTTGGTTCTATATCCGTGTTGTTTATCCCTATTTGCTTCCCTTCAAAAAATATATAAATTTATAAAGAAATTAAAATAATTTTGGTTCGATGACCTATGAAGGATGAGGTATTTTTAGAACTAACAAAAGTGTATTAATAATATTAAAAATATTTCTTTTGGAATAAATGCATAACAAGTTCTATTTTTTCTTCCTAATAAATAAAAAATAATGCTGTTAGCCATATGTATATAAATAAAGCCAAATGTTATTTTCAAATGAACATTTTTAGTGAATTTTACCGGTCAACAATCACAAGCTTTTTTTTTTTACTTGACAATAATTATTTTTGGAAAATGCATTTTGTCAATTTCATTACAAACTAAGAAATTAGTCACCTGAAAATGTAACTTTTAATCATTTTTTATGTTATTCTTATAGCCATTGTCTGTTTTGTGGGCATTATTTATTTTTATTTTTTATTCTCTTGTCGTCTTTCTTCCTCTTTCTCTCTTTAACATTTTTTCCCCCTGTTTTTAAATGTAGACAGTAACAGAGACAAGCCACATGTAAAATCATCAAGCTTTTTTTTTTATTTTCCCCAATTCGCAAATCTATTTTTATCATGACTCAATTATCACATTTCCCCTCCCTCAGTACCAGTTTTGAGTCTTCCACTGTCATAAGGGTAAAAAGACAAGATCAAAAGTCTGCTTTCAGGTTTGCTGTGGAGGTTTCACTTAACCACATTACCGACCTACTAAAAAGAGATGAATGGACAGGAAAAGCAGGATCAGAACACCATTTGCACAACACTCAACTGGGCAGTCCACTAGTTCAGTTCTGGCATCCTCTCTTTAGTGAGCACATTAACCAGCCCATCACAGTATTAAATCAATCAAGCAGATAAAACACCCTAGATTGCTTTATTACAATTGTAATCTGAACAGCTTGTACATGCTTTGAAGCCATACATGCTCCTGAGAACTGGCACTGGATAATAATTGCGGCGTTCCCACTCAGAGCATCTTAAGCTATGCAGGACGTTCTAGCTTTTATTGCTTCTCTACTGCCACTGGGCATTAGCCACATGCTTCAGGCCCACATGATTTTTCTTTTTAGATTCTACCTCTGGTGTTTACATGCCAGGGGGTCAGCCTAGAGATGTACATGTCCACCTGCTGGCACCAGAGTTAGGCTGCATGATGTCCCTGTTATCCCTGGTTTTGTCACCACTGTAACACAAATAGACAAAATGAGGAGAGTAGAAATGATTTACCAGACCCAGTGCTGGCTGGCACATGGCACCAGAGATCCAACAAGCCTGAAACCCAATGCTTTTCAGTTGCCCTTTTTGGGTGTGATAAGTTTTATTTTAAAGCTTTCTCTGTCTCTTTCACCTTCTCTCCTCTATAATCTGAACACAACACAGTCCTTACCAGTAATGAAACTACCCTCTGCCACTGCCTTTCACTTCTAAATTTACATTTGAAATCGAGGTTTTATCACCACACCCATATTTGTTTATTTAAAAAAAAAACTTTTATTTCAATTTAAAAAGGCATGTTCCATAGGACTGCAAATCCTTTATTCTAACAAAAACAGTATTTGTTGTTGTTGCAGTGCAAAAGGTCATGTTATGAATGAATAGTTAGTGATACCTCAAAAAAAACTGATTAAAAAAGCAGTTAAAGAAGTTACAGCACAGTAATTAAGTACTAGACAAAGTTTTCTTTTTGAGACAAATATTATTGTATTTGTACAGTGTTATATTAGCATTTTAAATGGGAAAATGTGCACTGCCCACTGTACTACTTTAGATACCTGCCAACTGTGTAAGCCCACCCCAGTCTATGGATTGCTTCTATCAATCTTACATATGCTGTCTTTTTTACAGGAGAATCCATATGTAATGCTGAAAGCCAACTATGAGGACCTGGAAGGAAATGAACGTTATGAAGGATTTTGTGTGGACATGCTGAGGGAACTGGCAGATATCCTGAAGTTTAATTACCGGATTAAGTTGGTCAACGACGGTGTATATGGTGTGCCAGGTGCCAATGGAACTTGGACTGGCATGGTAGGCGAACTAATCACAAGGGTAGGTACCACTGGCACTAATACTCTGTAACAATGACATCATCTAAATGGGCAATTTATAAACTTGATATTTGTGTTAAGGGAGTTTGCATTTGGGCAAAACTAACTTATGGTGAACATCCAACAGGACCAATTTCTTCTGGGGTTCCGTTAGTAGCATGAGTGCTAAATCATTGGTCTCACGCAAGCCCAGAATAAAGATTGACGATGGCTAAAGAGCCTGGTTCTGCCACTGGATACTCAAACCACCACATCAGTCACCATGAAAGTGTGTCCTGTTGGAATAAGTGCCCTGCTGCCACTGATAAGTGGCTATTTGTGTAAAAATTATGGCAATAAAAAGCCATTTTTGTGTTTAGTGAGTGTCTGTTTCCAGCATCTTTATTTCACTATACCATCAAGTTTGTTACAGTAAATGCTGTTTTCTGTACAATTTCTGTATGCAGCTGTTTGTAATACACAATATGATTTAATATAGGATAGAGCTTTATATATTTGCATTTAAAATATGTAATGAGAAATGTAATGTACATCTAATAATCACTTTTTTAAAACCAGTCTGTTCCTTTTTCAGTAACCTGAGAAGTTTGTTCTTTAAATGACTCCAATAATTAGCAATAAGGTTGCCCATTGTCAGATTTTGTTTGTCTTTAAATTATTTTTATGCTGATACCAACAACAACCATGGCAGAAAATGTACAAAAAAGCTTACACTGCATGCCACCAGCTTCAATTTGTAGTGTACAGATAATGCAGGTAACAATGGAACATGTTTAAAAATACACACCAAAGCATGCATGTTCTTGCATCACATATATTATGCCAGAGCAGTCACAATGTTTTTAAAGTTTTAATGCGGCTCTATTGCTGAATCACTACACACCTGGTATTTTCTGTAAACTGCAAGTTTATAAAGTGCACTTGTAGAGAAGACCAAAACAAATGTCTTCTTTTTAAAAAATGCAGTTTTTTTTCTTGATTTCTAATTATATGCACTTTGGGTCCAGTACAATGTTTAAACATAATCTTACCGTGTTTTCAAGAGGTGTCGGTTTTAAACGTTTCCTATGAGGATGAAATTGTTAAAGCAGCGTAAATTGGCTAAGCAGTGATGTAAACATTATTTCCAAGATGTCTGAACAGTTCAATGTCAAATATCAAATAATAACCTATAGTGATGTATAGGTTTTTTATTCAACTTTTGTATTCATCTTTCCTTCTCTTCAGAAAATTACAGTCAATTTTGTTTTACAGTAATTGTATAGTATATTATTATATCTAATGATTAGAATATTTAACTTTCCCTGATTTCTTAAAACGACCACCCATCTATGATGAAGCAATTAATTTTTTCTTACTGGATATAGCATTGGCGGCACAGTAGTTTAGTGGTTAGCACGTTCGCCTCTCAGCGCTAGGGATTCCCATGTTCGAATCCCAATCTGGGTGGAGTTTCCATGTTCTCCCTGTGTTCGCGTGGGTTTCCTCCGGGTTCTCCGGTTTCCACCCACAGTCCAAAAACATGGATCAAGTCTATTGAATTCCCCCAATTGCCCCATATAGAGTTTGTCTGTGTGAGTGAGTGTGTGCCCAGCAATGGGTTGGCGCCCTGTCCTGGGTGTATCTGCGCAGTGCCCGAAACGTTCTCCCCTGGATGGGCATGGGGAACCCCCCGCGACCCTAATATATAGGATAAAGCGGGAGATAATGGATGGATGGATTATAGCATGCTGATAACATGTGGGCATGCCAGATTCAAACAGATGAAACAGAAAACCGCAAAATATAAATAATAGTTAGAAAAGATACATACTGCTGCTGATAGATAGTTCATTGGCAGTACCACATGCGCTGCTCTTTTTTCTCATCTTATGTGTGACGAGGCTTTGTCGGAAAAAATAGAGCACCAAAAAATAAAAATGAAAACTATGGAAGTGTGCTATAATGATAATTTGTGCAGGAGAGGCACATTAACTTTAAACGCCCTGATGAACAAATTCAAAATATGAAATAAAATTGTCAGTGCAGATGCTGTTCCTGTTTAGGCTTTAAAATGCTCACTGCTGAGACTGATAACTGACTAATCATTTGCTTTATAATTGCTTAGTTTACTATTTAACAAATTTCAAGCAAATCCTCTTCAACAGTATACTTTCTCATCTACATAACCTGGCAAGTATTGAAGTGAGTGTGACAAATATGCCTCAGAGGAAACTGAAAATCCCACACTGCGAACTTCATGCATAATTCACTGGCAGATTCAGCAAAGTCCTTTTTTCTCCTTGCTTTCCTTCTGAACCATGTTTGATTTGATGTCACAAAAATATGGAGAAATGAATCAAGCACTGGTTAAGTAATCCTATACTATAATCAAATTTCCTTTTCTGTCCATGATATAAATTCAGATCATTAAGTTATAATTTGTGAATATATTGTTTTTGGCTGGAAACCGCCTAAATAAGTGATTGACTGTAATCGCAAACCAGTCCATATCTGTCATGGTGCAACATATATTTATAGGAAACACAGCATATTTAAAATTACATAAACTAATAAAATTGAATAAAGGTGAAAATAGGAAAAAAAAACAAAGTTATTTCATAAATTTGAGTCTCATAAAATAACTGGATTTGATTAAAATCCTTTATTCAAAAATGGAACGGACCATCCAGACCATTTTGCAAAAGCCAAATCTGTAACATGGCTATTTTTATACTTCCCCACATGGAAAAAACCAAAGTATTTAGCTAAATTATTGGAGCTGAATCCTCAATACATTTAGGTCTTGTTCAATCATTACCACCTCTGTGTCAGAATTAAACCAACTCAGGCTATTAAAACATGTCATAAAGATGACCAGGTCCTTCAGTTTTATTAGTATTTCTGACTGTGAATTCTGCACAAATATTATTTTAAGCCCTGATAATCAATTATCATATCCACTCAATGCTCTGATCACTACTTTATAGCTTTTACTCCTTAACCTCTAAGAGATCCCAAACACCTGGTATTTACCAGTTAGTCAGTCCATTTTCAAAGACTCGCAATGTGATGTGATGTGTAATATTAACCTTTTGTGTACGTAGTTTAACAGTTTAACTGGTAATAGGCCAGATCAATGGTCAGATTCAATGGTAACTTAAGGATTGACTGAACCTTTTAGACAGTTTGAAAACAAAGCAAATTTTAATTCTAACAGAACTCTCCAAATCTGTGAATTTGTACCTAATGTCAGTATTCCAAACGTTTACCTTGACCTGCCTCAATCTGCTAGGCATCAGAGCTACAAATGTTCAGCACATAACAGTAGGCCTACTTTATTTATCTTGTTTTTCTTAAGGGGGCTGACCTCATGTGTGTACTATTAATGTAAAACATATCTTTGTTATAATTGCTATATACTTTATTTGAAAGGGTTATTTAACTAGGCAGTGTAATGGCTGTAAATTCATAGAAACTAGCAGGTATGTAATTAGACACGCTCCAGTTTTTACCTTTACACTTTAAGTAATTTCCTTTTCAACATTTACATTATAATACACGTATGTCACTATATACATAAACATTCACCTGACACTTTATTTTATGCGCCTTTTGTTTCTGCACTTATTTAATCAATCCTTTACTATATAGATCCAATTTGTAGTTCAACGAATGCTGATCTTTTTGGCATACTTCATTGGTTAACTTCCTTCTAAAATGATTAGAAACTCATAAGTATACTATGGAGCAGGTTTAATTTAGGGGTAGATGATTCTCAGTACTACAGTGACATTGACATAGTGGTGACGTGTTAGTGCATGTTGTGCTGGTATGAGTGAAACAGAGACACCTGTGCTGCTATAGTTTTTAAACATCGCAATGTCACCGCTAGCCTGAGAATAATCTACCAGCCAAAAATGTCCGCCGCCTGCATCCTGTAGGCATAATCCTCTGAACATCGATGAAAGACAGTTGATGAAATAACACATAACTGTGCATTAACAAATGTGCTACTCTCAGATTTTGATTCATGAGGCACAGCAATGACGGATATTTATCTAACAAAGAACCGAGTAAGTGAAGACATTAGTATTACTATATGGGATCCAGTCCTAGTAGCGTGAGACACATCGACGCACCATCACCACATTATCATGTTCAATTCAGTGAGACTCAGTCATAACCCCAATGATACCTACTCTGTTGTGGACTTTACCATAAGAGTTTAATGAAATACGGAACTAACAAAGTATGCACAGAAAGACTACAATTTTTAATTGTAGAGCTCCAAAGACAATAGATTTAATGGCTAAAAATGTAGAAATGAGGATGTGCACCCAACAAAATGATGCAACATTTAAAAATATTATAAAAAACATTTTCCACAACAATTCATAGTCTGTGCAGCACTTTATTCAATTAGGCAGAACTAATTATGTCGTCTTTATAATCACGCATGCAGTTGCTTAATGTGTTTAATTACTGACAAAATTCATAATATGGTAAGTAAAATGTGATGGCATATTTTGACATTACATTTTTATCACTGTAATTATAAACATTGACACATTTCTCAGTCCTGTGCTCAGTCAACAAGTCATGTCTGTTTGTTTAAAACCCAGAAACTGCTGGTTGAAGCAATATACAGTTTCTGTGCTACCTATATACTGCATTTTTAACACAAGATTCACAAATCTCATATCTCTGCAGCAGAAGTCGGTAAAAGAGTATTATAGAGTGTTGGGTTCTCCTTTTGGTGTCTAAAATCTTTTACAGATTCACTTTCATTTTTTGTTTGATTAGATGGATTAAGCCACCACACTCTAGATATCTGTGATTTTGGAGCTCTAGATATCTGTGACAAGGGATTTAGCATGAATGTCTATATTTTGCTAAAAGCATGTCAACTCTTTTTCTGTCTTTTCTTAATCCCAGTTTACAGTTGATTTGCTGTAATGTAGGTACTGGAAACACAAATAACTATATTAATATATTAACTAATAGTTGAAATAAAAGGTAAAATTCTTAAGAGAAGACTATGGTGGGGTTTTCTATCCATCAATTATCTTCCGCTTTATCCTATATATTAGGGCCATCCAGGGGAGAACGTTTCGGGCGCTGGGCAGATACACCCAGGACAGGGCACCAATCTATCGCTGGGCACACACTCACTCACTCACTCACACAGAAAAACTCTATATGGGGCAATTTGGAAAACTCAATTGACTTAACCATGTGTTTGGACTGTGGGAGGAAACCGGATAACCTGGAGGAAATCCACACGGACACGGAACATGGAAACTCCACCCAGATGTGGAATCGAACCAGGAATCCCTAGTGCTAAGAGGCGAATGTGCTAACCACTAAGTATGGTGGGTTTTTTTTAACCATTTTTTTTTCTTATTTAATTTACTGTGACAAATGCCATATAGCCATTAACTGATTTTACCTTAAATAATTATTTGCTTTAATAAACCTTGCACTTGTGGTTTTCTCATTTATAAAGTTATAAATTTATAAATTCTCTCTCTGTGGCATATGATGCCACAATCAGCCAATCAGCTTCTGGTGTGCTATTTCATACCTGATCAAGCGTCGACTCCATCTCTCCCCCCCTCACCATCACCATCACAACAGATAATCATTATAACAATATATATCACAATAACAAATCATTATATTTAAACTTCTTTAAATTGCATATGAATAAAAAATAACAATTTCACACATTTTAATTTCCAATTGATCTTTTAGTAAATTAGCTTGCTGGTTGTTTGTGGGTTTTTTTTTAACTCAAACACAATTAGTAAATCAGAGTCTTTAGTTTCCTGTGTGATTGTGTCTACCTCTGTGGATGCTGGTTTGTGTGCTTGTTGCAGAAGGCTGACCTAGCTGTTGCTGGATTGACCATCACAGCAGAAAGAGAGAAGGTCATTGATTTCTCCAAGCCCTTCATGACACTGGGGATTAGCATCATGTACCGAGTCCACTTGGTAAGAATACATAGCTGACCGCTACCCTCACTTCCTACTTTACTGACCCCATCAGTCAAAGTGCTGCAGAGTAGAGAACCACTTCGTTAAATAGGGCTATGTTCACATTCAAAATCGAATTGTTCAATTTGATGTTCTGCCCAGGTTGAATTAGCTTTTTTAATTGGCTAATATTTATTTTCAGCTGACCTGTATTTTTCTAATACAAACTCATGTGGCCTTGGAGGCCTTTAAACTTTCTTGATACATGGCAATTATGTCACCTCATAACAAAATATATTATGTTAGTTGTCAGGTCAGCCAAATTAACAATGTTAGCATGTTGTGTACATGACAGAGGTCAGAGAACAATTTGCCAGCTTAAAATACATGTATATATATATATATATATATATATATA
>JAFMOD010000228.1:3499492-3552657 GCA_019802435.1 Corydoras maculifer
TATCTTAACCAAATTCATGACATTTGCAAAAATATGTTATATTGGAATGAAATTAGAGGTTGATGGATAGACAGATGGGCATACATTTCTTTTTTAATGGCAGGTATTTCATTTATTTTTTGTTTGTTTGCTAAAAATAAAATAACTGAGCGTGCCCAGGACATATAAACTTGGAACAGCTAAACATGATGCATCCAGATCAGAAATTGGCACAAGAACCAGAACATGTGCCATGTAGAAAAAAAGGTATACTGCAAACATTTAAAGCTAGCACAGAAAAGCAAATAATCTGGTATAGATTCTAAAAGGCTGAAAAGCCATGAATTGATCTGGAATACAAAAGAGAAGATAAAAAGACTAAAGGTCACTCTGATCCTCATATTTTCCTCCTGCATTCAATATTTCAATGCCTTTGTGTCTGTTTGTTTAGATTTAATCAAATTATTATTTTTTATAATTGCACTTGGCACTATTTAAACACTGATACAGGTTTGCATATTTTAATCAATGCAATCAATGATTTTATGGATAGTAAAAATTGATTGACTAGTTGCTCTATTTTTCATTTATTATAATTAATTAATTTAAAGAAAATAATATACAAATTTTTTAAAAATGTAAAAGAAAATAAATGAATACCATTTTGCCCCTTCTAGCTAGTAAATACAACCAGAAAACACCAAAGCAGTGAATTACTTTAGGTATACAAGTCTTGCCCTTGTTATGCAACTAAAAAATTCAAATTAATTTCAAAAATCGTCCTATTTTAGCATACATCCACTTATAATGTATATGCATGCACATATAATATGAAAATTGTATATATTTTCAATAATCGCAATGTTTGAGAAAGGCCATCTAATTTTAATTGGTGCACCAGTATATGGGTCATTTCTCAATCCCATTAAATACCTTTGTGATTTAACAGAATTTTAATTTTGACTATTGTGTTCTTATCCCATATGAGGTCCTAAACTTATTAAAGCCATTTTAATTAAATGGTACAAATTCTTACAGACACACTCCCAAATGTGTTTGAATAGCTTTGTTAGATTAGCAGAGGCCATTTAAGATGCAGGAATAGATATCAAAAAGCTGTAATAATGTGCTTAATTTGGCAAAGTGAGCTCATAAACACTCAAATGAGCGCTTTAATTATTCATTGTTATCTAATCAGCTAATTTAGAGGTCATCTTTGTGTCAGGCAGGATATTATGACATACTGAACAATTCATCAATCAGAATGGTGCTAAATTTAATCTCAGTAATTTTGACCATAGCATAATTGTCGGTGCGAAGCAAGTATTTTCATACATGTCTTTATAAAATGTCTCTGTAAAACACAAAAGTATAGGATAACAGCAAATAATCTAATCATAAAACATTATACTTCATTTATTTAGTTAATTTATACCTAAATGTTGCAGTTTAATGCAATTTCCTCTATTCTAGCTAAAATGTCTTGTTACATTTACTAAAAATTATGACTTACAAATGAGAGAACAACACGAGTCAGTAGTTAGGAAGAAATAGCTTCACTGTAGTATAATCCAACCTGATCATTATCCGATCTTGCTTTATTTATATATATAATTATTCATTCATTCATTATCACCCGATTTATTCTCTATTAGGGTCGCAATGGGATTCCCCATGCCCATCCAGGGGAGAACGTCTCGGGTGCTGGGCAGATACACCTAGGAAAGGGCGCCAATCCATCGCTGGGCACACAATCACTCACTCAAACACACTCTATATGGGGCAATTTGGAGAACTCAATTAACTTGATGTTTTTGGACTGTGGGAGGAAACCGGAGAACCCGGAGGAAACCCACGGGGAGAACATGGAAAGTCCACCCAGATGGGGATTCGAACCGGGAATCCCTAGCACCGAGAGGCAAACGTGCTAACGTTTAAGCCGCCTATATATAATTATTTATTATTTATTTTGTTATGATTGATTCGAAGCAAATTTAAACCCATCTCAAGTCTTTGTGGTAGATATTGCAAAATTTATGGATTTACATGATTTTCATATATTTGAAGTATTCAGTTTGTATTAACCATATAATTAATGTAACTGGCATGAAATAAAGCTCAAGTTTTAAGGATCTCATAAATTTCTAATTCATTTTTAGGGACGAAGACCAGGGTATTTTTCCTTTCTGGACCCCTTTTCTCCAGGCGTCTGGCTCTTCATGTTGCTGGCATATCTAGCAGTTAGTTGTGTTCTTTTCCTTGTAGCCAGGTAAATATGCACCAATACAAATAATGACATATTTATAAAAATAATTTTCATAAGAGTTTTTAAATGCAACAAACACCTAAATATATAATTTGTTAATTCAATGCAGCTTTTATTAAGTGTTTTTAATAGTTTTTTATGTGTTTTTACAACTTGATTTGTGTCAGTTTAATACAAAGAAATTAAAAAGTCGAAGCTGGGATATATATACCACTTAGTCATATTATTATAATTTTTAGTAATTTGGGAGTTGTGGAATTTTTTCTTATCCTTGCTGTATAGATGAATTAAACTGCTCATCAGATTGATGTGATCTGATATTTCTTTTCATGATGTTGTATACATTTTAGTCAATACAGGTTTCGATTGCATGCAGGCCAGTTTTTCTATACAAAGCTGTGAAAATGAAATGAAATCAGAAATGAAATCAGGCATTGTCCAGCCTAAATATGTAGACTTTGAGTTCCAAAAAACAGCGTATGTCTGCGAAATAATAATATCAAACTCATCGTTAATGGTAACTTAATCATAGTGACATGGGGATAGAGATTCTCTCAGGGATAGACATTGGGACAGAGTGGTGAACCGTGATCTAACTTTGCTTGCTAAGAATTAGCCTATAGTGGGTATGCCCCCTTTTTTTCCTCTGTCTCAGTATTTTTAGTGTGTGTTTTATGCATGAACTAAATTTGTTAGTGTTAACCAAATATCTGAAATAAAGTAACCATACCATACAGGTTTTAGTTACTGTTGCATTTTTAGAAACTTTTCCAGATATAGGGTTAATAAATGCATTCTGTATGATTGTTGTAGTTTTGCTATTTATATGAATTACAATTTAATAGTGTCTTTGTTGGCATTTCACATGGCGCATTCAGGAAAAATAGGGATGTTAAGAATTTCATTTAAATGTTATGATTTTAAAATTGTCAACAAGTGTTAGCTTAAATATATAGATAATATAAATAAATAGAGAGAATGTAAATTATCTATAAGTAACATTTGTGATTTAACATCACAATAGCCAAAATTTTTGGTTTTGAATATTTAAAACAGGGCAGCATGGTGCTGTAGTGATTAGCATGTTCGCCTCTCAGCCCTAGGCATCCAGGTTTAAAGCCCGTTCTTGGAAGAGTTTCCATGTTCTCCTCATGTAAGCATGGGTTTTTTGTGTTCTCTGGTTTTCTCCCACAGTTTAAAAACATTAAAGTGAAGTGGCTGCATCAAATTGTCCCTACCTAAATAGCCCCTATATACTTATATAGTGTCTTTGTTAGTGAGTGTGTGCCCATTGTGCCAACCTATCAATGTTCTGCCCTGTCTGTCTATTGCCCAAAAAGTCCCCTCCCCTACCCCACACACGCATATAATCCTTATAAAGGATTTGGTGGAAGATAATACAATGAGATGAGAAAAAAATAATAAAAACAGAATTTTAGTCCCCAAGATCATTCCTTTTTTTACAAAGCAAATAAAAAAATAGAATCAAAATGTAATAGAACTATCCTGACTGATGGAATAATTGCTATAGACCTTTGCTAGCGCATTCCCAAATAGGCCATTTTTGTACCATCAATCAATAGCAAACCATGTGTTCTTTACACACTTCCTTGTGGACTGAAAAGAGGTTATACAACCACTAGGGATCATCAGTGACTTTGTGCTTTGTCAAGCATTAATGTTTCTGACTTTCTCATGCTTGTCCTTTTTCTCCTTGCTGTCTTGTTTTATTTCCTATTGCAGACTTACTCCTTATGAATGGTACAATCCACACCCCTGTTTAAAAGGACATTGTAGTGTGATCATTAATCAGTATTCACTGGGGAACAGTTTCTGGTTTCCAGTTGGAGGGTTCATGCAGCAAGGCTCAACTATTGCACCAAGAGCCCTCTCTACACGCTGTGTCAGTGGAGTATGGTGAGAGTACCTACATTCTCGTTATTTTATTTACAACAAATATAAAACCTCATATCAGAAAAAAATAACTAATATATAACTAAAACCTTTTAAAAACTCTGCCCATCTTGGGGATGGTGAGTCAATAACTGAGAAAGGCGGTAGCCCATTTACAATGAATGCCTTCACCAAAAATGTGACTTTTCTTATTTTTCTCCTGACAGTTATCTCTAAAAGTAAAAAAACAAAAAAACTAATATACAACCAATCAATTTTTCCCACATGTTTCAGTATGCATTTCTGTTTTACAATGTGAAGAAAAACTGTAGAGTAATTTCAACATTCAGCTTTCTGATAATGTTACATCATAACCCTTCTAAAATAAAACCCACAGTATATTACATAAGTCCTGTCAGTTAAATGCCTTCTTTAAGACCAATACTTTGGAAACCAGGACCAGAATTTGGTTTGAATACTTTTTTGGCTATTTGCTTTAATTATAATATTAGTAAACTATAAGTCATACAAACCTTAAAAATAAATGTATAAAATCTCATTATGTCCCGCCTAATCCTGTACTAAGATCACAGGGGGTTCTCAAACCCACACAGTGCTGAGCTATATCGCTGGGCACACACTCACTCACACATACACTTAAACACTTAAGTGGCAATTTAAAGCAGCCATTTCACCTTACATCCATTTTTTGGACTGTGGGAGTAAACCAGAGAACACAGTGAAAATCCACACAGACTCACGGAGGACATGAAAAGTTCACCCAGATTGGATTGGAACCTGGATCTCCAGCGCAGAGGAAGACGTGCTATCCACTATGCCACCCCATGCAAAAATATGATAAACATATAGATAATTTAGCTAAGCATGCACTATTAGCAGATTCAAGAGTTTTGTTCTGTGATTAACAATGGATCAACATTTCAGAGTAGGTCACATGTAAGATTTTTATTTCTTGGTTTTTCTAATTTCTGCTCTGTGTTTTTATATTTAGGTGGGCATTTACTCTTATCATCATCTCATCATACACCGCCAACTTGGCTGCATTTCTTACTGTTCAGAGGATGGAGGTGCCAATTGAATCTGTTGATGACCTGGCAGATCAGACAGCCATTGAATATGGCACAATGCATGGTGGGTCTACTATGACATTTTTCCAGGTAAGGCACCCAGACATGGCTTAACATGTCTTACTATATCTTAGGCATTATATTATGTTTGTTAAGTTTGTTAAATTGGTGTTCAAATCATTCAGTGCATATCATTTTTAACACTTTACCCAATTTGACAGTCTTACCTTTTTTTTGCTTTTCACAGCCTGGGTAAAATAATTGAAGATGTCATTCCCTCTGTTTTACTACAAATATATGTATAAAGCAACCTTAGATGGTTCCATTAATCACAATATTTCAATGTACAAGATGCTGTGAATATTGCATCCCATACTGATAACTACAGGACCATAGACATTAGAGTTTAATGACCCTCTCTAAAGCTCAACCTATTCCTGTCCTCTCATTAGAACTCCCGTTATCAGACATACCAGCGGATGTGGAACTTCATGCATTCCAAGCAGCCCAGTGTATTCGTCAAGAGCACAGAGGAGGGCATTGCTCGTGTCCTAAACTCTAATTATGCCTACTTACTGGAGAGCACCATGAATGAGTACTATCGCCAGCGCAACTGCAACCTTACACAGATTGGAGGCTTGCTGGACACTAAGGGCTATGGCATTGGCATGCCACTAGGTAAAGCAATAAATAATTTTATAAATAATTAATTTTGTTATGAATGATTCAAAGCCATTTTAAACCCATTTTTTCCCTATGTTCTGGTTTCACTACTTCCCATGCAAAAATGATTACATGATTAAAAGTTAAACAGAAAAGGTATTTGTTCAACAAAATCCTTTTCAATGCTACTTATTATGGACACAGGATAAAAAAACTACAGCAAAAATACAAACACTGAGCAGTGAAAAGCCTTTTGTTGTACCATGCTGATGAGAGGGTCAGGATTTGGCACAAGTAACATGAGTCGATGAACAATTTCTGTCAGGTGTCAACAGTTCAATTTCAGGGAGGTGCAGTAATAGATTTCTTGGCATACCCTGGTTCCTCTGATACCTCTAGATGGACATTTGGACTGTGACCAAGTTCTTTTTACTGCAGTTGTTTTCCTTAAGGCAGAAGAAGACTTTTAACTGTGCAATGAACAAAAGCACAAGGGATGTTGCTAAAAGGGTCAAGATGCCATAATAAATAGGTGTTTTTATTAAATGTCTTCAATAGATTGGCTATTTAGTAAATCTAACCTTAAAAACTTTTTCAGATTTTCAAAACCTTAAAATTAAGTAAGTCCTTATTCAAACCTAGAATCTTCTTAATTCCTAAAAGTAGATAGAGACAAATCAAACAAATGAAAGAAGTTATACAAAAAATAGTATTAGTTAGTTGTTGATTTATTTTAAAATCTTTGTTTTCTCTGTTTTAAAAATCTTATTTAAAAACATTAAAAAAGATTTTACATATATGTGCAACATCATGTGAGCCTTTTAGATTTTATTACCTATGGTGTCCAGCATATAATGATATAATAAAATATATAATATTATTTAACATATTTACAAATGTACATTCTTCTGTCGTTAAAATCACATTTTGTCTGACAACATTGTTTTTAAGGCTCTGTATACCGAGATGAGTTTGACTTGGCCATCCTTAGACTGCAAGAAGAGAACAGGCTGGAAATTCTTAAAAGGAAATGGTGGGATGGTGGCAAGTGTCCCAAGGAGGAAGACCACCGAGCCAAAGGTTAAAAATATACTTATAAACCTGAATTGATTATCAAGCACCAAGAAGAATTTCCATGCTATTGGCCATATATTTTGTAGGTCTTGGAATGGAGAACATTGGTGGAATCTTTGTGGTGCTAGTGTGTGGTTTGTTAGTAGCCATCTTCATAGCTGTGCTGGAATTTATATGGATGCTTCGTCACATGCCAGGAACAGAGGTGAGCGAGGGCTATTTTACCTGCCTTTGTTTTGTGTCTTTCTCAACAGACAATTCATTGTAAAAACCTTTAACATCTTAAGCTCTGCTCAGCCCTCCACCTTATATGTTAGAGTCTCACTCATAGAGACTCGATCGACTAGTATCTACCAGCTTCACCTGTAGTGCTAATAAGGGATAATGACTTTCTGTTTCTCATATTTAGCCTATTTTTTTATAAAATAACAAATATTTATTATATTTATTTTATAAGCAACCTGTGAATTTAGAGTAAAATTGTTTTAGAAGTACATTTCTTCTAAATAAACTTTGTACACAGAATCTAGATATGTGCATTTATTTTTTTTAATATAATATACGTATCAAAAAAACTTTAGATGTTTCATACACTGTAAGCATGGTAATCATATGTACCTTTGCATTTTTTTAAAGAGAGTATTAAGAAATCATTAATAAACATAAGAATTTAAACTCCCAAACACCCATCCTAAAAGGAATGTGTATTTGAATGTAAATGATGAATATTGCTTAATAACCATACATCACACGTATAGTACAGTACATTCCTCCAGATTAAAATTTAAAGCACTTTAGATAAAGCATTCTTACAAGTTTCATTAATTAATTTTTAAACATTGCTTCTAATTTTTCAGTGTGAATAATAAGTAGGTAAAAGTAAGAATAATAAGTTATGTTTATATTAAGAATGTAGAGTACAAAATTGTTTCATAATCAGTGTCTGCTATTAAGCTTGTGTAGATAAAAAAGACGAGTAATGTGTAATTACTTTTTACTGCAAGTAAAAAATAAATTACATTTTATATTAAAATAAAAATTCCAAAATTAATTACAACACAGAAGCACACAGACAATGGTGATATCACTTTTACTCTGGTAATGTTTTTTTTCATGTCATTAAGCTTAATTACTTAATTAAGCTTTATTAAGTATTTTTTTTTCATTTCAAGGCTCATATTCAAATTCCAGTAAGTTGAGCCCAGTTGGTAAGAAGCTGCTTACCTGAATGAAATAGATCAACCCCTTAGAACATTATGCTCAGAAACTTTTAGTTAATATATAAATTTTATATACAGTATATATATATATATATATATATATATATATATATATATATATATATATATATATATATTCATTCATTCATTCATTCATTATCTCCCGCTTATCCTCTATTAGGGTCGCGGTGGGGTTCCCCATGCCCATCCAGGGAAGAACGTCTCGGGCGCTGGGCAGATAGACCCAGGACAGGGCGCCAATCCATTGCTGGGCGCACACTCACTCACACAGACACACTCTATAGGGGGCAATTTTGAGAATTCAATTAACTTGTTCCATGTTTTTGGACTGTGGGAGGAAATCGGAGAACCCGGAGGAAACCCACGCAGACACGGGGAGAACATGGAAACTCCACCCAGATGGGGATTCGAACCGGGAATCCCTAGCGCTGAGCGTGCTAACCACTAAGCCACCGTGCCGCCTATATATATATATATATATATATATATATATATATATATATATATATATATATATATATATATATATATATATATATGTATATATATATGTATATATATATATATGTGCACACAAGATATTAAGTGGTGCGCACTTATATATATAGTATATTTTGACTGTACTTAAACTTTAAAATCACCTGTTTAACTTTAAAAAAAAAATAAAAATTTTAAGTAATGTTGGACAGAGTTGAAAAGTGTAGAATTACCAAAATATATACAGTACCAATCAAAAGTTTGGACAAACCTCCTTTTCACTTATTGTCTATTTAATTAGTTCCACTTACACTAAAGATTGACTACATTTGCAGATTGTTTGATGTAGTCTATCTGTTTCTGGACTATAGCAAATAAATCCAACACCTCATCAGTGTCACTGCAGAACTGACAATAAATAATCCACCACACAAATTAGGCCTGTTCTGTGACATTCCTGACCAATACGGAACAGAAAACCAACAGAGGACTAACAAAAAAACAAGAATATATGAGCTACAGTCTGTAATTGTAAAAATACAAAGTCCATCTATATGGTAAGTGGAAAAAATAGACAATGGAGTAATAAGGCAGTGTGTCCAAACTTTTGACTGGTATTTTATTTAAAATACGTTAAGTAGTGGTAAAATATGTACAAAACTGTAAATATAATGTTATAGATACCAGTGAGGCTATAATTTTGTTGTGTTGAACATTTTGATAGTTTCTTTTTAAACATTTACCAGTGTACCTTTTATTATTGTGTATTAGTTTTAATTGTGTTGTGATCTTAGCCATTTATATTCATCAATTTTAATTGTGAAAAAACAATCAAAAAAGTTAATTCGGTGGTTTAAAATTAATGTTTTTTAAACAGTATAATGGGTTTTGTGAGTCAATAAGTTCCCCAGCCTCTTTCCATCTTTCTCTTTTTCTCCCCTCTATATATTTCTATCTTTTTGTTCGTGTATGTATTATTCGTAGTTGTCGGTGTGTGAGGAGATGCTGCGAGAGCTACAAGGAATCGTATTGTGTCAGGACAGCCTGCAGCTGCGACGGCGACGTAGTGGTGGTGCAAATGCCCTGCAACCACATTGTCTGCCCATGGAGGACAGACGGGCACGGCCAACTCCCACCAGCCTCAGTAATGGCAGATTGTGCACAGGAATGGGCCTGACTGAGCCACTCCCACACAAATTAACACAGGAATCTACACTGTTAGCACGGGGTTGTAGCCACATACGCATTTGTCCTGAATGCCGGCGCTTCCAGGGGTTGCGTATGCACCCACCAGGCACCCCGCGAGCATCACCCACTCATAGCAATGATAGCTTCGAGTGGGACAAAACCACCAACAGCAGCGGACCTGAGTAACATTTTAGCCTTTCATATTTCAGCTGCTTTGAGCCTCTTATTGGCCGTTTGTGAGTTTAGAGGATGTGATCCCACATAAAACTGACCATGCTCACTCGAGTAGGGATCAGGAATATTCAGAAGAACATGCTTCAAATCTACTGTTTGCAGATGTATTTGTAATTCTTGAATTGTTTTAGTCTCTGTATACACTGCCCTCTCTAAAATCTGCCTTGAGCATTTTAAAGCAAACTGCAGAGAGGCTTTGTACTATGCAGTATTATTTTGTTTTACTGTACTGTCAGATTTCATTTTAAATTATTATTTTAAAATTAATATATTACAGCTGTCATGTTCTTACAGTCCCCTTATTTACTGCTTTATTTTCTTTAACCAGTAAAGAGGCATTCCCAATGACTGACAAATGCAGACAACTAGTTGCAAACCTTTCACACGATCATGTTCTGGAAGCATTTTTAAGTGCCAAATAAACTTTGTATTGATTTTGTGCTGTTTCAGCATCATGGCCTTGGTGATATTACTGCAAAAAGAACTGCATTAACATTGTGGTCTATTTTTCACTATACTGTAGTGTAATTGCATTAAAAAGGAATTTCTATGATATATTTGCAAATTACATTGTTTATTAGAAAAATGTTTTCTATTTTAGTATTTTGTGCAGACAGTTTAAATACTAGCTATAATGCAAATAAACTTGGTCTTAAATGTTTCAGTTTGTTTAGTAGTCAAATAATTGTGATACTAATGTAATGAATCAGATGATATTGTCTATTCAGTCAGTTATTGTCTATTCAATCAGATATTGTTTATTCAGTTTCAAAAAAATAAATAAATAAATAAATAATAAATAAAATAAAAAAATTAAATTATATATATATATATATATATATATATATATATATATATATATATATATATATATATATATATATATATATATATATAAATAATCTGTTTTGAAACTGTATAAAAGACAACATCTGATTCATTACATTAGTATAACAATTTGACTACTGAACAAACTTTACAAACAGATTATAATGAAAATAAATAATGTCACCATTAAGTCAAAAGTATAGCTTCAACCAAAGTATTACTTAGAACTTGTAGGTCTACTTTTGTCTTATCTTTTGCTAAACCCCATACTAGGGTCACGGGGGGGTTCTTCATGCACATCCAGTGGAAAACATTTTGGTGCTGGGCAGATACACCCAGGACAGGTGTGCCCATTTGTGGGCACACACTCACTTACACACACTATATACAGACAATTAAAAGCAGCCAATTCACTTTGAATCCATGTTTTTGGAGTCATTAATTTATTCATTATCTTTTGCTTAATCCTGCTAGGGTCTGGGGGTTGGGGGTTTGGTAAATCATTAAATTTACCTTAAATCCATGTTTTTAGACTCTGGGAGAACATGGAATCTCCACCCAGATCAGGATTCAAACCTGAATCCCCAGCACTGAAAAGCAGATGTGTTAACCACAAAGCCACCGTGTTGCCTTTCTTCTTTCTCTCAGTTTAAACAAATGTTTTATTTTACAGGGCACGATTCTTTTATCAAACTGCTTTCTTCATAGTTAAAAAAGAGTTTGAGTTAGTCATGTTCAGGCATCCATCCATCATCTTCCGCTTTATCCTCTATTAGGGTCACGGGGGGTTCCCCATGCCCATCCAGCGGAGAACGTTTTAGGCGCTGGGCAGACACATCCATAACAGGGCACCAATCTATCGCTGGGCACACACTCACACACACAGACAGACTCTATATGGGGCAATTTGGAGAATTCAATTGACTTGATTTATGTTTTTGGAATGTGGGAGGAAACAGAGAACCTTGAGCAAACTCACGCGGACACAGGGAGAACATGGAAACTCCACCCAGATTGGGACCCGAACCGGGAATCCCTAGTGCTGAGAGGTGAACATGCTAACCACTAAGCCACCCTATGTTCAGGCAGTTAAATTTATTAAACAACCATCATGAAAAACAATATATAAATTCTGTAAGAACATCAGTTGTTTTGTGTGGAAATTGTTATACAGACTAAAGAATCTCAATTTTAGTTATTGGTAAGTGATCACAACTATATAAATGCAAATGTAATTGTTGTTTGTTGCTATAACTTATAGGAATTGAATTGTATTTTCAATAGCTGTTGGGTATTACGTGCATCTAATACTTTTATCAGATCCACATGCCATGTAGTTTGTAGTTTTAATATTGCTGACTATAACTCATCTGTTTTTCTAAATGCTTTATCAGTTTTTATTTTTTCAGTTCTTCGATGACCAGGACTTCCACAGAACCACTTCAGAGTAGGTATTATTTGGCTAATTCCTAATACTGCAGATTCATGTCATATTAGGTGGTGGTGATAGTGTGTGTTGCACAGTTACGAGCAGAACAAACACAGAAGTGTTGCTGGAGTTTTTTTTTTTACACGTGGTTTACTTACTGTGCACGATTTTACAGCGTTAGCTTTTTACTTCATCATGTACACAGTTAATATTGATCATCCTGTGCTCCATCATCAGTGTTCACAGGATGCTGCCTTAAAGTTGTTGGTGGCTGGATATTTTCGGTTTGGTATCACTGAGGTGTCTAAAATAGAACAATAATGAGTATATAGATACAACTAGACTACATTCTATGATTGTACATCACTTTACATATGCACATTTGGTTTTGTTTTTTCTGTGGTCTGTTAAAAATGTGCTACTTCTGATGTTATGAGTGGTCAAAGCAGTTAAAAGTTTGAACAATTGCATAGATAGCTAAATTGTCATTGTAGAAGCTGACCCATGACATGTAACAATCTGTGCTCCCAAAACAAACCATCCAGAGCTAGTCCAGCATCTTCTATCTTCTGTGAGAGCCAGTGTCCAATTTTATTGCAATTATTTAAGATGTGTTTACTTTTACCATATTAGGTCACTTTGGACCGATGTTTTATCTAAAATTACAGCCCATTGTGAAGCAGTGAGGATTAAGGGCGTTTTTATCAAGGACCCACATAAGTAACTTCAGTAGACCTCAGATTTAAACACCCAACCTTCACAGATAGTCCAACACCTTAACCACTAAACTACAACACCACAAACAAGAATTCATAATTAAGGTTTGTAAATTTTTGAATGGGAGGCAAAGCCAAAGAAGCGATTGAGGTAACGCGTGGATCGTTTTATCAGTAAATAAATCACTGCTACTAATATTTTGTCCCATTTGTTTTATTTGGTTCCTTCTACTTTTATTTAATGACATTTGAAAATGTTGTTGGAGTTCAGATGACAGTTCTGCAAAAATATAAAAAAGTCTGAAGAGTGCATAAACCTACAAGCTCCAATGTACATACCTTTGATTTACACATAAAAAAATAAAATAAAACCTTAATAAAACCAAATCAAAGTGCCTGTTAAAGTTCGTAGCCGCTGTTAAAGTTGTTGGAATATCTCTGAAATACCAGCCCAGCGTGTGATTTAGAGGTTCTGACATTTAATAGGGATTGATTTAAAGTGCATCAGGAACATTTGCATGCAGGTTCAGTGTGTTAAGGTCACAATTCATCACAGGAGAAGATACTGATATTTCAGACAGACAAAAGACGATTTATTTCCTCACAGCATGAAAAGGTGCTACAATGTATAACACTTCAAGAGCTCTAGCTTTTGCCCACAACTTAAAGAAAAGAATCAGAATGGATCACAGACATTAGGGAGTCCAGAAATAACAGAATATGGATAATCATAAGGAAAAAAATGGGCATACAGAAACTGGCATCCCACTACACCATAATCTATATATCCTAAACACTTTTCTATTATCTATGTTGTACTGCTGGTACGGATAAACTGATAAGCTCGGACTAGGTGTTTAATATTTTTATATTATTTTAATTTTCTTGTTTCTGTTCAACAGAGATTGATATATTTGTCCTTTGTAATAATTTCTAAAAAGAGATGCCAATTGTAAGTGGTTAAATGTTTAAGTAATGTTTGCATAAATTCAGTGAAGTTTCTTATTCTTATTTTGTTTCCTTCTTATATTTATGTATTTAGTTGAGGAAATGGACAAAACTTTAATTTAATAATGTTTGGGACTTTAAAACAGCAGACAGATACTTTAGTCATGGATCAAAATCAGTGGGTGTTAATAGTATGCATTAATTATCATGAAGTGTGATGACCAGATTATTGCAGTTTACAGCTTTATATCTGCATAAAGTATGTAGTAAAATAACAATGTGTACTGTCAATGTACACGATGTAGGATTAACTAAAGATATTATATTAATGAAGGGGAAAAAAAACTATTTTAATTTAACATTTGATGACACACACACACACACACACACACACACACACAAGACTTATGGCTTAGAAGGTTGTAAACCCCATAATCGTACTAAAGATCTGATTGGTGGGAGAGGGTTTAAAGATGGTCAGATACAATCAGGGGGGTAGAAAAATATGTACAATCACTGACCTTAGGATAAATGGAGTTCACAAGAGCTTCAGAAGGTGAACAACCCATTCGAATTTTCAGTAGTACAAACTGGGAAAAGGTGGCAGTTCTAAAATTCCGAAAGTATAACTTTAAATATATTTAATTTAAGATAATAATTTTAATTTAATTAATTATTATATAGGTGTTTAAATATCAAATGTATTATACTGTATTTTGCTTATTTATGTTCAAAAACGTCCTAATAAAAATGTTATTGTACAGTGCAATACTACTTGTATTATAGTCATACACACAGGGAACAGGAACTGTACCATGAAAGTCTTACTTAAGTAGTTTTTAATCTTAAATAAGCAATATAGCTTACTTATATTTATATTATTTAAACACCTAGATAATATTTAAGCAAATCTTGTAATAAACACACAAGATGCCAAAACAAACAGCGGTGGTTGGATGTCTGTAGCTTGTTAAGGCTTCATCATGAATTGGTAGAACTTTGTAGTGTTTGATGAGTAAACATGCACATTGCACCTTGAGCACATTAAATTATTTTTAAAAATGTACAAAAAGTGACACAGTGATTTAACTTTTTTTGCACAAAGTCCTTTGACTGACATGCTTAATAAGAGAGAAATGTAGCAGTAAGATTTTGACATGCTCCTCTTTGAAAACAGTCATCAGCTTTTCCTGCGAGATTAAACAAAGGAAGATTAAGTTTTATTATTTATTATTTTTTAATTAAGAGGTCAGAAGGATTCATGGCTGGTGTTTTAAATAGTACTACTTATCCCACAAAAAATACTTAGGAGACTGCTTTATGCAGTAACTAAATTCTAATTCAATATTACACCCTGTGCAATTTTTATTGCTAACCTACAGTTTCCTACAGTCTATCTTTATAACTTTTTAAGTAGCAATGATACAGATACATCTACGCAATAGGCAATGTTGTCTTGAAATGAGGTGTGTTTATGTAAATTTCTGATATTTTGCATCTTGAGAATAAAAAACACAGGTGTTCCACTGACTTGGGGTAGGCTTGTGGTTTAGGAACCAGACTTGTGACCTAAAGGTCCCAGGTACGATTCCTAGTCCCACCAAGTACTCTTGAGTGCCCTTGAGCAAGGCACCTAACCCCAATTGCTCCGAGCATGTGTACTCACTTCACTCACTGTCTGTATATGTGTGTGTTTAACTGCGTTAATGGTTTTAATGTGGACAACAAACTACTCTGTGTGTAAGCACAGTAGGTAAACTAGATTACTTTACACTTTACTTAAGAACAACATGAACAGTCAGTCGTTCATTGACATCTTGGCAGTCAACACATGAGAATGCACTTTTGCTTGTTATGTGCACATGAACCCTTATCAGTGCACAAACCCATGTTGCATGCCAGTTACATTTACATTTGGTCATTTTAGCAGAGGCCTTTATTCTTAGCAAGCATAGGGTTGGCCACAGAATCCCTGGTGCAATGAGGCTTAAGGGTCTTGCTCAAGGATCCACATTGGTAACTTCTGTGGGCCTGTATTTGAACCACAACCTTCAAACTGATAGCCCAACACCCTAAGCACTGAGCTACCATGGCAACTAGTTGGCAGCTATGCAAATTATTACATCAACAATAAACAGAATACAAAATAAATTAACATTATTCTACAACAATACAAAATTGTACACTGCACTGTTGAAATAGAAACAAGCCAAAATCAGAACGCACTTCGGTTTATTGCATGTTATATCCGATATGTACCCACCTATGATTATTTAAAGAATTTGTACATGCCAAGAATTAGTATACTGCATAATTTTCATACGTGTCTTTGCTATCGCAACGACATGCTGTATATCAAGGAGTGAAATTGACTGCTTCATAATGAATGCAAAAATAAGGTCTAATGTGTTACATAAGCACAGATATGATGACTAAGTTACTTATACCTTTTTATTTATTGCCTCAGGGACCGCTTTAGATTTTATACATTTTTGGTAATTTTTTTGTTCTCTGTAGCTCAGTGGTTAGGGTGTTAGACAATCAATCTAAAGGTTGTGGTTCAAATCCTAGGTCCTCATTGCTCCAGGGATGCTGAACGTTGTGATCTGACCCCAACCAATTTGGGATACTTGTGAGTCGCTTTGACCAAATGTTGTTGTTGTTATACTTAGATATTACCTAAAAACCTTACTAGATCACACAACTCCTAAATGTATATAACAAGAAGCTAGTAACACTTTACAACACTATTTGTGAACTCCTGTAGGCATTATGTAGCAACCAATTAACGATTTTCCATTTACATTTAAGTCGATTATATCTGCTAATGTACACTGGGTAATTACTCTGTAAAAGGGAAGTAATGCTTCAGCAGTAAAATCTGGAAGAAGCATTAACTGTCAAGTAATTAAGTACCAAGTAATTTTCAAGTAAGTCTTTCAGATCTCCAGAAGAAATACCAGTTAAACAATATGACAATGACTTTTAATAAGCGATGTATGTGACTGTCATTGCTCAGTCTTTTTATTTCTTTGTCTAACTAAACTTTTTTTTCTTATTTAAGTGCTTTTGTAACATTTATTTTGGCTCATTGTTTGAGCCACAGTTTGTAATTAGATCACAAGTCCTTCACCTATTTCTGTGTTCCTCTGATTTCCCTTTTTGCATTATTTTTTGTTTCCATTGAATGTGTAGGTCTTGAGCCAGTTTTACTAAGGTGGGTTTACTTTCACGTTACATCATCATTTTATTTTTGGTTATAAAATGTATTTATAGCCATCGGTTTCATCTGTGTAGCCAGCATAAGTGTTGCCGCTATTAAATCTGATGTCCAGTCATTTTCAAGTGAATGGTCAATGTATAGACAGTAAAGGTGTAGAAACTGGAAAAGTTAATGTCAGCCCCATTGCCATGTTACAATGTCCATCTTTTGCTAAAACCTTCTTTTGTTATATGCCCTATTGCTTCAAACACACAGAAACCCATGCGACATCAGGTGGCTGGGCTTTCCAGTGCTTTCTGCTCTCCAATCTTGTTGTTCCTTGAAACATTTCCACTAAAAACATTGTAGGACCTCCCACCTTACTAAGGTCCTCACCCAAATATCCTAGTCTCTCAAAAATATCCTTTATTTATTGGTTATTTTTTCTATACATTGGATGTTGCTCATCTTCAATTTCTACTAGGGACATCCTTTCCTGACCTGCTGTGTGGAAATAGTCTTTATCCTGTTATGCTCTGTGCCTGGTCCCCTTCTCATCTTTGCTTTCTGTTGGTCTTTTTCCCCTCCCGGTCGCCTGTGATGTCCCTGTCTTCATCTGTTCAGCACACAGGGAGTCATACCTATTGAAACTGTCACAGCACAGTTTCTCTGCTACTGTGTATAAGTGTTTTGAACCACATGCTATTGTTTACATTCTTATTAGTATTACTTCTATGCAGACACAAATAAAATTCCACACAGAAAGGGCATCGCTCATCCTCCTCAGCGGTCAACTATCTCTTCTGTCAGGTAAAATTGCTAGCAACTAAGCCAACAAGCTACTAGTTTTTATAATGACGTAACACAACTGTCTGGGGAGGTTTCATACCCTGTTTTGAGCTCTATTTGAGCAGATACTTTGCTGCTTGAAGGTTTGTAAACCATTGAGAATGTTTGATATTTCAAAATTCAACTAGTCATTAAAGCAGATAAAGAAAACAATAGCAATCAGTTGTTTATTTATTGTCATTTATTTATTTAGGAAAATGACCCAATGCTACACATCTAGGGCAAAAGTATGTGACCCTTTAGGATTAGCAGATAATTTGAATGTGCCATTAAAGTCAGATGTTTTCAATGAAAATGACCATGAGAAGATGTAGATGATCTTCAGGAATCTGCAGCCTAATTTTCACAACAAATATCTGCAGCATTATACACTAGCATAACAAACTTGATTTCTGCAGAACACAGAAAAGGTT
This sequence comes from Corydoras maculifer, assembly GCA_019802435.1. Classification (NCBI taxonomy): domain Eukaryota; kingdom Metazoa; phylum Chordata; class Actinopteri; order Siluriformes; family Callichthyidae; genus Corydoras; species Corydoras maculifer. Next base: position 3,517,981 of record JAFMOD010000228.1, read on the forward strand.
ATTAAAAGAATGTTTTATGGAGAGACCTCATCCCACCTGTAAAACACATTTGTGTTTGTTTCATGGTTTGGGCTTGTTTTGCTGCATCTGGGCAAGTACAGCTTTTTATCACCAATGGAACCACGAAATCTTAAATTATACCAACATATTCCAAAGGAAAATATCAGACAAGTACAATCTCAACAGCATGTAGATCATGCAACAAGGCATCCATCAATTATCTTCCACCTGTTCTGAAGATAATCCGTATGAATGCAATAAGACATTTATCCTAAAATCATAGGTCCTTTTACAAAAGAATTGATAAAGACAAATTACATAAATGTTTTAGAAATCCAAGTATATGTTTTAAATTTTATTAAATATAAATGTTGTAGTAACAGGTAACAAGTAGCTGATGAATGTAAGCTCTCCATCATAACAGTGCAATATTGTACATAGGAATAGGTTTAATTCTTTAATTTCAATGTGTGGGACTATTTAACAATTACAATTAATATTAATATTAATATTACTAATATTTATATGAATATATACTAATATACCCCAATAAATAAATGACTGAAAAATTAAAGTGTAGTATTTTTCCCTATTTTTATTAAATATCTTTATCTACCTGTAGGCCTTAGACTGTAGTCTACTTAATTTAGTTTAAATGCAACTTAAATTGAACCTTTAGAAATTCTCCAATTTCTTTGTTGCACTCATTTTTATATAAAAGCCACTTTCTAGCAGACAGCCATCAGCCAGACTATCTAGTCAGCATGTGATAGATTTAGCCACCTAGTTCACTGTGGCTGAGACAGAGACAGATAAGTGAGAAGAAAAGAAAGACTGAAATCTAAGCATTGACAGTGATGAATGTATAGGTATACAAAATACACATTCAAATAATACATAAAAATGCAGTTTAAAGTATACATTACTGGGTGTGTGTGTGAGAGAGAGAGAGAGAGAGAGAGAGAGAGAGAGAGAGAGAGAAAGAGAGAGAGAGAGAGTAAGTAGTAAAGTAAGAATCACAAGCACATAAAAAGGCCACACCAGAACCAAAAGGTTGGGGTTGATTAAAAGCCTGATGTTTACAACATGTATGTATTTTTTTATAAGAACCTAATTTTTGAAGTTACAGTAATATTTAAAAGCGTTTTTCCTGCATATACCAGCTAATCGCAACCAAAGATGCAATGAAAGATACCACTTGTGTGATAAAGTGATCTACTGTGCTTACACACAGAAATTTGTCTTCCACATTTAATCCATTCGTACATTGAAACACACACATGCACACACTAGTATTGTGAGCACACGTTTCCTGAGCGGTGGGCAGTCTTGGCATAATACTGGGTGCGACACTTATCACTTAATAGATAATAAAATAAATATGGTCATTGATTTTGAAAGACAGTTGTTGGTGCGATACACTTTCTGCTTTCATATAATGCTAAACAAACGAAAGCAAAACATTATTTCACCCCTTTGAAATTATTTGTATCTCTCTCATCTGTGCATTCATTCTAAATTATTTGTTAAAGAAAGATTTCAAGCATGGTAAATTAAACTTATCCTTTACTACAAGTTAAACAACTCTGTTTTATTCTGATGTAACCCAAACCAATACAGCTGTTGTCAGGTATTGGCTAATTAGAAGATTATTTCTAAGAAGATGTGTTCTTCTTGAGAAAGTTTATAATGGTTACTCAAGGGGCTGACAAATTACACATATCTTTTTCTTTTAAAACTGGGCAGAATAATCCTCACTCCTCACTGTTTTTCCTCTTTATTTACTCACTGGCAACTATTAGAGAACCAAATGCCTAACTGAAACCAGTCTCATATGGAAGTCTTTAAAAAAAAGATGAGAAACATTTCTTAAAAAGGTCACCAGTTAATTAGGCTATGCAGTAATTCTCTATCGGTTTAGCTTCTCGTCATAATGAATATTGTAAGTGCAAATGCCTAAATGAGTACATTTGCAGAAATGTCATGCGTTTGTCTGTTGTCTTAGGCCAAATGCCATTGCATAGCATTTTCATATGCTTTTGTGGCATTAATTCTGGCTAGACAGTGGACAATGGTTTAGTAATTTTGACTGTTTTGAGATGGATTCATATGTACTTAACATGTTTACTTTACACAAAATTATTGTTTCTGATTATAAGTTAGACTTGCTATTTTCAGGTTAAAGCATCTGTATTTACCAGTGACCTGACTTTAGTAGAACGCAGGTCCTGTCTGTATTGGAATATTGCATTTGTTTCAGTGGATCTCCAGGTTGTGGATTTCTTCTCTTATATTTTTTCTGTGTATTTTCTTAATTAGAAGTTTATTAGAGTTGTCTTAGCTTAACATGTCCTTGTAGAAATTTGTCTTTGTATATCCTTGTAGATCAAGATGGAGGCAGGTGTGGAATGAATTCAAAATTAGCTTTATTGCCACAATAAAAAAAAATCCTTTGATAAATAATTTATAGTTCAGTGCCACACTCATTCAGTGACACTGACAGACACAAAACAGGTATTTTTGCTCCTGTTTCAGGTATCCTCCGTCTTTTTTAAACAGCTGCTGCACATACACAATTGCCCAGATTGCTTTCCAGGCATGCATGCTTTTTGCGTTTCCCTATTTGGAATCCCAATTACAAATTGATTCATGATCAAGCCCTCACCACCATATGCTTCCATATCCTCAGGCCAGGGAGCCATCTGGCCAGCCAGTGACATCCACCCACCTTTGTAAAAGGAAAAAAAATAAAGTCCTTAACCACCATCGGTGCACCTCAAAATGTGGATCACCTCAGACCTAAAGGGTTAGATACCACCAAGTGATCCATGAATTGGCATCATTCATGCAATGAAGCTAATAGAGCAAGTTTGATCCAAGTAGAGGGTGTTGGACTGAATATCTACTAACAGACAATCTACCAGAAATTGGATTTGGGACCTTCTTACTGTGAGGGGTATCACTATGTCTTGACATTTAAAGCATTTGTATTAATATTGGAATTATTATATTACTTTTTAATTTTTTTGTCCAATTTTGTGCAAAATTATGTGACAAGAGTGCAGCACCCTTCTACGATGGGGAATTGCCATCACATTTCAGAAGGCCAGACCTTTACCCAAAATCAAACCAAATCAATAAAAAAATTAATAATTCATATGGATCATTGCATTATAATATTTTGCAATAAGTACTGCTGACTCTATGTTCTATCCATAAGCACCACCAAAAAGCATCACATATTTGGTCGATAAGAATATACAAAATATTAGTATTAATAATATTACAAATAGGGTGGCATGATCAGAAAGTGGAGCTTGTGCTTCAAAGATAGGTTTAATTCCAGGGTTAATTAAAAATAGTTCATTGTGTGTGAAAACTGCACTTGTATGTACTCTAGTGTTAGATCAGGTTACATCTAAACAAGATATATTTAGACAAATATCTAAATAAGATATATTGGTAGTGTAAGCAAGGAATTTGGTTCCATGCAATGATTTATATTTGTAGGTGATATTTGTAGGTGAAATTTATGAGTGGTGCCAAGAGGAAAGAAAATTGAGCATAGCTTTAGTTATTAACAGCTTCACTTAGCTAAAGATTTAGCTGGTGGTCCCTGTGTTCCTATGGGCTGAATAAATCTAGATACCTAGTTAATTTGGTAGACTGCTCTTAATGAGGCAATTTTTAAGCTTTTCACAAGCTAGTTTTCAACTTGATGCAAATGCTTGCGAAACTCCAAAAGTTTCTTAAAAAAACCTAAATCAGTACGTAAATATTTTTACCCTGCTAATTCTGTTATCAATTTTCATTTAAAAAGAGGACCCAGAAGTGAAACCATTTAATAGATTTGTTATCTATGAACTAAACTCATGCCATAAGTGAATAGAAAGTGCTTAAAAAACAGGAAGATTTTAATGTCAGTAATAGCACGGGTTCTGTAGGAGCTTCCCACATAGAGGTTTTTTTTGTCTTTTTTAATTTTGTCAAAAACCCACCTTCTAAAACCCCTGCCTCCAGAAAAGCGTTTAGGAACATCGCATGTACAAGTCCATCATAACTCTAGAATTAGCCTCTGCGCTCCTGACTCCACAATGTTTGTAGTCCAGAACCAAAAATTGCCACTTAAGACTAATGGATGTAATAATCAAAAAGGTGTATTTAATAAAAAGGCTAATGATGGAATCTGACTTATGCTGCTCACTGTATGTAATCTGGCCTTTTATAAAGTATGCATTGTCCTACTTCCCCAGGTAAATTGAATGTGTGTGTGTGTGAGTAAATGTGTGTCCAGTGATAGATTGGCGCCCTGTCCTGGCCCTAAAGGATCCTAAAGGATAAAACTGAAGATAATCGCTAGATGGATGAACTGATCCTAATGATGTATTAATTAAGAGTAAACAGTTCTCCAAATATTTAAAACACATAAGTAAAATATAAACTGTAATTTCTAAAACTAATTCAGATTTTCTTCATCTTAATCTTCACATGAATGATGGAAATCTTAAAAGCTACTCATCATGAGCCTCTCTTTGTAACTGAGAAAGTGAAACCTATAACAAATATATGGTTTGGCTTCCAATCATGCCTTGTTCCTACCTTGTCATTTGTGTGAGGTTCTTCCAGAACTATATACTGTATATTTCTATAAATCTGTATTAGGGTAGAGGCCATGGCATTATATATTGTTCCAGTGCATATTCTCAAGATATTGTAAGGAACCAGCCTTGCGACCTTAAGGTTCCCGTGTCGATTCCCAGTCCCACCAAGTACTATGGATGAAATGCCATTAAACAAGGCACCTAACTTCCATGGGCGCCTTGTACAAGGTTACAAACTCACTTCACCAGTGTGTGTATTTATGTGTTTCACTGCAAGGATGGATTAAATGTGAATTCCTCAGTGTGTAAATACAAATAAATGAAATAGATCACTGTACTTTCAATTTAAAAATGGTGATCATTTGCTTATGATAAACTCTGACCTAAAGCCATAGTCGATGCCCAAAGATTCATAAATGCTTTGTGGTCACATGAATATGATATGTCTAATTACAGGGTTTAAAAGTACGAAAATTCTTGGGGATTTAAATTAGCTGTCAGTTTCTTGTTACGGAGAATAATTATTCCTCAGGAATAATTTGCTAATAAATGTCTAAGATAATGCAAGAAACTAACTCTTTTTAAGCTTTTTGAAGGTTTAGGGTGGCCAAGGTTTTGCACAGAACACATTGATTAATTACTTTTTTTTTCAGGTTATGCGATTCAGAATAATAATGCATTAAAATTTTCATGTATATTGTTTCATATTTATAGTGAAAAATATGTCCCAATGGTGACTTAATAGTAAACAATTTAGTCAAATTCAATGCATAGCTACTGGAAGAATAAACATAAATATAAACTTTCAAGAGTATCAAACTTAAAATACCAATCTAAAATAAATAGAAAAATGGAGAGCGTTCTAAATTATAGAGACACCCTTGAAAAACAGGTACAAGAAATGATTGTGACACAAACACATCTAACTTTCTCTTTACCGGAGGCTTTGGTGTTTGCTGTTCCCTAATTTAATATGTGCTGATATGTGGGTGTGTCAGAGCTCAACAGACCCTGAAGGGGATCCTGTAGGACACAATGAAACCTCAAAAACAGGTCTCTTTATCACACAAGATTGCCTGTCTGCTTTAGCAGCTTGACAATGTACCACAAGTGTACACCCTTGTGATCCCAATTGGCTTTCTATTAGGACATTATGGATGCTGTGATGTGGCAGATAGATTAATCCAAAATGCTTAGGATTTTTTTTTTTTATGATCTTAATGACAAGAAGGTAATTGTCATTGGGGTACAACACTGCTCTCTTACTTTTTCTGACTTCTGGAGAAGTATATTGTGATTAATTAACAAACGAGAAAAGAGAAAAGCAAACAAATAAACAAAAAAAATACCTGAGAAGGACAGATTTTTTAAACGATTTAACCAATTTTATGGCAGTATGGCATTGTTCCAGATAAAAACCATTCAGCTGCAGAAATAAAGACATAGATTACATACATGTACAGTATTCTCAGTTATTAATCTATACATTATTTTTTTCCTCTACTAGGGTCACAGTGGGGTTCCCCATGCCTATACAGGGGAAAATGTTTTGGGCGCTGAGCAGATAAACCCAGGACTGGACATTTATCGCTGGACACACAAGCACACACTATATGGGTCAATTCAGAGCATTTAATTCAACTTTAATACTTTTTTTTTTTTTGTACTGTGGGAGGAAACTAGAAAACCCGGAGGAAACCCACGCGAACACAGGGAGAATATGGAAACTCCACCCATATTGGGATTCGAACCTTAATCCCTAGTGCTCAGCCACCGGTGCCACCCAAGTTAAACATATGTATGTGGAATTGTGCTAGTAAGCTAAAACAATTAAGCATTACAGAGTTTAAAAGAACATGTCACCATTTAGCAGTGGTGGAAGATATGGAGGGATAATTAGCACCATAATAAGGTTGAAGACATTCAGCATTGCTTGACTCCAGGTTAATGTCATGTTTGTTAAAAACAAAGACTCACAAAGCTCTTATAATGCGTGTGTAATTTATTTCAAAAAATATTTTTTTTGTCACTTTTTTTTTAAAGACTACACTACCAATCAATGCTTCTGCTTGTGTTTGGTATGCTATTATTGTGCAGAAGAAAAATTAACAAAGAACACCAGTGAAGCAGCATAAGCTGCTTTTTTATTTAACTGAGGACTAATGAGACATTTCACAAACTCATTCGAGACAATGCATTAGTCTTCACAAAGAATAATTTCATCTCTCACTGAGTCCAAGTTGGCAGATTAGTGCCGGTCCAAATTAATCACTTTCTACCCACATGTATGATTGAACATTCAACTTTCAGTACATTCAAATTAAAAATTACAAAACTGGGTATTGCTAATTTCAGTTAATCACAAATAAAATGAAAAATCACAAACTTTAAAATTTCGGTAATCTGTTATGTATTTAAATATCAGCTTTGGATATAATTAGTATAATTTTATAATAGTATATTCATTCATTCATTTATTCATTCATTCATTCATTCATTCATTATCTTCTGCTTTATCCTATATTAGGGGGGGGTTTCCCATGCTCATCCAGGGGAGAACGTTTCGGGCGCTGGGCAGATACACACAGGACAGGGCGCCAATCTATCGCTGGGCACACACTCACACACACAGACAGACACGCACACAAACACAGTTTGGCACACTTTGGCAATTTGGAGAACTCAGTTGACTTGATCCATGTTTTTGGACTGTGGGAGGAACCCGGAGGAAACCCATGCGGACATAGGGAGAACATGAAAACTCCACCCAGATGGGGATTTGAACCGGGAATCCCTAGTGCTGAGAGGCGAACATGCTAACCACTTAGCCACCTATAATAGTATAATTCAGTATAATTAACTAAATGTTTTTTTGTTTTTTCTCCATCCACTGGTGGGGCATGAAATTCTGGTCCAGACTATATATTAATCTGGAATTTTCTAAAAATTACTCAAAATGAAAACATAGATTAAAGCTGCAATAATCTTTCGACTAAAGTATGTATTTTCAGGCTTTAGTCATTTTAAAATTGTGTTTAATGGTCAGATTGTTATTTGAGAATTAAGTACACTCATTTATCACACTAGAAATTATTCATGAACTCAGCCACAGATCAATACTTTGAACAAAGCATACAAGATTTTTTTTTTTCATTCTCTCGTTTCGTATAATTTGTGTTATTATTACAATTTCACTGATCCTTGTTGTATCGTTTTATTCACAAACACCCAAAATGTTTTAGTTTGTTGGTCATGTAGGTGTGGTAGCTCAGTGGTTGTGGACTGAAGTTGGTCTGTAAGCAAGACCCTTAACCCTCATTGTTCCAAGAGCATGTATGGCCACCAGTGAGCTCTGGCGCCAATCAAATTCTATATTTGTAGAGATCTTCCTGGGGATCCAGGTTCAAATCCAAATCTGGGTGGAGTTTCCATGTTCTCGAATGTGTCCAGTGTTTTTTTCAGGTTCTCAGTTTCATCCAAAAACATGGATTCAAAGTGAATTGTCTGCCCTAAATTGCCCTTATCTAAATTTCCCCTATACTATGTGTCTGTGTAAGTGAGTGTGTCCCCAGCAATAAATAGCCCTGTCTTGGGTGTATCCCAAGCACTCAAAACCTGGAGAGGCATCTCTCCTGGAGAGGCATTTCTAGGCAACCCTTGTGGAGAATTAAGGGATAGATATCAAAATGAGATGAGATTATTTAACATGAAATTGTGTTTTTTATTCTTTGTTTAAAAGTAATAAGTATAATTAATTACAATTTAAACTTAATTATGATTAATTATAATGAATCAGGTGGATTATAAAAGTGTGTCTGAAGAAAATGTATATAAGTCAGAGCTATAAGCTCTCATGGACAGTTTTTATTACAAAGTATGTGAGTCTGCTCTGCAATAGCATGGCAACCAGCACTCCCCTTGACCCTGATCAGGATAAGTGGACCATAAAGTGAATGAATGAATGAGTGCCCACACACTGAGACATTTTTACACAGTAGGCAAAAAAGCACTATATCAGAGAAAAAGCTCCACCAGTCTGCAATTATAGTGTGTATGATTTTTATAAGTACCTTAACCAAAAAAGTAATAATTTGCCATCCATCTGTAAAGACCAAGTTTCTGTTAGTTGTTCCAGAGACAAAATATGACTGTGTCCATGTTCAGATTAAATTAATAAGATGTTTAAACATTTGTACAAAAATGCTTGTAATATTGTTTGGCATGGTGCATCATCATTCAAATCACTTGAAAAATGTCAGGTGCTAATGTTATCATATATGACATTGCTGTTGTTTATTTTGTCCAATCAGCCCCTATCTAAATACGAAAGTTAAATCTGACATTAAAATTGTAATAATTCCGAAATGGCACAAAGTAATGTTCACCAGCTTGTAAACATTGCCCATCCTTTCTGACTTTTCAATCTGGTCTTGTTGTTACTAGTCCATACAGAAATCTGCATGTGGGCGTATGGCTATTAGCTAAGCTGTTTGTAATTGCTTAGGTTGCTGCAGGAATGAACAGACCATATGATTTAATTGCTTATAAAGAGGAAATAGAGGCAATTTCTCTTATCCTGTCACTGTGATTTGTATTAACAGTATTTTACAAGAGAGCATTCACTTTTACAGTACATCTGTGCTAGTTTGTTATAGTGTAGTGTATGTCTCATCAAATCTATTGAATCACACTTGAATTTCCCAAAAATAAATCATTTAGTTTAAATAAATAGATGACACCTTACATCTGGTAATTTATTTTTAAGTAATAATAAAAGCCAGGGGAACAAGATTGCTTAACATTAAATATAAATCCTATATACATTTCAACACCTTTAATCATTTTTAGAATCATTAATTCTGTGTGGGTTGGCATGTTTGTAACTTAGGTCTAAATCCTGATATAGTTGGAGTTCCATGTTCCTGTGGGTTTTCTTCGGGTTCTCCAGTTTCCTCCCATCGTATAAAATAATGGATTTAAAGTGAATTGGATGCTATTAATTGCCTCTATGTATAGTGTATGTTTTTGTGTGTCTGTGTGAGTGAGTGTGTAATAGATGTCCTGGGTGTATCCGCCCAAGATCTGAAACATTCTCCTCTGGATGGGCATGAAGAATCCTCCAATTAGAATCGCAAAAATAGGAAATAATGTATCAATTTTATTAGACATTGCAGGTACATTTAAAGCAGAAATCATAACAAAACAATTGCTAGTCTTTTTTTAAGGTGCGATAGCGAAACATTTTTTGTGATATTATTTTGCCGAACACTGTTATTTGCTATCCTGTTGGTATGATAAAGCAAAACAATCTACTTGTGATTCAATCCCAGATTTCTGGCAACATGCCAGCTATGCCATTATAGCTGATGAAAGGCCTAATGTGTAGACCAAATTCATTAGGAAGGCAGTTGAACAGAGGCCTTCTTATTTATCAATGGATTACTGGGTCTTGACCAAACTTGAAAGAGGATTCATCAAGTAAAGTAAAAATATATTGGAAGGGATATATATATATATATATAATGTTTAATTCTCATAACCATGAGGGCATGAAACCAATTTCTTTCTTTTACTTGACACAAAATAACACTTAAATGTGGCTCTTGTAGTGTTGAAAAACTGTCCAAGTGATGTTTTGCATTGTGAGCTGTCCATGGTCCTTACTTCTCAGCATTATTAAATGCGGTTTGGTCCCTTTTAATTCTAAACTTATCCTTTATGATCTAAAATCCAGTTAAGACAACAGCGCACACAATTTTCTTTGAATTATTAATAACACTAAGTGGTATGTTTTTATTTATGTTCTGCCATATAAACATTTCATTGCAAAATATTTTATATGTTTATAATGTTTATATAATCATCTATACATGTGTATAATCAACTCTATAGCTTTTTATTCTCACCTGTATGTTATCTTAATAGTTTTTTATTTCATTTAATTTTTTTCTTAACATTATTAAATAGTAACAATAGTAAGACCAAACAATGATGTTTGGTCTTTTTCTGATATGGACTGAATTTGCTATAAATTCCTTAAATATTCTATACAATTTTGCATCTAAAATATACTTTTTAAAAAGCTGTGACAATTCTGTAAAAAGAATTAAACCATCAGTGCAAACTAAACTTTCACCAATGCTCTGTTTACTGTTATTAATATTGTCAAATATTTAATTTATTTGTTATCTTCCGATTAATCCTATTTAAGTGTTGCAGACTATGGGAGAACATTTTGGGTGCTAGGCAGATACAACCAGGACAGGTTGGCAATTTATTGCTGGGCACACATTCTCTACAGGTCCATGTTTTTGGACTGTCTAAGAAAATCGTAGAAACCGTGGAAACTGTGGTAGAAAACCAGAGAACACGGAAAAAAACCCACACAGACTCGGATAGAACATGGAATCTTTGTCCAGATTGGAATCTTGGTAACGGATTTGATCCTGTATCCCCAGTGCTGAAAGGCGGACATGCTAACCACTAAGTCACTGTCCTGCTCTTCTCAAATATTTAATATGAAAATGAACTGTTTTTTTTAGTGTTGTCGATAAAAAATAGCATCTTTTTTAATCACTAAGCTGTGGCCAACTGCTAAACCTCAGCGCTATATCTAGTGTGCCATGGAGGGAAAGGTACAGCCGAATGATTAAAGTGAATAATTGTTAGGCATTAACATTAATAATAAGTAAAACATATTTAATGTACTGTCTGTTTATGATTTCTGGCTGTCCTTTGTCATTATTTTTGACTTTTGGCTTTCTCTAATATTTATTTGGCTTCTGGCTATTGGCAACCCTATGCGATGCAATGCAATACAATTTGCAAATAGTTATGATGTGTTTTAGTTTTTGATCAATACCCACATCTTCAAGCTTTATCATTGTTTTTGGCTTTCTGCAAATGAAAGGAGGGTCTGTTGTTCTGTGTTTAGTTTGTTCTCTAGTTTTAAAGACAGCAAGAGATTTATGTTTATTTCACAACATTTTGTTGCTTTTTCTTTTTGATTATTGTGACAGGAACTACAGCTAGTGTTAAGTTATGTTAGGTAAACTTATTGTACGAACACAGCAGTTCTGAATCAGTTGTAAGCACGAACATGAAAATTTCTGCCAGGTGCCACAAATCTTTTTGATGATTGGGGATTACAAAATCATGTAGCATATTTTAATCAAGTCTGGTGAAGGTAATTCTAATTTAAAAAATGAGAACAACTGCTCTCTAGGAGGGTTAAGGGGTTTTCTCTCCACCTTTGCAATGCGCTAATAAGTTATTTCATGCCCTATGACTTTTAATAAGGGATTGCTGAATTCTCAGTCATAAATGAATGTGGAAATGTTTTTAATCTTAAAATGTCATCAAACAATGTGTTAGAAGAAGCATTAATGTGTTTATATAAATGAAAAAAAGCATTTCCTAAAATTAATGTAAAAGAAGGATCTCGCATTAACAGGCATACAACTTTGTGCATGTCTATCATCAGCATTGCAGCAACCTTGCCCATTTTCTGGAACTTGGGAGAATAGAATAGTTAACCTTGCCTTAGGTTTACTACAAACTTCATTTATTCTTCTTTCAAGCTTATTCTTCTTTCATGCTTTATTACTACACTTTTAAAGAATGAATATTCAATAATACTACTATTAGTGTCACAGGAGCATTCCCATGCCTCATAGGGAGATTCCTGTTTATGGACCTGGGCAGATAGAGCCATGACTTTGGGTTTTGCTGGGCACACACTTATTTACACACACTTTACATGGACAATTTAGATAAGGGCATTGAAGAGCAGCTAATCTACGTTTAATCCATGTGAGAGGAAACTGGAGAACCTGGAGAAAACCCATACAGACACAGGAGTAGATGGAAACTCCACCCATATCGGGATTCAAACCTGGATCCCCAGCACTGGGAGATGGGTATTTTTAAGCTTGTCAGTCATATATAAATATTTGTGTGTGTGTGTGTGTGTGTGTGTGTGTGTGTGTGTGTGTGTGTGTGTGTGTATATGTGGGGTGTAATAATAATATTGTAATAATGTATTATTGTATATACTTCATTTCTTTTATTATATTTAATTACTGTGTTTTGTACTTTACTATTCAACATATTTGTTGCTCTTTTTACATCATCCCCCAAACACCCCATACGTCCTCATTTCCCCTAGTAGTTTGCATTGAAGCCTAATCTACTGAAGTCGCCGCAGTCTTTTTTTTTTTGACTCTCTCCCTTTCTCCTTCCTTGTTGTTCTTTCCTCTCAGTGTCAGCTTTCATCCTGTATTATATCTGTTGGCTGGGACCAGGTCTTTCACCTCTTCCTACTTTGTTTTGGTAATAAGAGGCAGTCCTTTGATCACTGCTTTGGAAGATTTGTTAGTGCTTCTGTAGCTAAGACCAGGTTTGCCGCAGAGATTCCTGCTGTCACCCTTCTCTACTCTCTTCCTTTTGGCTGTACATCAGTAACACTGTTCTTATCCTTATGATTTTTCATTACTATCCATGCAGTCAGAGATTATTTCAGAACTGGACACTACTAGGATCTGTACAATCATTCCTGTTAACCTCTTCTTCTATAGATCATGCTTGGAGGGCTAATAAATGTGTCAGAGACTGCACCTCCTCGTCTCTCCGCCTCCGCCTCCTCATTAACCCTAATTACCCTCACCTGCAGACAATCTCCTGACAGTCTACATGAACCCCTGGTTTTCTCCTCTCCAGTGCCAGAGAATTAGTTTTCTAAGCCGCGCTGCGATTACCATTCCGAGGTCCTCTGTTGTATGTTTTGCTTACATGCCACTTACTGTTTGCCTTCTCTGTGACTCTCAGTTGCTCCTCATCACTCTCCTGGTCCGGCTTCGTGAACGCATCTCACCTATGGGTAGGCTTTTGCTTTCCTACCCATACTACTGCCTTTTTCAAATAAAACTCCTTAAATTCCATCTGGCATAAGTGTGAGTTGTGTTTGAACCCTGGTTCCTGCCTACAAGCTCTAACAAAATGTAAGACACTTAAGATTTTATCAATATCTTCATTAAAGTGCCACATGATTTAAAGGATCAGATTTTTTTGTTTGAACTAAATTTAAAAAGTGATTTTTTTTAATATTGTGTTTTAATTAAATGATAACCTTCGGTAAATTATAATGTTTATATTATAATGTCCTGGGTGCATCTGCCTAGTGTCCAAAACCTTCTCCTCTGAATGGAAATGGGCAACCTCTCTGCAACTCTAGTCCCTAGGATATGATGAGTACTCTGGTTTGTTGACAATCTGATTTAATATTATTCATGCAGTGCTTTTTACATATATTTAAGAATCCAAAGGAACATTACAAGACTGCAATTTACTATAAAAAAAAAATAAAGCACTTGTAGTTCATTTGAACAGAAATTATTCAATAAAAATTATAAGTAGATAAATAAGTTGTTTAATAACTTTATTTTAAGGTTTTATAGCTGTGTGAATCTAATTTCCTAGTTGATATATGTGTTACTCCTCGACCCCTGGTGTTTCAATAGACATTAAATAAACATGAAACCTAAAACATATTAGTTTAAGTAAAAAAAGATAAAAATATGAAAGTCTCAAATGACAAGCAAAACAAAAAAGTGATGTACATTACCAGATTGGGGTAATAAATATGGCTTAAATTATTAGGCTTTAATTCAAGTTGTGCTTTTATGATCAAAATAGTTTTTTTCAAAACACAATCTGCTGCATTTTGAAACAGCTGGAGTCTATGCGTGTACAACTAAGAATATGTATGTTATACAGTACATCTGTTCCCTATACAACAGAAAAACACAGAAACAGAGAGCAGTAAAACATTCACTCCCTGCTTTCCCACAGCAGCTCAGCATCTTCTATCCCAGGCGATGCTCGTCTAGAGTGCACAGGGGCTCCCCGTGGTGTCTCTGCTAGTTCAGGGCAGCTGCTCACAGCAGACCAGGTCAGAAAGATGTCCCTTCCCCTTTGTTTACTTTTTCTTTTATTTTTTCTGCAGTGTGTGCCTACTCTCACATGATACAACATGGTATTTGGAGTGGCATGAGGAACTGGTGGGGGATTGGCACATTATCTGAGGTATTTTTGTTTTATTTTAAATATTTTTTATATTTTTTATATTTTTATATAAACACTTTACCTAAATCTGATATTCATAATGCAATATAAGTGCATTTATAAAGCTTTATAATGTATTTATAATGCTTTACAATACTTGTCATAAGCATTTGTTGTCCATAGATGTACATGGCCAACAAGTGTTATAAGAACATGCCATAAAGCTTTATAAAACAAAGTGGCATATTGCATTATTAATTATATATTTTAACTGTTAATTAACTTAAATTAAAGAGACCAGCAACACAACATTTGTGTTTAACAAATGCTTTTCCTAAAAATGACTTTATAAGTGCTTATAACTATTTATAAAAGCTTATAATCTCTCTTTACAGGCATAAATTTACATGTTAGCATAATTACGTCTTTGAAAAAGACTATATACATAGTAGTACATAATGACCTATAAAAGCTTTACAGACTTGTTTTAAGTAAGAATGTCGAAACATCCAAAAATCCTAAACATCCAAAGTTAAAATATGTTCATATAATGCATTATGTCACTTTGTGTCATAAAGCCTTATGTAAAATTGTTATAACAATTTATGACCATGAACATCTATGTACATTAACAAATGCTTATGACAAATGTTATGCGTTATGTTATTATTTCGTTGTGTTATTCATAATGCGTTATGAATACTTTATAAACCTTTATAAATGCTCTTATAATGCATTATAAATACTGGATTCATTGAAAGTGTTATGATTTAATTATTCATTAATTATTTAATGCATTTTGAAGTATTATTTAGCTATTGAGTACAACATTACACAGAGCATTCCATCATGCTGTCATAATGGTATTAATAAACAGTAATAAAAGCAGTTACAATGCTATAGTAGGACCTATTGTCATGCATTTAAATAATATTAGATTAGAGATAATGGTATAATTGCTAAATACATTTTTTATATATTTTTGTTAAATAAATGGAAAGTTTAATGTTGGTCTGTAATATATTAATGAATAATTTCTCAGATTTTTTGGTTAAGTGTCTGTTTTTGGAAAAAATTTACAGATTTTTATATAATTAAAAAAATATATTTTCAAATATTTTAAACCCAATTTTTATTAGATATGAGTTTAATAGATTAAGTAGACATAGCTAGATGTCTTAGATTATGCCTGATTTATCAAGATTATGAATAAAGACTTGCTCTAATTCTGAATCTAAATAAAAGAAAACAATATGGCACAAAAGTACTGTGGCACAGCTTTTAAACACTGAATCAAGGTATTTATTTTAGCCTCACTGCTGCAGTTGTATAAAAACAAGCATGTATTCAAGACAATTGTATGCTTGGAAAAACTTTTCATTTTCAGCATGACTGTGCATCAGAGCACAAAACAGGATGATAAATGCATGGTTGGATGTGTTTGATGTGGGAGAACTTGACTGGTCTGCACAGAGCCCTGACCTCAACCTTGTCAAACACTTTTGGGGTAAAGTAAATTTTCACAAACACACTCTAATATATATATATATATATATATATATATATATATATATATATATATATATATATTCCCAAAAGACAAAAGAGTGGAAACTTTTTCAACTGCAAAACAACAAATTTAAAATGCGGTGTCATAATATTTTCTGCACTTTGTTTACACAGTGTTTCTAGCTGCTGCTTTATCCAAGCTTCTCAAACAGTCCCATACTTAAGTAATTAAAACATAAATAGCAATCTAACATTTTTCATGTTTTCCTTTTTATAGATGCAGCAAAGTAGAGCAGGACTGTTCTTGTTTAAATTGTGAAGTTAAATGGTAGATAGAAATATTTACACTATTTACTGTTTACATTTGCCTTTAACTTTAATCTTCAGAGGGTTAGTTGATGGATGAGAGTGAAACCTGTATGTTTAACCTCAATCAGAGCACCGTTGCTACACTGCCCTCAGCCTGTACAATAATTAAAACACATAGTATTGAAGCTGCTTCTCATTGCCCTTGCCAGCAGACATCAGGTGATAGAGCTAAGCTCTGCATCATTGTTTGTTTATTTATTAGCATCAGGTTAGGCAGGTGGACAAGTGAATTGATTAACTGGAGGACCTGCATCTTATGACAAACACTGCTTTCATTTTGGTCTTGACTGGAACCACTTACACTGAAGCGCTGGTAAAAAAAGAGCTCAGCAGTGCATGCACTTCCTGAAGTGGATGTGAAGAACATATCATCCTCCTCCTATTCTTACCAACTTCTATAAAGGTGTTATAGAAAGCATACTGGACAGTTGTGTCTCAGTCTGGGCAGGAGCCGGCAATGCCTCAGACTGGAAGTCCCTTCTGAGGGTGGTAAAAACAGCCAAGAGAATAATAAGAACCTCACTTCCATCCATACAGAACATTATGGCAAGATTATCAGATCTCATTTACATTACCCCCCACACACACACACACACACACACACCAGGGTTGTAGTAGCTCAGTGGTTAGGGTGTAGGGCTAGCAATGGTTGTGGGTTCAAATCCCAGGTTCACTGAAGGATCCTTGAGCAAGGCCCTTTACCCTCATTGCTCAAGAGGTATTATGCTGTATCATAGCCACCCCTGTGTTCTGACCTAAAACCACAAGTTACTTGAAGAGAGCCTTGTAAGTCACTTTGGAGTGATAAAAGCATCTGCTAAATGACCAAATGTAATGTAAATGTACATTACATTTACATTTAAAGTACTGTGCATGATCTCTTTTCAGACAGCAACTTGTTGCAATGTCCTGTATGGATGGAAGTGTTCCTATTATTTACTTTGCTGTTTTTTCCATCCCAGGTCCACAGGCATTACCATTGTGGGTCCTTGAGCAAGGCCCTTAACCCTCACTGCTCTAGGGGTGCTGTATCAACCCTGTGTTCTGATCCCAACCAAGTTGGCATACTTGTATGTTGCTTTGGATAAAATAACCTAATGTAATGTAATGAGAACCTCACTTCCATCGATACAAGACATTAGACAAGTTGCTGTCTGAACACATTAACAAAAATCTTCTCTTCTAACATGGACTGTTTATGATACTGGCTACTACCTAAAACCTAACCACTACCTAAAAAAGATGTACATTGAAAAATATTGCCAAGTAATTTTTATTCATTTATTATCTTCTGCTTAATCTTTAGGTCACAAGGGAGTTCCCCATGCACATTCAGGGGAGAATGTTTCAAGGGCTGGGCAGATACACCTAGGACAGGGCACTGATCTATTGCTGGGCATATACACACACAATATAAGGCAATTTAGAGCATTTAATTTACCTTGAATCCATGTGTTTGAACTGTGGAAGGAAACAGGATAACCTGGAGGAAACCCACGTGGACACAGGAAGCACATGAAAACTTCAACCAGATTGAGATTCGAACCTGGATCCCCAGGGCTGAGAGGAAAACGTGCTAACCACTAAGACACCGTGCTACCCTGCCAAGAAATATCTAAAGACATATTTGTTTAATGGAGTACTGAGATGAGATTAACACTTGGCTGACTTGATTGGATGGGCCCATGGTTGGATCAGTAATGGTCACAAACCTCCATTCTGACTCAGGCGACGCACAGCAGTGGAAGTAAAGTACTGCTATGGGTTGGTATTATTAAGATGAGCCAGTGGAATTTTTCAGATTCAAGATAAACTCAAAATCAACTCCCGAATGTACTGTTCAAATGATAAGGGTGTGTAATAAGGAAAAAGTCACAAAAGGCTACATCTAGAGGAATTGTAATCCACTAACACCACAGTCTAGTGTGCAGTCACGAAAAAAATGGCTGAAAATGAATTGATCAATCTAATCATAAACTGCGGCAGCTCATACAAACTGGACTGAAAGGAAGCTGACAATACTGCATATTTAAATACAGAGACGTTATTATGAATCCACAACCCACAGCTGGAGTAAATGAATCTCTGATTTTATAGTGAGGACCACTGACCTGCTTAGCCAGGTCTGAAGTAGGATAACTAGTTATCTCCAAGAGCTGTTACCAGTAATTGAAGATGTCATCCTACGCTGCTACTTGGCAGTAATTTCTCCATGCCTCATCACTACAGGGATAAGGAAGTCTCTTACCATATGCAGCAGCCTTAGGGCTGATGTTATTCTTTTACAGCAGGTCATGCTTCTCTGCCTCTGCCTTACATTAATGTGGATAAGAGAAAAATCAAAACAAACTCAAATGATGAACTAAAAATAAAGCAATAGAGCAGATCATATTTAAGCATATTAATTAAATTGAGTGATTGTAGTTCATTTATAGTACAAGGTAGACACCATAAAAATAAATAAATAAAAAACTTTAAAGAGAAGAAATATATATATACACATATACACACACAATTTATACACAAATGAGTTCTCCAAATTGCCCCATATATTGTCTGTCTGTGTGTCTGTGCCCAGCGATGGGTTGGCTCCCTGTCCTGGGTGTATCTGCCCGGCGCTAGAGACGTTCCCCCGTGGATGGGCATGGGGAACCCAACCGCGACCCTAATATAGGATAAAGCGGAAGATAATGAATGAATAATTTACCTGTGCCTGTTTCCTGTTATTCATGAAACATATCATCTTTTCAAAAAGGGTGCTTATAAATAGGACACTTTTAATAACCACTAAGAAGCGGCTTACCACATCTATGGCACTCCAGCAGCAATACCAGTGATTGGTGCCCAAAAGTGGTTAGAGCTATTGTGCGCAGGGGAAACTTATATTTAGGTAATGTGAAAGTTGTGTTTTTTTTTTCTCTGTTGTTAAATAACATTTATTAAAAAAACAAAAACAAAATGCAAGTAATCAATTACAAGTAAATAACTGTACCATTTGCAGGAAACCTCATCACACACCCGGGCCATTTCAGACTGAGAAGTATGACAGGACTTGTTGTAATATGTGATAGCATTGTGACATTTTCGTAATCTGCAGACCTTAATTATTTTTTTATTTTTTGGTAAATGTAATGTTACTGCAAGGTGTACTGCTTTGTTCAATCGAATTAATTGTGGGTTTATATATAGACATACATGGTATGATTATTATATTGTATTATATTATTATATATTTTGGTATCATCTTTTTCTTTTGAATACTATTAGATTTGTTTCCTTCTTTTTGATTAATTGATTCGGACTTGGGCGGCACGGTGGCTTAGTGGTGAGCACATTCACCTCTCAGCGCTAGGGATTCCCGGTTCGAATCCCCATCTGGGTGGAGTTTCCATGTTCTCCCCGTGTCCGCGTGGGTTTACTCCGGGTTCTCCGGTTTCCTCCCACAGTCCAAAAACATGGATCAAGTCAATTGAATTCTCCAAATTGCCCCATATAGAGTGTGTGTTTGTGTGTGAGTGATTGTGTGCCCAGCGATGGATTGGCGCCCTGTCCTGGGTCTATCTGCCCAGCGCCCGAGACGTTCTCCCCTGGATGGGGATGGGGAACCCCAACGTGACCCTACCAGAGGATAAAGCGGGAGATAATGAATGAATGAATGATTCGGACTTCTGGAAAAAAAACATGATGATAGTAGCTTCTCAGATTTGTTAAATGATTTCTATCTGCTGTTCTTTTTACCATAGCAACAAAATTTAAGCAGGAATGTTTTAGGAATCCCAGATTTATGTTTTAATTTATTTTTGATTCTGTATTTAGATTTTGTCAGGTAATATGCAGTCTAACCCTGAACATCTAATCTTTAATAAGCAGAGATTGTGGAAAATGCTCTAGCTGATGCATTCTAATGCTTTTAGGAGTCTATAAAATTTGCATTTATATTATTCGTTGCACACGACATGCCAGAATGACAGAATTAGGAGCAGCCGAAAGGTAATATGCATGCCTGATTTAATGAATTAACAAAAACATGGAAGGATTTGTTTGTGCCCAACATAACAGCTTATAGCTGTAGATTTTTCAGCTACTACCTAATTTTCTTGACTTTACAATGTAAAACCTTTGTTATCCACCACTTGCAGATAATTTTGTCTGTGCCTATAGATTATTATTAGTTTGTATCCTTTAGTTTTTTGTCTGTATCCCAGTTCCACTTTCCAGGTAACCTTCAGGGGGACACTACCTCAGCATAGCTCATAGTCTGTAAGTATCAGCTGGGTTTTTGTGTAGCCCCAGCTCTTTGACAAGCACATACTCTCACTCACTGAAGGTAATTCCACATTGACTGCACTTCCCACACTGACATGGGAAGAACATTGAAACTCTACCTAGACTAGGATTCAAACCTGTATCCGTGCCCGACTGTGATATTATTCTTACATAATCTTTTTGTTCTTTCATAATTAAGCTCCTTATTTTTTCTATTTTTTGTATATTTATTGTGGCATTTTAGCTAAAAGCATTTACTTTTCTTTTTTTTGTTACTGTATAGTCTGTTATATTTTTCTTTTAACACTCATTTTTTTATAATTATATGTTCCTTTTTTTGTTAGTCATTGTGGCTGTGTATTTAAGTGTGCTTTTAACCTTACAGTTGCTATTCTGTCTTGATTGCATTAGATGTCTTATCATTAGACATTTCTTATTTTGTCTTTTTCTCCAGTTATCCTGGTTCCTCATTTTCTTTTTCCTGCTAATATCTTATTTATTTTTTTGTACACTTTATTTCCTGTCCATGCTTTTATTTTATTGTTTTTTCTTATTTAACTATTCACTCTTCTCCTGTGGCTTTTTGTTATTGTGTCCATTTGTCAGGTCCTTGACCCTTAAGACTGAGGGCATATGTTGTTAATTTTCTAGTTTTCGTTCTATTTTCCTTTCATTTCTTCATTAGTGTGTTCATATGTGTCTGCTCTGCCTATATCTTTACCCTCTGCTGTCACCTGTTCCATTTCTTTACCCTATTTAAATAATTGTTATTCTTTCCACTGGTGTGCAGAATTTTGTTTTCCATTTGTCTCTCATGATTGTTATTAGTTTGTAGCTTATTTTGTTCTTTTTCAGCAGCTCGTCCATGATTCATAGATGCCTTTCAGCCTGACCAACACTGCATCTGCATTCCTGGTAGTCTGTGAGGTTCAGTGGTTGTATTCATCCATCATTTTGGCTTTGCTGGTTTTGCCTCCCTTGCAAGCACCTCCATACCCTCTTGGAAATGCATCTCCAGGGACTCCACACATGCAAGTATCTACTTTCATTCAAAAAAGTAATGTGCCATGTCACTGGCCACTCCTCAACTCTGCAAAGAGGTTTCTGGATAGCTTTAAACCTCTGGGACCATCGTCTTCTATTTTGTAGAATTCTGTGGAATTACACTTAAGGTAAGGGCTTTATTGCCTGAAATTGTAAATAGCATGTGTGCACTGTGACTTACTGGTTAGCATGTTTGCATCTCAGCACTGGGGATCCTGGTTCAAATCCCAATCTGGGTGGAGTTTTAATGTTCTCCCTGTGTCCACGTGGGTTTCTTCTGGGTTATCCTGTTTCCTCCCACTCTCCCTATCTGGGTAGAGTTTCCATGTTCGTTCTGTGTCCACGTAGGTTTCATTCGGATTTCTCCCACAGTCTCCCAAAGTTTTTGAGCAATTAAGTTAATGGATATAATTATGCATCCCATTATATAAGAAAAAACATACATACAGTATCTTGTAAGGTATTGTAAATTCCAAACAGTAGCATCCTATTGTCTGTGATCATTTTGCTAATTAAACAGGCTCAGATTCATTAAAGACTGCTAACAGTTTTCGACCCACGTAACGCAGATGACAGACATGTTTACACTTTACACTCAGACACAGGTCCCTCGTCATACTAATGAATTTTAATTAGCCCTTCTGGCACTTACCAGACATCCACACAGATGTGTGTTAAGTGGCTCAATAGCAGGAAAGACATTAATCTTATTCTGACAGTCACTATCCCACAATTGATGAAAATAGTATAGGTTTATAAGCTTAAATTTTAAGTTATTTTTATTGCAGTTTCTTGTTGAGTTGTTTTTGTAATATAGTCAGATTAACTATATTCGTGTCTGAATAATGTTGAGTGCCGTATGCTGTAGCTATGTTGGTCTAGATAAATCTTTTTTTTTTTTAAATGTTGATATACTGTATATAATGCCATGATATATTTAATCAGCTACAGACACATTAACAATGCGGACTGAATGCCTAACCAAAATACAAAGTTAATTTACAATAGCCAGCATTTGGGGGTGACTTACTGTTTGTACTAAAGGTTTTTCTCCCTCTCTTATGAGCCTTGTTTATATTCTCTTTGTATGTATATTGCCCTACAAAAAAACAATCAATTAATATGGAAAAGCCAAATACACAATATATATATATATATATATATATATATATATATATATATATATATATATATATATATATATATATATATATATATATATATATATATTAATTTGCACAACTCAGGAAAAAAACTTACACTAAAACTTACACATATACTTCTGTATACCAGAAATGGACCAATTGCTGCTAACATGTGGCACACCTTTTTGTAGACTTATACACAACTGCTGCAAAAACAAACTTTTTTTTAACATTTATAGCCATGGACTTATTTTGCACCTGCTGCTCACACCACTAGGGGGCCATCTGCACTGTTACTTCACTTTGCATAATGTTTACTGTTTATTGCCCTGTATATTGTCTAATGTAGTGTCCTCTATCAGTAAATGAATGTATATTGTCTCAGTTTTTATTGTACTGTATATATAATATTTTGATGGATAATGACAGGAAATATAAAGCAGCTTGTATAACCATAACTAATTATCTTCAAACATGTTTGCTATATGTCTTCTTTTTATTATAGACAGTAGTTCAGCATATAGTATTACCAAATATTAAATTGTCTAATACCACAATCTGTCAGTTAAATTGTATGATTCCTTTCTCTGAACAAACAGACAACCTTAAGGCCTGTATTAAAGCGATAATTTTTTGTCTCAATATTAAACATTGCCATAATTTTATATGCAAACATAAAGCAGCAGAACAAAACTACTCTCAAAGTCAATCTAAATATAATTCTTCCCCATCATCTTAAATTTGGAGGTTGTTTTTGAAACACTGCAGAGAGTTCATTTGCAGCCCATGCTTTTATGTACAAACTTTATGATCTACTTATCCCTGCAGTAAAGCAAAATGAAAGAACAACAGATGCTTTCCTATTCTCACTGAGTCCCTCAATGACATTTCATTTCTATTTAAATAGCATAGGCTCAATCCACCACTATCTACTCTTTACTATATTCTAGATAATTGTCCTCACAATGCCTATATCTTGGCTCAGTGTGTAGTATTTTATGCAGTTGTAACTTGCCTGGCACAAAGACGACTGAATTTGCCAAACACCAATATTGATTTTCTTTAAAAGCTTTAACATGTGAGGCTGGCTGATGGGACCACAGACAAAATAGACACACGCATTTTTGAATGTCGTATATTTTAGGGGCTATATATAACTCTAGGTTTCTATTAGCACTGTTTTTCAAAGGTATGAAATTGTTCTTCCACATATCGAGCCTTGTTTTATGTTTTAATTCATGTTCGTCTGTAAAAGCATTACATGGTAAGAGTAATATGTCTATAATTTAATACATTTGTGTCAAAATATTGCAAAATAATATTGATTATTCATCTTCCACTTATTTTTCTTCTAGGGTCATGGAGTGGTTCCCCATGCCCATCTAGAGGAAAATGTTTTGGTCGCTTGGCAGATACACCCATGTTTTGGATTGTGGAAGGAAACCAGAGAACCCGGAGGAAACCCATGTAGACACGGGAAGAACATGGAAACTCCACCCAGGCTAGGATTTGAACCTGTATCCCCAGCACGAAAGGCACTAAGCCTTAATATATTAGACTTTGCATTCGCATAGTGTTTTATATCATCATGGAGACATAAACAGTTACAATAAATGACTCAGATATCAAGATTTGTATTACAATTGGGGGGGGGGGGGGGGGGGGGGGGGGGGGGGGGGGGGGGGGGGGGGGGGGGGGGGGGGGGGGGGGGGGGGGGGGGGGGGGGGGGGGGGGGGGGGGGGGGGGGGGCGCCAATCCATCGCTGGGCACACACTCACTCACACATACACACTCTAAATTGGGCAATTTTGAGAATTCAATTAACTTGATCCATGTTTTTGGACTGTGGGAGGAAACCGGAGAACCCGGAGGAAACCCACGCAGACACGGGGAGAACATGGAAACTCCACCCAGATGGGGATTCGAACCGGGAATCCCTAGTGCTGAGAGGCGAATGTGCTAACCACTAAGCCACCGTGCCGCCTGGATTTATATTTTTAAATAAAATGTTATTTAAAAATATCAGTGGAAGAAAAATGAAAATTAAAAAGAAACTCTGAAACAGTAGAACTGGGAATTTGAAATGCCTCATGATGTGGGTCTGACAAGAAAATGAACGTAAAATGAGTAAAATGTGGTGGCACAACTTGGAGGGCATCAACCTCTTAAGTTATATTGAACTGCCTTTCCTCTACTCTACAACTTGAAAATCCCTCTGCTTCCCATCAAGCTGTGCTGTTTTATTCAATATTTCAAAGCCAGGGTGTGCTTGTTTAGGCCTAATCTACTTACTATTGATCGCACATCATGATTTCCACAAGGCTCTGAGTTTACTTATTGCAATGCATAAATTAAGTTTCGCAAGTGATCAATTATGTAAGAAGCTAGGATAAAATGTGGCTCTCATGCTAGCTTTTACATGCTATAACATTCTGCTTATTCAGCACAAAAATACTTTCATAAATTAGTACAGAGGAGAATAATTATTGTATATAATGAGTGTTTTATTTTTATTTGTTTAATTTCATTTTACTGGTGGCATGGTATCTTAGTGGTTAGCATGTTCACTTCTAAGTGCTGGAGATCCAAATTCAAATCCCAATATGGGTCTGCTTTCCATGTTCTCCCCATGTTTGCATGGGTTTTTTTTCTGGGTTTTCCGGTTTCCTCCCACAGTCCAAAAACATGTCGACTGATATGTAAAACAGCAAGCCAAACATGAGTTTCGCCTTCCTTGAGCTTCCTGGGAGCTACACAGCATTGATTATCATGCCAGCATAAAAATGATCACTGGGGTACATAGGGGTACCCAACTAAACTTTTTTATTTACTTTTTACCACTGCTCTTTTTCAATGTCAGGATAAGGGTGCTTCTTACAGAGCATATTTTCTTACAGGTATACTGTCACCCGCATGGGTGTCATCTAAATCTCCCGATATAGCAAATTTGTGTAAGTGAGTGTGCCCAGAGATAGAATGGAGCCCTGTCCTGGGTGTATCTGCCCAGTGCCCAAAACGTTCTACCCTAGGAGGGGATGGCGAATGCCCCCGCAGCCCTAAAAATTACAGAGGCGGATTAAAAGGAAGATTATGAATGAATGAATGTACAACACAAGTGTACACCATTTAAAAAATCTATTTTATTAAGTGCACAGTGTGCAAAACACAGAGTTTAAAAACTTTAGAAGTGGTGCTGCATGTCAGACACTTATATTCAAAGAAACTAATTTTCCACAGTCTGTAACTGTGAATGTGCAAAGTGCATGGTAGGAGTTGCTGATAAAATGAGTGTAGAAACAGGTGTTCATAATAATGTGGCCGACCAACCACAGATGCATATGCATATATTATTTATTTATAGCAATGTTGTACCAGTTATGTGGCAGTTGCATGTTATCAAGTGTTGCTGTGGTATGAGCGTATCAGACCACATCCAGGATATAAAATTATGTACAGGGTCTAATGGGGGAGGGGTCCTAATTCTAATTATGTCTAATTTACATATATCAGGAATGTAAGTTTGAGTTTTTTGTTTATTTATATATCGCTTTTTACAATAGTAATAGTTCAAAGCAGTTTTACAGTATTTAAAACTTGAACCCCTGAAGAGCAAGCCGAAGCAACAGTGACTAAAAACTTTCTGGTATTGTTGGTTTCATAGGAAATAGGAAAAAAGCTTATGAGGACCAAGGTTCAGTGGACCAAGGTTTGAGTGGCAGGGCAGCATTAACAGCATTGGCTTCCTCGCATTTAGTACAAGGCGCTGACTCTGGCCTTCAAGACAATCTCTGGATCTGCCTCCTCTTACCTTCACTCTATATTTTCAAAATACACTCCAAATCGTTTAATATGTTCTAGTGATGAATGTCGCCTGGTAATTTCAAATCAACGTGGTGCTAATTCTCACTCTGTTGCGTTCACCACTGCAAAATGGTGGAACCCCACCATTGGCACAATTTTGCTTACTGTATTTTATT
The DNA here is from genome assembly GCA_019802435.1 of Corydoras maculifer. Lineage (NCBI taxonomy): Eukaryota > Metazoa > Chordata > Actinopteri > Siluriformes > Callichthyidae > Corydoras > Corydoras maculifer. Next base: position 3,544,954 of record JAFMOD010000228.1, read on the forward strand.
GTATTTATTCCTAAATATAGTCACAGAGGTTGGTGGAGCCTACCACAGAATTTATTAGGTGAAAGGAGAGGAGACACCTGGGGGACAGGTTGCTAGTCAATCACAAAGCAGGCACACAGTGTATGCGTACATAGATTTAGTCATTAACTTCCATGTATAATTTAAATTTTCCAATTCACCTGACTTACATGTTGTGACGGGACACTGCAGTGAAGTACAGATTTGTAAATGAGAAGTGGTGCCACTATTTCTTGTGTGCCACAATACACATCCTCCCTCTCTCCCATTTTTAAATCCTGCAAAGACACACACAGACTATCGATGGAATACATGGCAGGTGTTTCAATTATCTCCCTTGCCTCCTTAGCGTCCAATGCCACTGTCACACATGTCTTCAGAGTGTGACAGAAAACCCATAAAGCCGTAACGAGATGAACGTCTTGTGCACAGACAGTAAAAGCATATCAATGATTTAAGTACACAGACAAAACAATAAAGTGATTTGGGGCAGATTTCAAAATGACATTTAGGTCACTGTTCAGACTCAATCCCCATTAAACATCAGTGGAGCCAGCAAAAGCTAGAAATTTACATGATGGACACAAATGAATGATGGACAAGATCCTGTCATGAAGGATTAAATAAACTCTAAAATAAAAATTCTGGTGTGCACAATTTGTTCTTATAATTGTGGCCTATCTATCTATCTATCTATCTATCTATCTATCTATCTATCTATCTATCTATCTATCTATCTATCTATCTATCTATCTATCTATCTATCTCTCTCTCTCTCTCTATCTCTCTCTCTCTCTCTCTCTCTCTCTCTCTCAAAATATAAATATGTGGCAAAATCAATCAACTTTTAACACATTTTGCATACTAAAGTCTCTGCCTACATATCCAAAGCTTGACTAACAATATTAATTGAAAGTCATTACCACTCTGTTAATATTTTGTAGCATCAATTCATTGTATACAATCTTAAAAAAAAACATTTTCACTGCTAAAATTGAACTCCAACTTCTATCATCTTGTTTCGGAATTAAAAAACAACTTCTCTTGTAAATCAATGAATACTTTATTTATCCCAGACTAAATTTAACAACCAGTAGCAGTAAGAAAAACTGTAATAATACAATAATTAAAAAGTAAGAAACAGTAGTAAAAATGATGACAGTGTAGTAATTAACAATTAAGAATAAATTAATAATATATCATATATACATTATATATACATGTGCAAATAGTCATGTCAAAGGTAAAAGTTGAAGTGTCCTGTAGTGTTAAAGTAACCATAGTGCCAGAATGCTAAGTCCTTATTTATTTGTCTTCCTACCTGCCCTACAGGTAGAGTTAAAACGCCTGATGGCTCTTGGTACAAAAGATCTCCGGAGTCTGTTTGTGGAGCAGCTCTGTGACAGTAGCCTGTCACTAAAAGTTCTACTTTGGGTTAATAATGAAGGTACGCATTGGGCGATCATCATCCTCCACGATGGAGAGCGATTTGTTAAATGTCTGCCTCTTTCCCGCCTTATTTACAGAATGTAATGTAATGTATTGAGCATTATGACATGCTTTTCGTGAAATACAGGAGGCCTGTTAGTGGTATAAAGTAAAAATACATAGCTATGTACAGTAGCTTTGATCAGACGTTCTTCCAGGTAAACCAACCTCTAAAGATGAAAGACATGAAAAAAAACTTTAAATCTGAGCCAAAATCAATGCCATGTCAGCAGGTTTATCGAACATGTCACTACTGCTCATACATGCATGGGCTCTATCTGCTCACTGTCATAATGTCAAAGCCATTCAATATCCTTCTCCTTTAGGAAGGTCTTTAAGACATGTTCAGCCTTTCAATTTGATTTTAACACCAAGGCTGCACTGCTTTTTGTGCCTGTTGCTTTTCTCTTTCTTGCTCCGTCCCACTCATTTGAACATGTCAGTCTATCACCAGGTCCTTAATTAGTTCCATCAGTCATAAGGGTTGATTCATAAAGAATATACAAGATTGTGAATATTTAAGGTCATTTTATGCTCACAATTCAAATTGCCAGGGGGACAAGCACCCTTCATACCCTCTTATGAGCATAAAGGAAAAGCACTGTATGCATGCCTAATCCCAATTACAACTACGTGCAGGACTGCTCCAAGAAGCTTTATCTTTTTGGCAGAGCAAGAGCTGCTGAGAAGCCCTCCATGTTAAGTGTTCTAGTGAAAGGCCTTAATGTTTGATCATTGAATAGTGTATATAAATTGTACACGTTTCTTTGAATCTGGTATTCATAATGCAATTTGGACGCATTCATAAAGCTTAATGAGGAATTTATAATGCTTTATAACACTTGTTTGAAGTCTCTGTTAGTGTACATAGATATTTATAACCACACTCATAAAGTGGTATAAGAACATGCCACAAGATTTTATTACAAAATGTGACACAATGCATTATAAATCTATATTTGAACTATTGTAACTAATTGTAGAGACCAGTGTTATAAAGCTTTATGTTTATTTTTAATTGCTAATCAAAATAAGTTTACAGTTTTTTTTAATTCATATTCATCTGTATTGGTAGCCCTCTAATTTTGGAATTTATAATGCTTGCAGCACAAGCCAGTGTTATCTCGTTTGGGATCATTCTTGGCCGAGTGCATTTTTGTGCATACTTTCAAATGTGTATTCACCAGACCTTATAATTTAGCCTTTACTGTTCATACATGCAACCGCTAGCTTCATGTTTATTGTGCACATGGTTCCGTATCCTAGCAGATACTGACCTGAAATTTGGTTTTAGCAACTTATTTCTTATTCTTATTTCATTTTAATACATCTCCCTCCACACAGCTATGGGTTGTCCTGGGTGTATCTGCCAGCATTTGAAATGTTCTCCCCTGGATATTCTTCGGAACCTTCCCGCAACCCTATTATTTATGGGGATCATGAGAAGAGATGGGGATGTCTTCTTTCTATAGCATTTTAGACTGCTCAACTCTCATTTTTTGCTCTAGTCCATTTAAGAACACATTGTCAGACTGTGGTCATTAATTTATGTCTCCTATATGGATAATTCTGAATTTTCTGCTACTCAAACTGGTCAGGTTTCCTCTATGGGGCAAAGATTGCATAAAACTTTCTGTAACCATATGTTTGCTGGCATACCCCTGGCAGCGTAATATCCTTAGTAATAAAAGACTGTTCTGGCCGATAACGGACATTTAAGACCCCAACCACCTCTTTTGCCCTGCCCCTTCCTCAAGTTGTTTGCCCTTGATATAGAGGCATCTTGTATTTGTTAATAGATTATTCATGGGTATACTGTTGGTGTCATTGCTAAATCATTTATCCACCTTCACTTTTATATCTTTGTCCCTTTAACTTTCTTTTGTTTGTTAAGCACACTTATGATACTAACATATCCACTCACTTACTCACATTTCACATCTCTGTACCTGGTTTTATCAGGGCTTTAAAATGTATATTTTTTTGTATCTGTTTCATTTAAATTTTTTATGTTTGACCTGCAGTCTTGTAACAAAAACACTATATCATACCTGTTTTTGATCTTTCTATCTCTTTTGTTCTACGTTATTAGTGTTGTGTTTGCATGCATATGTATGTCCTGCCACTCTGCTCTGCATCTTTTATCCTTGTTCATTGACCTCGTCTGTGTACACCTGCAATCCAAAGTGCAGCTTCTACTTTTGTTTCTTTGCCATTCACATACATTTTCATATAGTTCAGACTACATAACATTTCTTTAAATCTCTATTTCAGTTCTGCTCATTATTGGTACATTCTGCCTTGCATTGAGTTAACCATTCTCTGTTATTGCAAACTCTCAGACTCAGTATTCATACTGCCACTTTTTATTTTATTTTGCTCTCATGATTCCAATACACAGACAGTGAGAGCTAATTTCAAACATTTAGTCTGAAAGGCACTATTTATAGAATTAACTTCAATGTATCAATGATGGTAAACAACTGTTATACTTTTATACGGCTAAATCTATCAACACTTTGTAAGCTGAGGTACTAGTTGTCTAATTAATTGTCACCAACTATTAATGTTATCAATAATATTTCAAATTAAGATATTATATAGCTGCAACAATAAGTAAATTCTTAAGAATTATAATATGATGCGAGGGCATGATGATGAGAGCCTATAGCCTATAGATGAGAGGCAGGCTTGGGAGGCAGGTCAGGTAAACAATGGCACCTGCCTGTTATCAATTTCTAATTATCTCTCTCTTGTCTCCTTGCTTCTTGGCCCTTTTAGGTGTTCCAAAAAAAAAATCTTCCGCTTTATTCTCTGCTACGGTGACGGGGGTGTGGGAAGTCCCCATGCCCATCCAGGGGAGAACATTTCGGGCGCTGGGTAGATACACCCAGGACAGGGCGCCAATCTATCGCTGGGCACACACTCACTCATACACACACACACACACACTCTATGTGGGGGAATTTGGAGAATTCAGTTGACTTTTATCCATGTTTTTGGACTGTGAGAGGAAACCGGAGAACCCGGAGGAACCCCACTCGGACACAGGGAGAACATGGAAACTCCATCCAGATTGGGATTCGAACCGGGATTCCCTAGAGCTGAGAGTCAAACGTGCTAACCACCGTACCACTGAGAGAGATTATTAGACAATTTAATCTGGGGGCAACGATTAGGGAGCACAAATAATTAATAATAATAATAATAATAATAATAATAATAATAATAATTAATCCATTATCTTCTGCTTTATCCTCTATTATTTTAATGACACTAAAAATATCACAAAGGACACTACCCAAACCACGGACTTTTCAGCCTCTTACCATCCGGTAGGCGTTACAGGAGCCTCCGCTCCCGCACCAGCAGACTCAAGAAAATTTTTTTTTCCTGAGGCAGTTATCCTAAACGCTGCACATACAATATAATTGCTCTTTTGCACAACCACTTCTCTGCACCTTATATCACCTATATTTTATTTTCATACCATGTATATATTATGCCCTATATTATGTATATATCACGTATATAGTATGCTCATGTCATATCATGTTCATCTACATGTAAATACTTCACCTTTCCATGCACCAGTCACTGATACTACTGCACTTTATGTAAATAATGTATATATTGCACTTCTGGGTATATGATAACTACATTTCATTGGCCCTGTACTTGTACTCTGCACAATGACAATAAAGTTGAATCTAATCTAATCTAATCTAATCTATTAGGGTCGCGGGTGGGTTTCCTATGCTCATCCAGGGCAGAACGTCATTGGCGCTGGGCAGATACACCCAGGACAGGGCGCCAGTCTATAGCTTGGCACACACACTCACACACTCTATATGGGGCAATTTGGAGAATTCAATTGACCTTGATCCATGTTTTTGGACTGTGGGAGGAAATCCAAACAGACATGGGGAGAACATTGAAACTTCACCCATATTGGGATTTGAACTGGATTTTCTAGCGCTGAGAGGCAAATGTGCTAAACAATAAGCCACCATGCAGCCCTAATAATAATAATAATAATAATTAAAATAATAATATTATTCATCCATCCATCTATTATCTTTCGCTTAATCCTCTACTAGGGTCACGGACGGGTTCTCCCACCCAGGGGAGAACTTCTCGGGTGCTGGGCAGATACACCCTGGACTCCCCATCACTGGGCACACACTCACTCACACAGACACACACTATATGAGTCAATTTGGAGAACTAAATTGACTTGATCCATGTTTTTGGACTGTGGGAGGAAAACCAAAGAACCCGGAGGAAACCCACGCGGACACGGGGAGAACATGGAAACTCCACCCAGATGGGGATTCGAAGCGGGAATCCCTAGCGCTGAGAGGCGAACATGCTAACCACTAAGCCACTGTGCCACCACTAATAATTATATTGATTTTTTTTTTTTAATTGCCCAATCTAAATGGCCACTTTAGTCTTTGTGAGTGAGTGTGTGCTTTGCAATGGATTTGCACTCAGTCCTGTGTGTATTTTTTCAGCACCTATAGCATTGAGCATTTGAAACACCCTCCCATTCTGGTCTTTACCCTACAGTAGGATTAGCCAGAAGATAATAAGATGTCTTAGATAATAATAATAACAACAACAACTAATACATGTATTTAACTTAGTCAATCTATGTTTTTTTTTGAGAATTAAAGGATTCCCAAAAAAATTCAAGCTTTAGGAAATGGTTTAATACATTATGATAATTCTGAAATTAGAAAATGTTGAAAGTGGCCCAAAGGGTCTTGCCTGACATGTCAAGATATTGCATAAGACCAAAATTGACAACAGATGAAAAGCTAGTCTTTACCACCAGCTGAGAAGCCTGTCACAATGTCAGAATGCTATAAAACTGTTAGCCATAATAATTCTCCTGGACTGCAAATATGTATTAAAGCAACCTAAACAGTTTAGTCATCCATTCATTTACTTTCTACCCCAGAGTGACATTCACACATCCATTTTATTAACATTCTGAGTGGTACAAAAGCAGTGGTACAAAAGAAATGTTGCATCATTTTAGTAGAATTACATTAGCAATAGCCAAAAACTCTCTAACAGTGAATGAGTCCATGGAGAAACAGCGCAGGCAAACAGGAACCAGGCAAGATTCAGGCTGATGGGGACAAACAAACAAATGAGGCAGGATGTGGCTAAACTGAGGTAGCGAAGTCAGGCATGTTAAGCCAGTTAAACCGACACACTGGACTGGATAGGTTTTAGAATGGGACGGGATAGGTCTGAGAGCTAGTAATTATATGCAAGTGTCCCTATGTTATTGTTTATATAATATATATGTAGATTACATTATTATTGACATTGTAGATTTCTATCCTATGTATGATATAGGTGTCTAATGCGTCAACGTTGTTTTAGCAACCGTGATCACCTCATTTACAGTAGACTTAATTACTTTTAACTTTTTATTACAAACATCATTACTGCCAATGTGGGAAACAATTTTATAAAAAATTATATTTAGCACTGGTATGGTGGTGGTTAGCACATTCACCTCTCAGCTCTGGGGATTCAGGTTCAAATGCCAATCCGAGTGGAGTTTCCATGTTCTCCCCATGTTCGTTTGGGTTTTTCCTCCACCAAACCCTCCCCCCCAACTGTCAATGGTAATAAAAATCATAGGTATCACTATAATTATAATAGTTAAAACATATGAGGCGTTATTTTAGCGAACTATAGCAACCCATTAACCATGAATAGAGCAGCTTGATTTAGCGGGTGTCAATGTGTCTTTGCTATAGTGAGGACGGGAAAAGTATGCTTTGCATGATGCAAAAGGCATGTATAAATTATTTCATGGGAGTTTTTGGGACATAACATGCAATTAACGTGTCACTTGCCATTTCCTTTAAGAGCCAGATGCAGTCTGAAATGACCCTATTTTGGATTGATGTAAAATAATTTTATTTAATGTTTTTCTGTTTTTTGTGGACGTGAATGTGCTCTCAACTGGCACGCGTTATGGGTTTGTGCACTGCTGCGTGTCTGTGTGTGACAAGTGGAGGTTTACACACATGTTGATTTGCTGCTAAGAGAGCAATGAACATCTGACTGTTCACATCACAAGATTTTTTTTTTTAGTTAGAGGCACACCCATGTTTATTCTGTTGCTAATTCACTTAATCACACTTAATTATTTTAACCAACATGCCTATC
>JAFMOD010000228.1:3552950-3662608 GCA_019802435.1 Corydoras maculifer
AATAATTTTGCACATCGCACTTTTCAGTTTTTTATTTGTAAAAAAATTGTTGATTCATGTATAACTTTCATTCCACTTCACAATTGTATACCACTTTGTGTTGGTCTTTCACATTAAATTCCAGTGAAATATATTTATGTTTGTGGTTGTAATGTGACAAAATATGGCAAAGTTCAAGGGGTATGAATACTTTTGCAACCCACTGTATATATATATATACTTGACTAAATGGAAAAGTTGGAAGGCATGACAATAGACTTTTGGCGGGGTGTAAGATTGTAAGATAGCAATAGGCATCGAAACACATCTTGCACAGGGTTAGTTAGGGCCCCCGGTCTCTTCAAGGGTGTCTCACAAACTGTGTTATAAATATTAAATACGTGGGTATTAAATTCTTTACAACCTAAACCATCAAATTACTGGCAGAAAATCCAGTAACACTTGCTATTTACCCATTATTCATAATGCTTTATAAGTGAATTTATAAAGTATTCATAATGCTTTATAACATTTGTCCAAAAACCTTTGTTAATTACATTACATTTACATTTAGTAATTTGAAAGATGCTAAGTCAGTAGTTAAGGAAAAAACATAACTACTGTTCTTATGTTCATAGATGTTCATAATTACAGTCATAAATTGTTATAACAATTTTTAATAATGTCAATTTTTTTATTAATACAAACAACTTATATAAACTGTAGCTTCTTTTTACTTAACGTCTATAAAGAGCATTTATAAGGTTTTATAAGACATAATGTACTACTATGTATGCAGTCTCTTTCAAAGAGGTAATTAATGTCAACACTTTGTTATGCCTGTACAAAGAGCTTATAAACTTTTATAAACAATTAGCATTTATGAGGACTTATAAAGTTCCATGAAAGCGTTCATTAAACACAAACATTATAAGGTTTAATAATACATTTTTAAACAGTTAAAATATATATTTATAATGCATTATGTTATGAAAGCCTTATGGCATGTTCTTATAACAATTTATATGTGTGGTTATGTACATTTAGGGACATTAACAAATTCTTATGGCAAGTATTATAATGCAGTATGAATACCAGATTTAGACAAAGTGTTACCGAAATTCTAATCATTTACAATTGTTATTTATATTTTTTAAAGAAAGAAAATTTAAAATAATGTATGTGACTCATTTAATTAACAAAAAGTTTAATCATATTTTTTTTTGCTCACAGCATGCTTTTACAATCACAAAAAAACTTCCAGTGGTATTTTTAAACTTGTATCTGACTCAGCACTGCTTTTATGTCGCTTCTCTGACCTCTCCTTCAACGTGCACATTAGCAATATTACTAGGATCATGTTCCTTCATTTGTGCAATATCGTTACTGATCGTCTTTAATGAAATTATACAGTAAAGGATGTTAAAAACCCTGCATCTAATCAATGGGGTTACACACAGAGCACATCACATTACCTTTAATTCTATTCTGTCAGCCCTAATAATTCACTACTATGCAAGCTCTTCACATAAGTCATTAGGTAAGCATCTTCCTTCAATGTTGTGCTATGAATTAAATCCACTACACCTCCAGGAGGCTTAACAGTTAGGTCTGGCATCCAAGAACCACCCCCTCCAAACACATTTTCCAGACTATCATCCTACCAAACACTTAAGTATATGCCCACATTGTGCACACATCCCACCACAAACAAGCACGTTGATGAAGACTGTAACTGACTTACACCATTAATGCCCACAGCAACAGGAATATGTCCACAACAATGCAGCTGCTTAAGTCAAGTTCAAGTAGTTTATTTATATAGCACTTTTTACAATAGTACAAAGTGTTATAAGCCTTAAAGAGCAAGCCAACGTGACAGTGGAAAGAAAAAAACTTCGTTATGTTGTTATTTTGGGGAAGAAACCCGACGAAGGCTCAGTGGGGGACTCGGCTTGAGCAGCCAGCCAGCATCAACAGTGTAGAACAGTGTAGTACAGATTGTGTGATATTCAGGTGTCCATCTTCAACAATTGGAAAAACTCTAACAATTAGAAAACTAGGTAAGTCCTTTGAGGGCTTCTTGAAGGACTGCCAGTCCAATAGAAATCCAGGTTCCATCCAGTAATTGTTGTAGCCGCAGTGCTTCGGCAGAGCCATGGATTAAGAGCTAAAAACACCTCCAGGAAATTAGCAACACCTCAAAAGAAACAAACAGAAAAACCAGTTAGAGCTAATAAAGCACAGTATTTAAGTAATAACCAGCTTACTGAATAACTACATTATTGATAGATTAACCCATTGTGCTACACTTCCTCAGCCAACCTGAGATAACTTTTTGTTTGCTCTCTGTCAACAGCAACATATCTGGCTCTGTGCATTTTCGAGATGATGGGAGGTAAGTTAAAGCAAAAGGTCTTCATGAAAACAAAAAAAAATCAATTGGGCAAAAAAATTAAAAATCCCAGACAGTGGGAAATTTTGAGTAAGAGGATGGCGGCAGCCACTGAAAACATCAATGGATGAAACAGTGTAGGAACCTTCTGAAGGAGTATAAGTAATGTGCAAAAAGTGTAAAAAAAAATGGCACAAGGGAGGAAGAAAGGTGAATATTAAGAGGTGATAAGATGTGAACTGGGTGCAGGGTGAGTAGCTAACAGCATAAAGATGAAAGGCAGATGAAATCAATTATCTGGGGAATTGGACACAGGAAGGTGTGGTGCAGTGGGTGAGTGGCCAGAGGGAACCCTAACAAATACTCAGTCTAAGACCCCCAACACTCCTCCAATATATGAACATTTATGCAAAGAGCTCTTCACATTAATGGCAAGTCAAAAGTAATAAGAGTGTTGGGGTAGTGAGCTATAAAACCTTCCAAAAGAAAGGGAGCATCAGAGCACAATGAACTATGACACACCATGGATGTTCATCTCAGAAGGATTGAGGACACAAGTATAAAAAAGGTTTCAATATTCATTCATTCATTATCTTCCGCTTATCCTCTATTAGGGTCGCGGTGGGGTTCCCCATGCCCATCCAGGGGAGAACGTCTCGGGCGCTGGGCAGATAGACCCAGGACAGGGCGCCAATCCATCGCTGGGCACACACTCACTCACACAGACACACTCTAAATTGGGAAATTTTGAGAATTCAATTAACTTGATCCATGTTTTTGGACTGTGGGAGGAAACCGGAGAACCCGGAGGAAACCCACGCAGACACGGGGAGAACATGGAAACTCCACCCAGATGGGGATTCGAACCGGGAATCCCTAGCGCTGAGAGGCGAATGTGCTAACCACTAAGCCACCGTGCCGCAGGTTTCAATATCATTATAATAAAACTATTATATTTGGTTGTTTTTATAAGACATTTTATAAGTATTATTCATAATCATTTTCAGGATCTTTAAACATTTACATTTAGTCCTTTAGCAAACGCTTTTATGTAATGCGACTTACAAATGAGAGAACACCACAAATCAGTAGTTAAGGACATGTAAGTAAATTAAACATAATGGATTGTGTCACTGGTCATCATAAACATCATGAATGACAAATTAATAAAGGGCAAAACAATATTAATAATCCAGTTTCCTGGTTTACATTTACCATTAGTCATTTAGCAGATGCTGAATTGGGAACATCATTCCACTGTTTTGTAGTGATGAATGATATGGAGTGAGAACTATCACCACAGTGAGGCGCAGTGAAAGAAATTTTAAGAGGAAGTAGATCCAGAGATTGTCCTGTAGGCTACGGGGAGCCAATGGAGAGAGCTCCACCTGCATGACTTGTCTCACCTAACCAGTTGTCTTACACATATTCCATTCTTTATATTTGGTCATTTTAGCAGATGCTTATATCCAAAGCGACTTACAAGTACCAAGGTGGCTATGATACAGCATAATACCCCTTCAGCATTGATAGTTAAGGGTCTTGACCCACATTGGTAACTTTAGCAAATCTAAGGTTTAAACCCACAACCCTTAAATTGCTAGCCCAACACCCTAACCATTGAACTCCAGACACCACAGGGGCTTTCATCCAATGATGGCACCTCCCACATATCTTTGTTTTTTCCCATCTTTCATGTTGTTGCTTTGAATTGTAGTATCTATTATGAACATTCGTCTAGCTATTGCATTTCTTCTTGCTCTTTGGAATCCACTTACCTGAGGAGACTTTTGTTATGCAGGGCTCCTTTACTTTGCATTATTTGCTCTAGTGTCATAGACACTTTATGCGTTGCTTTGTCTTTATTCGTCAGCTGTCTAGACTCTACTTGACCTTGCTGACTCCTCGACCCAGTTTCTTCTGATCTTATGGACTTTTACTCCTGACTTTTACTTCTGTATGAGAAACAGGAGCCAAGCCTACTTTCTTCATTACTTTGTGAGTTCTGTTTGCATTACTAAACACTCTTTTAGCACAGAGTCTTTCATCTCATTTTTAAAATATTTGCATATGCATATCTTGACTGCTTATACTCTACTAGGGTTGGGTGGGATTTCCCATGCCCATCCAAGTGAAAATGGTTTTGGCACTGAGCAGATACGCCCAGGACCAGGCATCAATCCATCCCAGTGATGCACATTCACTCACACAGACACACACATATTATAAAGGGGCAATTTAAAGCAACATATTCACTTTAAATACATGGTTTTGGACTGTAGGGAGAATTTGAAAAACCCTGAGAAACCCACCCACACATGGGGAGAACAGGAAACTCACCGAAACCTTGTGCTAAACACTCTGCAACAGTGCCGCCTCTATCTGCTAAATATCCAAGTATGGTAAATGACCAGGTTATTCTAATATTAAATTTTTTTCTTTCCTCAGAGCATAAGATATGTTATAGTGGGCATATTTATGATTTGTAAAGCTCTGAATCCAGGCAATAGGTTGTGATAAACTAAAAGTAAATGAATACAGTTTTGATTTAACTGTGTTATTTTGTTATTTTTGAGGTTTTTGTAATTCAATTGGGTTATTTTTTGGCCACACTTGGTTAGACCACTTGGGTAAGCTACGATTTGTGGGCCATGTATGCACCAAAATAGGGCCATTAATCGGCTGTAAGTTTTACAGATGTGCGTAGCACAGTCAAATCTTTACCAAATGTGAAAAATGTGGAACACACATATCATTAGAATTTATGTTTCCCATGCTGTATAGGTAGCAGCATCATGTGTTTGCTAAATGTACTAGATGCATTTTAGGACATATGGGTCATATACTGGAAATGTTTTTAAATAAAGGCCACTTGTGGCTCTCATGCCAGTGCCATAGCAGAGCCAGAAAAGGTCTCAGCCAACATCTGTATGCTATCTGGGCACTGCAGCTGTGGAAGAGAGGGTGCAGTTAAGCACAATATATTAGTTTAAATTTTCCCTCTTTTATCTAACACTAGTGCTACAGCACCATCTTAAATGAATACTAATGATGTCTTCATCCCTCCACCTCCGAGGTCATCCTGCTGTGTGAAAGGAACATTTTAAAATGTTGTTAGAGAACAATGCAGTCTTGCATTATTAAGTGATTTTATAATGCAATTGGAATTAAGTGCTGCCTAATATATTACATCTCTCAGATGAGATAAGGAAGCGCAGATCTTCTAAGCATTGTGTATAGAATTGTATACCTGCAGTGCAACTGAGACAAGCCCCCGAATTATTTTAATCACTAATTCTACACCCTTTTAAGTTGATCAGTATCCACTAAAGTCAAATTAGGGATACAAAATCTAATTAATCTGATTTGAATCTGAAAATTTGAAATATGACAAAAATTTAATAAAGACATTAAATATATTCATTCATTCAATATATTCCATTATGTTCCACTCCTAGGGTTGTGGGTGGGTGGGTGGGGGTCCCCTTGCCTATCCAGGGGAGAATGTTTCAGGCGCTGGGCAGATACCCCCAGGACAGAGCACCAATCTATCACTGGACACACACTCACTCACACAGAAACACACAAACACACACTATATAGGGTAATTTAGAGCATTCAATTTATCTTGAATCCATGTTTTTGGAATGTGGGAGGAAACTGGAGAATCCAGAGGGAACCCATGCAGACACGATGAGAACATGGAAAAACCACCCATATTGATTAGAAACCTGAACAGCACTGAGAGGCGAGCATGCTCATCACCAAGCCACTGGCCTCATTAAATATATTCAGAACTAAAAACAAATTACTAATCAATACCAAGAAAATATCCACAGACATTAAAATCATATGTAACTCTGATTTTTTTTTTTTTGTAGACTGAAACTTTTAGTTCTCCTTGCACCATGTAGAACTTTGAGTCTTAAATAATAAATAATTACAATTAAATTTGCTTCACATTTTCTTGAAAAAAAAGAAAAACATATTAAATCACACTTTCTGGTTTCTTTAATCACATTACAAACAAATCATCAAAAAGTACAGCACCACCAAACTGCATTTACTGGCTTTCTTCTGTTTGCAGTCATTCATATTGACATAGTGTTACATTAATATACCAGGAATAGAAATGACTCTGTCTGTCACACACAAAAACATATTTGTTCATTTGTTTTGGTATCTTTAGCTTTAATCATAAGTGTCCAGATAAAGAAATACTGAAAGCCAACACAGACAAACAAAATAGAATAGACTGCTCCAAAATATTGACAGAACTTGATCTGAAGGAAAAGATAGCAGAACAAACTAAAAAAAAAAAGAAATATTAAAATTTCAGTTTCTTGACTCAGATTTTTGTACTAAAAACTCAAATCTTTGTTATTCATTCATTATATTCCACTTAATCCTCTACTAGGTTCATTAGCAGATCCTCATGCAGGGGAAAACGTTTTGGGCATTGGGCGCCATTCTATTACTGGGCACAATCACTCACATAGGTGCGCACATACACAAAAACATACAATATATGGGGCTATTTAGAACATTCAATTTACCTTGGATCCATGTTTTTGGACTGCGAGGGAGTAAACCAGAGAACTCGGAGGAAACCCATGTGGAGAATTGGGATTCGAACCTTTTTGGACTGTGGGAGGAAACCGGAGAACCCGGAGGAAACCCACGCAGACACGGGGAGAACATGGAAACTCCACCCAGATGGGGATTCGAACCGGGAATCCCTAGTACTGAGAGGCGAACGTGCTAACCACTAAGCCACCGTGCTGCCAGTTCAGATATCAGTAATTAATAATAGCAAACTGTTATCAGGCGGCATGGTGGCTTAGTGGTTAGCACGTTCACCTCTCAGTGCTAGGGATTCCCGGTTCGAATCCCCATCTGGGTGGAGTTTCCATGTTCTCCCCGTGTCTGCGTGGGTTTCCCCTGGGTTCTCCGGTTTCCTCCCACAGTCCAAAAACATGGATCAAGTTAATTGAGTTCTCAAAATTGCCCCCTATTGTGTGTGTTTGTGTGAGTGAGTGTGTGCCCAGCGATGGATTGGCGCCCTGTCCTGGGTCTATCTGCCCAGCGCCCGAGACGTTCTCCCCTGGATGGGCATGGGGAACCCCACCGCGACCCTAATAGAGGATAAGCGGGAGATAATGAATGAAAACTGTTATCAGAGAACTGCCATCAATACAGTTTCATTTATGTTTTCCAAAGTACTCTATTACTGCTACATGTAATTATACAAAAAATAATATATAATAATTCTAATAAGATTATATTATTTAATTTTATTGTTATTTTTACATTTTCATTATTTAAAAATAAAAATTCATATAACATCTAAACAGATGTTGGACAAATCAAGAAATATTTTATTAAAAATATTATATATATTATTTAATTTATACGAATTAAAATTAACTAACAGAACCATCAAAGAGGTGTTTCTGTGTTGTATGGGTTTATAAACTTTCTGTAGATGAGTAAAGCAAGAGAGACCCCCTTAGGTTTTATCCTGAACTGCATGACTTAGTAAAATTCAGTAACACGATCACAGATCCTTGTGCTAGAATATCAGCAATAGTGTTCACTACACCCAAATCCTGTTTCTTTTAATAATAATAATAATAATAATAATAATAATAATAATAATAATAACAATGTATGACTTTATTATTAAATCAATGGGCAGTTTTACATAAACTCTATATATTCAAGGGTTTGAACTGGGTGTTTGTCTTGTGCTTAAAATCAATTATGTTCATGTTCAATAGCTCAGAATGAACTGTGTTTAAAAGGTTACAAACGTGTGTTTTTTATTATTTAATGTTTGTTTTAACAAACTGCTGCACAACATTGCTGCAAAGATTGTAGAATCAAAATTCACATGCTATTCATTACAATATTTATTATTTTACACTTAATCCTCTACTGGTTTTGCGGATGTAGCCTATTCACCTTGAATCCATGACACGGGGAAACTTTACCCAGATTGAGATTCAAACCTGGATCCCCAGCACTGAGAGGCAAACCACTACATCCTTGTGTTTTTAATGTATAACTTAAATAGTGGAATTTATAAATATAATAATTTATTCATTATCTTCCTCTTAAGCCTCCACAAGGGTCCTGGGGGGGTTTCCATGCCCATCCAGGGGATTACGTTTCAGGTACTGGGCAGATACCTCTAGGACAGGGCACCAATCTACTACTGGGCACACACTCACTCGCACAAACACACAATATATGGAGCAATTTAGAACATTTGGTTTACTTTAAATCCATGTTTTTAGACTGTCGGAGGAAACCGGAGAACCCGGAGGGAACCCACACGAACATGGAGAGAACATGGAAACTCCACCTAGATCGGGATTCAAGCCTGAAACCCCAGCACTAAAAGGCGAAGATACTTTTAAATTCTCATTGCTGGCCTTTTTGGCAGCACATACCAAACTCATTCATTCATTCATTCATTATCTCCCGCTTATCCTCTATTAGGGTCGCGGTGGGGTTCCCCATGCCCATCCAGGGGAGAACGTCTCGGGCGCTGGGCAGATAGACCCAGGACAGGGCGCCAATCCATCGCTGGGCACACACTCACTCACACAGACACACACTATATGGGACAATTTTGAGAATTCAAATAACTTGATCCATGTTTTTGGACTGTGGGAAGAAACCGGGGAACCCGGAGGAAACCCACGCAGACATGGGGAGAACATGGAAACTCCACCCAGATGGGGATTCGAACCGGGAATCCCTAGCGCTGAGAAGCGAACGTGCTAACCACTAAGCCACCGTGCCGCCACATACCAAACTGTACATAAAAAGAAAAAAAAAAAAAAGAAATAAAAATTTTTTCAAGAACTAAAAAATCCTACCAATAGTGGCGGTAGTCCATAGTCAGCTTAAAAAGAAGGGAGCTATAAGCATTTCTTATTTCACTGTAGAGCAAGCAATGCTTTATTAAATATTACACAAAAAATACAGAAACACATTACATGTCAACATGTTTTGACAGATGAAGGTGTCATTGTCACCCAGCTACCAATAACCTATAATATCATACTTCATAGATAGTAATGTCTTCTTAAAAATTAATTCATTTTATCAGTTCAATATGTAGTGTGGGTTCAAGCCGAACTCAGTAAGCATGTCCTTAAACTCCTGATGAATATCCAAGCTGTGATCTTTCCACTGCATCCGTACTTCCGCTAAATGAGCAAGAAAACTGTCCAAACAGCCCTGTAAAGTAAAGTGGAATTGGTTGTGCCAATACAAAGAACTAATATTTTTTCCACCTCATTTAAGCATTAATGATAAAATAAAAAAGGGCCTTTGGGCTTCTGGAGTGATAAATAAGAATGTAATTCATTAGAAAGAGAGACACATTTAGTTTTATATGTTGTAAAACTCAGTCACTGAGGCGCCTAATGATGTTCTATAATTTTGATTAATCCTCCCTCATTGATTGCGTAAAAAGAAAAAGCCCAAAAAGAAAATAAAAGTACTAATGGAAATAACACTCTAACATTAATTCTTATTTCTG
This sequence comes from Corydoras maculifer, assembly GCA_019802435.1. Lineage (NCBI taxonomy): Eukaryota > Metazoa > Chordata > Actinopteri > Siluriformes > Callichthyidae > Corydoras > Corydoras maculifer. Next base: position 3,562,880 of record JAFMOD010000228.1, read on the forward strand.
CAGTATTTTAAATTGTAAAAGCTTCTACTTACATGCATGATTTTCTCATACTCTGATTCTGTGATGTCTAGTTTGTTTTGCAGGTCAGCAATCTGGGCATCTTTGTCTTTCTTCATGTTCTGTTGTTGTTCTCTTTCCGTCTTTAAATCGATTTCACACTGATCTGAGCACATTGAACAAAATGTACACTGAACACTGAAGGCACATTTCTGCAAAATACAATAATTAGAATCATTTGTGTTGTCCCCATCACTCTCTTTAAGGTCAAAAGGCATTTTTTTATTCACTGCGTGCCAGGACCAGGTTTCAACTATGAGCAAAAGCATCATTACCAAGCCTTTCTTGGTGAAAGGGGATGACCCACAGGTGCTGTGGAGTTTGGTTCTGGCAGTGGGTCATCCAGCCTCTGACCTGGCAGCTGCTTCAACTGGTCCAACCCCTACCCTGATGAACAAAGGTTCCCAGGACAGAATGGAATCCTTTCTGGAGCTTTTTGAATCAGAATAAGAAACATGACGCTGGTCCAAGGCTCCGAAATTTACCCAACATAAAGCATGGGACAAGACAGTGCAGGAAAGTATTCAAGAGGCTACACATCAGGCCTTGAGGGTTATGGCTTCAATTAGACTAACATACATCTCCAAACCTCACCAGAACCTGAGACAAAATGGATAGGTATTTCTTGTTTTTATTTCATAGCTTTAAGAGCTATAAATGTGGATTGGTCCTGCATTAGCGTAGCATTACATTTACAAACCTCATCATTATCCGATTCCGCTTTTTTTCAGGTGTTTGTGGAAGAGATGCTAAAAGACTCAGCCCCACAGACCAAGTTGGGAAGATCGTCCCACCATTTAGCAGGAGTGAATGATATGGAGTGAGAATTAGCACCAGAGTGAGGTTGAAGCACCAGGTGACATTCCACACTAGAGCAAAGTGAATTAGTTGGAGTGTATTTTGGAAATACAGAGTGAAGTTAAGAGCGGGCAGATGCAGAGATTGTTTTGTAGATCAGAGTCAGTGTTTTGTACTGAATGCAAGCAGCTAGAGTGAGCCAATGGAGGGAGATAAGTAGTGGAGTGACATGAGTTCGCTTGGGCTGGTTGAACACAAGTAGGGCTGTAGATTGTAGCATGGAAAGGACAAGTGCTGCACTTGTTTAGAAGTTAGTTTTATTATTTACCTCAGCTCTGAGCCAAAAAGACATAGAGAAGGAAGCAGTTTTCCTCAAGAAAATCTTAGAGAGGGATTTCCCCTTTGAACAGACAATAGATCAGATACTTTGGTATGCTTTTAATCACGCTCACGTGATTGACTGTTAAAGGCTGCTAAAGGAGCTTCCATGCACCATGTCAGCGTTGGGTCTCCAGTTTTTCTAAAAGCATGGACTTATGGTAAATTGGCTGCAACGGATTGTTGTCCGGTCCTGGGTGTATCTGCCCATCGCCCAAAACATTCGTCCCTGGATGGGAATGGGATACCCCTTCGCAATCCAAGTCAATTTTGTATTTGTTGTAAATAAAAAATAAGAAGGGCAAATGGTTGCTTAATGGTTAGCATGTTTGTCTCTCACCTCAAATTCCAATCAGTGTGGAGTGTCTATGTTCTCCCTGTGTCCAGTTGATTTTCATCCGGGTTCTCCGGTTTCTCCCACAGTCCAAAAATATAAATTCATAGATTTATTTATCTAATTTGCCCCCATATAATGTGAGTTTGGGTGTGTGTCTGTGTAAGTAGGTGTGCCCAGCGATAGATTGTGGCCCTTTCCTGGGTGTAAATGCCTAGCGCCCAAAACATTTTCCCCTGGATGGGGCACCCCCCACCCCCGACCCTCTTCCCTCATAGGATTAAGTGGAAGATGATGAGAATAAAAAATAGGGAGATGCATGTTTATTCCATAAATAAAACATTTACTTTTATGGTTACTTATTTTAAATTACATAAATCTGGATTGATGGGTTTCAAGATATCACTTACCAAGTTTTTTCTGAAGAGTCAACGCATTCATTTCTAAAAGTTTTACTTTAGCCTCAAGATCTGCTTGTGTGGCTTTGTGCTGTCGATGAAGATCTGTGTGTAAATAATTAAGTAAATTAACTGAAATCTTTACAAATCATAATTATAAATGTTTACATTTACAGTTGTATGCACACTATAAAAAATGACTGATGTTTTAAATATATAAATATTTCATTTTTAAATTTAAGCAGCCCATAAAAGTTTAATAAGATTTGGGTTTATAACACTCAGCACATTTTGCTCTTTTTTTGTTTTTCAAGTAGCTGTTCATTCATTCATTCGTTATCGTCGGCTTAGTTCTCTCAGATCACGGGGGATTTCCATGCCCATCCAGGGCAGAATGATTCAGGAGCTTGGCCGATACACCCAGGACAGGGCTCCAATCTGGGATGGGCACACTCACTCACACTGACACACGTTATATGGTATAATTTAAAGCATTCAATTTACCTTGAATCCATGTTTTTGGACTGTGGGAGGAAACCAGAGAACCCAAAGAAAACCCACGCGGACATGGAACATGAAAACTCCACCCAGATTGGGATTCAAACCTGGATCCCCAGCACTGAGAGGCTGGGGATGTGCTAACCACTAAGCCACCCTCCAAGTAGTTGTAACAACATGCAAAAGTCATGAAACGTGTTCTACCTGGTCTTACAAAAAATGATAAACAGGTGACATGGTGGCGTAGTGGTTAGCACTTTTGCCTCTCAGTGCTGGGGATTAAGGTGGAGTTTCCATGTTCTCCCTGTGTCTGCGTAAGTTTCCTCCGGGTTCCCTGGTTTCCTCCCACATTTGAAAATATGGATTTAAGGTGTAGTGGCTGCTTTAAATTGTCCCTATATATAGCGTGTGTTTCTGTGTGTGAGTCAGTGTTTACCCAGCGCATTCTCCTGGATGCCCCCCCACCCGGCGACCCTAATACATAATTAAGCGAACGTTAATGAATGAATACAAATGATAAACAGAAATATTTTGCCTCCATCTTATTAGCAAAATAAGTAAAATATTCTGATGTATAATATGACGGAAATATACCCGACCTTCTATGATGGCTTTGACGTCTATTTTTTCCTGAGAAAGGACCTGCTTTAAATCTTTTATTTGTAGTTTCAGATCATCATTCGTTGACATTGCTTTTCTGGCAACATCTGTCTTCAGAGCTAATAAAAGAGCACATTTCAAGTGTTGATGCATTTATCTGAACATATTTTGACATTTCTAATGTGTATAAGTCTATTGGTCATTATTTTAATTATTACTATTATTAAATAACTTTTCATTATTCTATATGTATTTTAATGGTATTTTTTTAAATAAGCATTTTACATCAAGCATCCTTACCAAGGTGATCTTTTAAAATCTCCACATCCAAGACACTCTTCTGATGCCTCTCAGCTAGTTCATTGCCTAGATACATGGTAAAAAAAAAAAAAAGATCAATGAAACGTCCAAAATTTTAAATTCAGAACGTGATGCAAAATCTTTTTTAAAACTTTAAATGAACCTTGACTGGTTTTGCTCTTTTTGGTCTTCTTAATATTTCCTTGCCGTTTTTTTGGTGGCATTATTCACAGCTCATCAATTTGCAGGAACACACGAAATGTTTAATCATGTTTCTGTGTACAGAACAACCCAGTTGCCAGGTTACAGCAAGAAAATGTGTCCTCCAATCACAGCTCTAGTCGTGTTCTATGACACATTATGCTTCGGCTCTATGGTTAGTGGTGTGGTCAACGTTCGCCCAGCAACTTTGTGTCAAACTTTGGACATGTCCAAGTGTCATTCAGTGCTTTAGTGGTTAGCCCTTCTACCTCACTATAAGTATGTCATGGGATGTGAAGTTTACATATTCTTTAAATTAAACTCAGTTTATTAATTTGTATAGTACTTTTAACACTCAAAAAAAGCTTTAAAATTAAAAAAAAAATTAATTACCAAAGTACAAGCTGCAGTGACAAATGTGTAAGCACTGGCTTCCTTTTAGTCTAAATATAAGTTACATGTGAATAGGGATACTAGATAAGGGCATAATATAAATGTGGGGGTTTATTTGTTTGTTTGTTTTTTGTCATAGCAATAAAACTGTGTCTATTTTGACACCAATTTATTGGTAGTGAAATTGTATAACCTCCACAGTTGAAAAAGATGGATTCAAAGTAAATTGAATGCTCTTAATTGCCCCATATAGTGAGTGAGTGTGCCCAGTGATAGATTGGTGCCCTGCCTTGGGTGTGTCTGCCCAGCTCACGAAACGTTCTTCCCTGGATGGGCATGGGGAATAAGCTTTAAGTTAAGTGGAAGATAAAGAATGAATGATCACTTTCTATTTCTATTATATATATATATATATATATATATATATATATATATATATATATATATATATATATATATATATATTAGACATACCTATTTAAATTTGCTAAGAATGAAAATATCCCCAATGTGGGACCAATAATAGCATATCATATCTTATGTTATCTTAAAATTGGCAGAGCGGTCCATATAAATAAGGAGTTTTTTTTTCCTGTCCTCTGTTTTGTTGAGTTCAGCATTACAAACTGCCCCGATAGTCACATTGGACTATGGTACAGCATTGCTGCATTGCTTATGCTGTTGGCAGCATATCGTGCAGAAAATGTGTTTGGTGTTGAAATGCTATTTTACTTCCTAGTGCATAATGTAGAAACTGTAACTGTAATCTGTTTCACTGGCTTTCTGAGTTGCATAAGCCACATAAGTGACCCAAGATATTATGTATAGGATGAGTTGCATCTCATACAAGGAGGGTTTAAGGTGCTTATGTCATGTTACTACAGTCAACTGCTCTCGACATGTGACAATAAATGTGCTCAAATTTTAGATAGCTTGTGGCTACAGTAGGTTAGGACATCCATTAACTTCTTCAGCATCTCATAGAGCTCCATCTGCTCCACTTTCTATGTCACCTCTGCTAGTTACCTCTGCTAGATGACTTTAATATAGGGGTAACCCTGAGCCCTACAGTGCACGCCTGCTTGATTGGTGCCAAACAGAGCTTGTGTCGTATTTTTCAAAATACAAGCTTTGTCTCTTGGTTCTGCGTTCCAAGCAGAGGTAACATCTTGTTGACAACACAGTAAAGCTGTACTGCTCTCACCATGTCCCAATCCATGTTGCACCATTTTAACACAGTCGTCTGCATGCTAGAGATGGTGTACCTCCATGCAAACGAGGGCTGTCACTCTTAATGCCATCTGGCGTTATCTCCAACCACAGTCCCTGTCTTTGTCCCAGCTTGCCCACTGTGGGTTTGAAAGTACCAGCTTTTCAGTGCCGCCAGCACACAAAACTACAGGCAGCTCTTCTCTATCATCTACATAACACGCTGACGGTTGTGCTTTGATGTTTGTGGGGCACCCCATGGGCTCTGCGTGCTCTGTTTTCTTAACAACATCTGCCAATGTTATCTGAGCAATGTGCTGCACACACTGTGAAAAGTTGGTGCGAGTGCATTTACACATGTTTTCAGCAAAAGTTCTTGCCACATCTCCTTTGCACACTGCGGGCAAATCTGTCACACAAGCATGTTCAGCTCTGCTGCCTTACTCTTAACAAGCGATGATGTTCCTTAATCAATATCAGCTTGCGGAAATCACCACTTTCTCCACTTTCAGCACTTCTAGTTGCAGTTAAGGTACAAAGCACTGAGTTCATTTAAAATACATGAAATCCACTGACAACCCAGACACATGCAAAAGTGTCTTTATGCAAAGCAATGTTATTTATATGCATCATTAACATTTCCTCCCACAATCAGTCTTAAAGGCAGCTGCTGCCAAAAACCTTTTTAGCGTAACACTAATATGTAGCATGCTGTACACTACATACTACAGAGTACTACATACTACACTACAGTACAAAGTCAATGTCAAATCAAACACAGCTTATTTCTGTCATTTTTGTTTTATTAACATCCCCATCGGAAACTTTCACAAAACATGAGGATGGACAATTTTTTGGCCATAGTGTAAATGTTCCTTAATTTTTCAAATCTTAGTATTTACTTCCATCGTTAATGATGATGGTAATAAAATATTTGTTCTATATATCCACCTACCTGCCCACCCATACCTACCCATCTATAAGTTAATAATGAAGAATATTTATCTGTTAATATATTGCAAATTGAAATCGAGGTAGTCATTTGATATGGGTTAGTTATAAGCTTAAAAGTTTACGTTTATATCATATAATTCTATTGATATAATTTATCATAACATACTATGAGGCAATGAGGGTTAAGGCTCTTGATCAAGGACCCGTATTGGTAACTTTAGTGGACCTTGGATTTGAGCCGACAAGCTTCAGATTAATAGCCCAACACCCTAACCACTGAACTACCATGCCCTAATAGGTATCTACCTACTTATCCACCTATCTCTCTCTCTATCTTTATACATTCGATCATTTATTATCTTCCGCTTAATCCTCCACTAGGGTTGCAGGGGGTTCCCTATCCCGGGAAGAACGTTTCAGGCGCTGGTCAGATTGGGCAGGGCAGGGTTCCAATCTCTTGCTGGAAACAATCACACACACACACTTTATATTGGGCAAATTAGAGCATTCAGTTTACCTTCGAATCCATGTTTTTGGACTGTGGGAGGAAACCGCAGAACCCGGAGGAAATCTGTGCGTATACGGGGAGAAGGACAAGGTTCCAATCTCTTGCTGGAAACACTCACACACACACACACACACACACACACACCTTATATAGGCCTTATATTTATCCATCCACTATCTTCCGCTTTATCCTATATTAGGGTCAGGGGGGGTTCCCCATGCCCATTCAGGGGAGAACGTTTCGAGCGCTGGGCAGATACACCCAGGACAGGGTGCCAGTCTATCGCTGGGCACACACTCACTTAGACACTCACACATACACACTCTATATGGGGCAATTTGGAGAACTCAGTTGACTTGATCCATGTTTTTGGGACTGTGGGAGGAAACCCGAGAACCCGGAGGAAACCCAAGCGGACACAGGGAGAACATTAAAACTCCACCCAGATTGGCATTCGAACCTGGAATCCCCAGGGCTGAGAGGTGAAGGTGCCAACCATTAAGCCACTATGTCGCACCATATTTATTTATGCAAAAGTCATACACTCATGTGTGCACATCTGTGTGTTCATTTAATTTCGTTCCAAATAAGTGCTTATCTAAGTTTTTTATGCAAATACTTGATTAAAATATAAAGTATAAAACGGCTTTTGTGGCTCCGCGACCCCGTGCTCGTATTTTGAAAAATGACTCCGCTTCATCCGCCCAGTCTGAACCTTCCCTGCTTGGCTGCGCTATCAGCTGCTGTAACTTCCCCTCACTGGAGACAGAGAGCGGACTGCAGATCGCTGCGCTCCGGGTGAAGGAGGTCAGGATCCGAACAGAACACTTCACTTTTCTTTAGAAAGCAGCGGACCCACACGAGCTGGTTGCCCCGTTCCGCAGGCGTCCCCTCGATTCCTGCATTACCACCGATGTCGGGGATTTAATGGCACCGTCGCTTCGGTAAACGCGTTCTTCCTTCCCCCCCGACGCAGGACCCTCGCTCGTGTAGTGCACTCGGGCGCTGTCCTCACCGGGGGGTTTCCTCACCCTCACCGCCGCTCGGACGGCGACACCGATCTCGGTCCAGCCGCACAGCCCCAACATGGCAGGCAATCTGAAGAAAGGCGGCGGGCTGATCGGCATGATGAAGGACGCTTTCCAGCCTCACCATCACCTCCACCACTCCCACCATCAGCCCGGAACCGTGGACAAAAAGACCGTGGAGAAATGCTGGAAACTCATGGATAAGGTACTTTCGATCGCACCGAGCTCTTAATATCGATTCCAGATCGCGGTCGGCTCGAAAACCTGAGCCGCGATCGCAGGGGGTTCGGCCCAGGGTGTTTAGCCTGCTAGCTTAGCTCAGCGTGCGAGTGGGACTGCTTGCTACATAATAGCAGGGTTGCACAAGAAACGAGAGGATCTTAGTTCATGGGGTAGCTTTTTTCCCATCATAGAACCATAGATGCCTCTGTGTGCACGGAGTACCGAGTGCGCTCTTAAAAAGTAGTCAGATCCACTGAGTCAGTTCGCTAGCAAGCTGCACACCTGTCTGAAGGGCTCCTAGGTACCATCCAAGAGAATCATACCCAGGGGTGTCGAACTCAACTGCACCGAGGGCAAACTCAAAACACACTTTAGGTCGTTGGCCGAAAATACCTACATATTTATCTATCCAACTATTTGTCTATCTACCTATCTGTGTACATGTCTGTCTACCTACTCGCCTATCTATTTACCTACCTATACATATTTAGGCATTTACCAGACGTTTTTATCCAAAGCTGCTTATAAACGAGAGAACAACACAAGTCAGTAGTTAGGTCTCAGGCGCTGGGCAGATACACCCAGGACAGGGTGCCAATCTATCACTGGGCACACACTCACTCACACAGACACACTCTATATGGGGCAATTTGGAGTATTCAATTGACTTGATCCATGTTTTTGGACCGTGGGAGGAAACCAAAGATCCCGGAGGAAACCCACGCGGACATGGCGAGAACATGGAAACTCCACCCTGATTGGGATTCGAACCGGGAATCCATAGTGCTGAGCGCCACCTTTATTTATTCATTTTTTATTATTATTTTATATATCAGGTGTTTTTGAAAGATGTGTTTTGAGTTGTTTCTTAGAGATGCCATTCATCACTAGATTGAAGTGAACAAGGACTGTATTTTGCCAATATAGAGTGATGGTAAAAGTGGGCAGATCCAGAGATTGTCCTATAGGTCAGTCAGTGTCTTGTACTGAATGCGAGCAGCTACAGTTTAGTCATTTAGCAGACTCTTTTATCCAAAGCAACCTACAAATGGGAACATCACAAGTTAGTAGTTATGGAGAAAACCAACTACACTGTACAATTATCAAACCTGATCGTTATATGATGCTGTGCCCCCCCCCCCCTTTTTTTTTTTGATGAGTAATGGAATGACGTGAGTTTGCTTGGGCTGGTTGAACAGAAGTCGGGCTGCAGAGTTTTAAATCAGCTGTAGAGGCCAGATTGTGCAAGCTGGGAGATCGGCAAGCGATGCATTACAGTGATTGAGCGGGGATAGGATGAGGACTTGAACTAACAGCTGAGTAGCATGTTCAGTCAGTCATATTTATCTAATCATCATAGAAGCCTCTTTGTGCATGAAATACTGAGTGCAATAGCCAAGTAAAAGTAGCCAAGAGTCAGTTTGCTAGCAAGCCGTGAAGCTGCCCACCTGACTGAACGGCACCTCGGTGCTATCTTACTCGAGAATCGAACTGCTTTAATGTGCTTTCTGCGTGATCGAATACCCTTTCTTAAGCGTTGGAAGATTTTATTAGTATGTTGCCATAGATCTGAACCCGGTTACATATTCACTGTAGTTGTAGTACAAACAGGTGACTTATTATTTACTCCAGAATGCTCATGGATGCATGGAGAGCTAATCAAACACAGAGCTGTTCTACAGAACTCACCCAAACTAACTAATGTAAACACCAGATTTAATAGTCTCTAAGCTCCAACACTGTGCAACACATGAACTTTAAATACTTTAAATTCACTTTATTTGCCCTTGGAATTTCTTAATGTTTTTAATTGCTTTAATTGCTGATTGTAGAATAAGGATAAGATGATTACAGATTTGCATGGTATTATTGACTAAGAAATAATCACAATTAGTATATTACAATAAATAATTCATTTGTTTATCATTTTCCACTTAATTCTCTACTAGGGTCATGGGGGGAGAACGTTTCCGGCACTGGGCTGATACACCCAGGACTGGGCACCAATCTATCGCTGGGCACACTCACTCACACAGACACACTTAAACACACACTATATGGGACACTTACCTTCAATCTAGGTTTTTGGGCTGTGGGCGGAAACCGGAGACCCCGGAGGAAACCCACATGGTCACAGGGAGAACATGAAAACTCCACCCAGATTGAGATTCGATCCTGTATCCCTCGCGCTATTGTAATAATTATTCATTCATTATCTCCCGCTTCACCTCTATTAGGGTCGCGGTGGGGTTCCCCATGCCCATCCAGGGGAGAACATCTCGGGCGCTGGGCAGATAGACCCAGGACAGGACGCCAATCCATCGCTGTATTGTAATAATTAACTTTACTAAAAAAATTTGTTAGAAATCACAGGAAGAATGCACAGTTTCTTATGTTTGTTATTAATTTAATGTCAACAGGAAATAATGTTTTGTTATTGTATGAGATGATGCAGGGCTTTTACTGAATAATAACACACAATATGAAATTCTGAAACTTTTGTGAAAATTAAAGTTAAGAAAACTTTTCCCTTAAAGTACGTAATAATATCCATGTGATATTTTTTTAAAAACTTTTTTATTTTTTTTGGTCTAAAGTTTTGGCTAAAAGGTTAATATGTATTTTTTCTCATGAATGTTTTTAATCGCGATTAATTGCAAATACGATTAATTGTCTCATCAATTTTGTAGAAACACAATTTTTAATAAGATTGTCTCATCTCTATTGTTCTTATTTCATTTTATACTTAAAATATCAAACCTTTATATTGTGCTCAGTTTCAAAGTGGAGAACCTGGTTCCCACACTTCAAAACCTTTTAATCCACAAATAGATCTTTACCACAGTGGTATTTAAATGTAAAACGACCAGTTGTTAAATGTTTCACTATTCCTGACTTTAGGAAACTAATTAATTGAGGTCTGTTACTGATTCTGGTAATGGTTAACAATTATACAAGCTGTAATTCTAACAACTCACACAATGAGTGTCTTTTTGTGAGATGTTTGTTTATTCCCAGTTTGTTGTTATTGCTTAATAATTTAGTATCCTAAAATAGGTGGCAATAATTGAATATAAACCTAGTTAAGCTTCTAAAACAATTTTGAAATAACTGCATTTAAAGTCTTTTTTTAACTTCTTTATGCTGGGTTTAAAAAGGCTCAGCGCAAAGCTGCAGTTCATGGAAAGATCTGTGGTTACATGCTGACCTTGTGTTTCCGGTAAGATTCTCAGTGATACGCAGGCAAAGAAAACAAGTGTTTGTGAAGTCTGACTGAAGTTGCTGTTGAAGGTTGTTACAGTATGCTGTTTTGTATCTTTTAGATACATCAAATGATTTCATCTCCATGTCTGACCACCAAGTTCTCATGTAGAGTATAAAGGTATAACATTAGTCTTAGTGAATAGTGAATTATCTTCTGTTATACTTTATTTAAAAAACGGAACTAACTTGTGCTTCAAGCACACAAGTAGCTCAAAATAGTTCCTCAATCGTGTCCACTGCTTGTTCAGACAGAATGTCTGAGCTTTGCTTCTGGTTTGTGTGTGAGACCTTGTGATCAGCTTCTTTGGCAGCAGTAGAGTTTTAACAGCAGGGCATCCTGTTTCCCTTATAATTATAATTAATTAACATGTTCAGTGAGAATAACATGCTTTTATTATCCAGTTCTGACAAGTTATACATAACCTATTATTAGTCTTAATGTATATTCGCGCAGTACTGTATATAGTGATGGGTGAAAATTGAAGTGATGCACATAGCCTCCGGTTAAATAAACAGGCTAATATTTTTTTTAAGCTTTGTGTGGTTGTGAACTAGTTAAAACTACATACTTGCATTCCAGATGCATTTAGTGGCAGTTATACACAATATAATTTGTTCAAGATGATTACTTTAAAGTGGCCAATTACCCAACATATTAGTTTTAACATACCAACAGAATCACATGAATTTGTGTTTGCATGTTTTTTTTTCTTATCTTCATTTAATAATAACAATAAAATGTCTATAAATAAATCATCATATTAAACAAACAATACCTGACAAACAGAGCAAAGATTCATATACATAATGTAACTGCAAAGATCATTATCTTTTCTGTTCTCTTTAGTTTAGGTTTAAAAAATTATGGAGGGTTAAAAATTTGCTAATTAAAGATGTTTATGTGTAGAATTTAATAAAAGCATTAAAGCAAAATTTTAATGAAGATACATACTTCCTGTGAGGCATGTACAATACACTACTGTGTTTTATTGTGTTTGTTCTACACTACTATACAACTTATATTAAGACAAGATGGTATATTATGGATACTGCACTAATATATAAGGTATTAAAGCAGATGCACTTTACAGAACAACTCTCTCTTACTCTCACTCATTATCTCCCGCTTATCCTCCATTAGGGTCGCGGTGGGATTCCCCATGCCCATCCAGGGGAGAACGTCTCGGGCGCTGGGCAGATAGACCCAGGACAGGGCGCCAATCCATCGCTGGGCACACACTCACACAGACACACTCTATAGAGGGCAATTTTGAGAATTCAATTAACTTGTTCCATGTTTTTGGACTGTGGGAGGAAACCGGAGAACCCGGAGGAAACCCACGCAGACACGGGGAGAACATGGAAACTCCACCCAGATGGGGATTCGAACCGGGAAACCCTAGCGCTGAGAGGCGAACGTGCTAACCACTAAGCCACCGTGCCGCCCTTTACAGAACAACGAAAATCAAATTTTACTTGATTACAAAACAACCGATACCTTAAATCTGAACTGCGTAGCTTCTCAAACAACAAATATGTTAACCACAATAACCGTTGCTTATTGTAATTGTGAAAAGCCCCAATCATGCACTTAAATTTTTTATAGCTGTTTTTTGATATGTAGAGTAATGATGCTCTTTACAATGTTGGTTGCATTCATCGATGTTCTGTTACTTTTGATTTGTATATAAATGATCGCATCAGGACAATGTCAGTACTCTAGACTGACAGACAACACACAACTCCCCAGATATATAGAACAACATGTATATTAAAACGATCACATCAGGACAATGTCAGTACTTTAGACTGACCGACAACCTGCAACTCCACAGATATAGTATAGATAGTTCTATTTCTGGGAAGTTGTGCATTGTCTGTCAGTCTAAAGTACTAGTACTGTCCTGATGTTGGCTATTTTGTATGAGCTGCATTAAAACTAATAAGGAAGCATAAACCTTAACATTTGAACAAGTAACATGCACCACAAGATGCAACTTCTGATGCACTAAATAAGTCTTCATAAGTATACAGACTCAGTGTAACCTTATTTATATGATGTTAGTCTGTTCTAAACAGTATAAATGTTCTAAAAAAAAGTGTGCTAAAAAGTATTGAGCTTGTGTGGAGGAGTCACTTAATTATCCAGTGGGGGTCCCAATTAGGGGTGCTGAAAAAAATAGATTCTTCAAAGGATCGTAATTCCTAGTCCTGGCAATTCTGAATCAATTCAAAATGCCCAAAAATCCATTAAAATAATGCATTTTAAGTTTAATTTTTTGACGCTCTAACTCCCGAGTGTACTGCATGTCGCATTATATATCCGCTCAGCCATCGTACAGCACGCTTGTCAACCAGCTCCCGTTGTCTGAATGGAGTTCGCTAGCATGCTAGTTCATGCTAGCAGGAAGCATGGAGCAGGAGGAGGGCGCGATCCACCCACACCGTCGTCGTTAAAAGCCAGTGTTTGGGCACACTTTGGATTCTACAATGTCCCGAAGAGAGAGCTCGACATGAGCACAACTGTTTTCAAGGAGTGTAAAATTAAATTGAGGTACTTTGGAAATACAACAAATGCACGAGTCCATTTGGTGTGACATCACCCTGAAGTTGAAAAGTTGAAAGATATATTTAATAAGGTTAAGTGTTGAAAATGTAGCAAATGTTGGTGCAATATAGTTAAAAAAGGCTGAAGTATGTATCTTATTTTTTACGGTTTTAAAGATTTGCAAAATATAAATGCTAGGGGTGCTGAAAAAAATCGATTCTTCAATGAATCGTGATTCATAGTCCAGGCGATTCGGAATCGATTCAAAATGCCCAAGAATCGTTTTTTAAAAAATGTTTTTAAGTTTTATTTTTTGCCGAGAATGTAATGTGACCTTGTGGTACTCAACCTCATATTATCCAGTCACCAACAATTTTAAAGTTACAAAGCCATTTTAATGCCATTCAGAAGTTGCATTATGTTAAGTTACACAATTCTACATGAAAAATGAATAACTGATATTGTAGTTGGTTTCAAGACTACAATTAATGTGAAATGTAAAGTCTCAAGTGTTAAAATATAGCTTTTGTCACGTGATTCACAAAACAACCTTGTGCTTGCTCTTCATACATTATCCCAACAAGTCTGCAAGTCTGTTCATGCATGTCTTTTATTTTGTGATCAACTTTAAAGAAATTCAAAGTTTATTTAAAGTTTTATGTAAAACTTGCAATAATAACATAAATTTGTGTTTCATACACTAACCCATTAATTTAAAAACTTTGAGATCTAATTCCTAAGCTAATTGACCAATCCTCATCGTGGGAATGTAATATTTGTTTGAAAACAAATTAATGTGACGTGTTACTGTGGAAGATTTAAGTGGTTCTGGTATACATGGCCAAATATATCTTTAAGATGGTTATTATATTTAGACTGGTTAGATCTATGACTTGTTCCATCTCACTGTTGATGCAAAACATGCAAATATTCCAAACATTGTGTTTGTACAGTTGGGCCTTCTGCATTATTTAACTATATAAGTTTTTGAATGTGTTATTTCATACAAATCATGTCTTTTTTTGTTCATAATGCAAACGTTTTTTTTTTATATATCTGTTTAAAAGAATCTAAAAATGTTTATTTAAAGATCTTTAGATGTATAGACTGCCGGTGGGAGCTTAGGGAAATGCAAGTCGTTAAATTGTACTTTTTCTGAGGCATTACATGTGTCACATCCACACATGTCACACTATCCACCAGTGTAAGGCTGCAGCAATAAACTAAATCCAAATTTTTATATAAAATAGATTACGTTGATGCAACAATTAAAACATTTTATAGGATCAAGTACAAGCGGTAACATTTGGATTCTCGCTGATACAAAATACTGATATTAGTACTAGGGTTATCATTAGGGCTGGAATACTGTGAGGCCATTTATACTTAAAAAAAATTTTTTTCTTTTTTGCTAGTAGTTCAATACTGTGTGTTACATGTACAAATGATAGATAAGTCAGGAATCAAGATCGAAAAAACTGCTGAATCCACTGCTTTATGTTTCATCAAGAAGGTTAATGGGACCTCCTTTAATTTCCACGTCCTGATTTGACGGCGCTGTTTTTAAAGATTAGAAAAGTTTGGGTGTTGAGTTCATCATACTATTTTTGTACCGAAAAGTGCTTCTGTTCCTCTTTTTATTTCGTTTTGAAATCTTCCTCACAAGGAAGTATTGGGTATCGCAATGCAGTTCACACCTTGCACAATGTAACTG
The DNA here is from genome assembly GCA_019802435.1 of Corydoras maculifer. NCBI lineage: Eukaryota > Metazoa > Chordata > Actinopteri > Siluriformes > Callichthyidae > Corydoras > Corydoras maculifer. The sequence continues at coordinate 3,578,284 of JAFMOD010000228.1, forward strand.
TGGATTGCTGCAGTTTTGGAATTTCTAATTAGCTTTCGTAACTGTGATTTATTAATTGAAACTTTATGAATGTTTTGCCAACCATTGACGGTAAAGGCTCTGTATTCAAAAAGTGGCAAATGCCACTCGCGCACAGTTGGTCATGTTGGAACTGGAAAGATCTGAAGACCACTGAAGTCGTGCTGTGGTCATTCTGTAGTTCTCATTATGCCCTTATTTGGGACTCTGGGTGTAATCCAGAAACAATAATATTACTACATGCAAGCTAATGCTACTGAATTTCTTTTTACCTAAGTGAGTAGTATTAGTAAAATTAGTATTAGTAAAATGAATACTCAGGAGCATAAGCTACATTTATCAGTATAAGTATTATGACTATTCAGAGGATTTAATTATGTACAGGAGAACATATATTAATGTATTATTTGTTATATTATTTCAACAGATGTATTTAATGCATATTCTAGTTATAACTAAAATGGAGCTGACTGTAAAATGACACAACTTCAGAGGCATAAAAGTGAAAGTTAAAGCAAACCTTCCTTAAAAGCAAAATTTGCAATGTCAATTATATTCTGGTGTTCTGCGTGTTGGTGTCTACACGCAGGCTTGCATGTATGTGTGAGAAAGATAGTGTGTTTCATCTCTTTTTAACTGCATGCATGTTTACTGATAATTTGAAGGTCTTATCATGACCGTGATGTGAATGTCCTCATGCCTGCTCAGACTGTAGCAGAACATTTGGGAATGTTTTAGTTAAAGGGAAGATGAACTGAAAATAGGATCATTTGTAAACTTACATTTTGTGTCCCAAAGTTCAATCAAATCTATAAAAAAATAACACCTCCTTTAGCTCAGACTTAACTGTGTAGCCCTATTCACAATGTTGTGACATCCAAACGACAGCAATTCCTTAAAATTATCAATAGTTTAGCAGGTGCACAGATCCTATTTTATTAATGGACAACATTCTTGACAAATACAAAATAAATACAACCAAGACGTTTAGAGTTTTTGTCCCAGAATACTGATCTGCTGAAACATTTTTGTTTTGGTAATTTGGGAAATTGAAACCTTAACTTGATTTCCTGAAAATATATTTTAAATTATAAATGTAACCTTAATATAATTTTTATATATTAGTGCAAATTTATTAGCGTTATCATTATCCCCAATCCAAATCGTGTGTGTGTGTTCGTTACCTTTACAAATTGACACACACCATTTTGTCAATTACCACACTCGACATTACTCTTTGAGAGAATGCAGAGGTTTATGAACTCTTTTCAATGCGAAGAAGTGACTCAAGGGTCTTTATTTAAACAATATTTAGAAAGCTGACTAACATGCACTCTGCAGATTTAGAAAACCACTAGCCATGAAGTTCAGTGTGAAAAATTCCTCTTCATATTTACTTAAATTAGGGCAACAAACTTGTATACATTTATAAATGGAAGATAAATTGTTTATAAGAAGTTGACAAAAATGGAGAAAAGGTCAGTTGACTTAAAAAGCAGCTATTTTCTTTAAAAAAGAAGGATGATTTTACATTTTTGGTTTAAATATTTAAGCATAAAGTAACTGAAAAACTAAAAAAAATAGATGATTAACGCATATCTTATATTACCATGCAAGTAATAATTCATTAAATATTTTATTTGCGCATCATTCCTTACTGGCCAGCTAAACATTTACAAGTACAATTTCTGTCAAATGGCCGTCTATAAGGAAGCTTAAAACCTTAAAATAGGGTCTGCACTTACACTGGAGGCACAGGGGCACTGTTTTGTGCAGGCTTTACTTCTACTTCTTTATTCCTGTTCCTCCATTTACACCACTTACACTGGAGACACACACACTCTGCACACTTTCTTTCTCTTTATTTCTATATATGCACACACATCCTTTTTGCTCCACTTATTGTCCATGTTATCAGTTCCACTTGCCGTAAAATAAGACTTTGAAGTTCTACATTACAGACTGTAGTCCATCTGTTTTTGGACCACTGTACATACTGTGTTAGCCTCCTTTACTTTTTTCTAATGTTCAGGACCCTGATAGTACCACCACAGAGCAGGTATTACATTTAGATTTAGGCATTAAGCAGATGCATGTGTTCAAAGCGAGATCTTTTAAGACACTGTTTGTGTCTGAAAATATATGACCATAACATGACCTTACTAAAAGTGTCACTAGGTTTTTTTTGGTTGTTTTTTTCCACACATGTATTTGTGCACCATCGCCCACTTTACATTGGTGTAGCTTAGATCAGATCAAATTGTATTGGGCACATGTATAATAATACACAGTACAAATGCTTTGAACGGCAGTCTACTCACACAAGAAGCAATTAAAGTTGAAACGTCACAAAATTAAATTTGAATCTTTAATGCAAAAAACACAAATAATCTTAATAAAACACACAATTTTATAATTAATAAAAAAAAGTTAAATATAAATACAAATATAGTAAACTTAGATTCAAAAGTAATAGCAAAATGTATACATATGAAAATTATATTTTCAAATGATGTGTCAATGATGTGCAAATAGTAGAATTATAAAATTAAATGTGTTATGTGGTCCCATTCCTATTAAGACTCCTAAGTGACATTCACATCCAGTGATGTATAGACAAAAGTGTGAGTAAAGTCAAAAGATTTTTTATTTGGAACGCATTCATTTATCACAAAATGATTAGGTATTATCTGGGTTTAGAGAATTCGAAGTAATTCAGTAACAATGATGTATGTCGGTGCTTTCACCGATATCAGTGATTTAAACACTGTGTTGCTGCTGCAGTTGTTACACTCTTCAACGTCAGTTCAGGACTGGATATACGCAACCAGCAACTATATACTACCTTGTGTCCTCTGAGCAATAATGAAAGATAACATGATAACTGCAACAGATGAGCTACTGTATCTTTCTTTACATCTACAAGGTGAAGTAATAAAGCACATTTGTCTGATAAAGTGCACGGTAAATAAAGCAACACGCACTACCAGCACATTAGGGCCACTGCATTTATAAAAATGACACACCGCACTACCGGTTCTGTGGTGGCCCAAAATCACTGGATAAAAAATAGTAATTAGAATAGGAGTTAGGAAGGTAAGTAGAAAAGAAGTGCTATTAATAAAATGCGTTGATCGTGAAGGGATGTCTGGTAGATTGCGATGGAGGTTTGAGAAATAAGAGTTTATCACGTATCAGCGCATTTTTTACAGCACATTATCGGATGCGCTAATACACACACGCGCACACGTTCACACACAATGTGATTTATTCTAAATCTCTATCGTTCTGAAAGCGAGCGGTCTGCCGCCTCCCCCCCGGCTCGTTCGCTGTTCCTCAAAAACGATGTGGCCACGCTCCGTGCCTAAATCCGAAGCACTGCCTCGCGAATCACCTACATTAGATAGTTTCTGTTTGTGTTTTTACACTTTATTTGACTGAACAGATGAGTGAAGGACGAGTGAAGCTCAAAAAGAACTAAAATGTTACACTTTCATTTAGAGTGGGGGAGGGGGGGGGTGAATTTTTTTTTTTAATTATTTTTTTATTTATTTATTTTTTTTTACAATGTCAAACTCAAAATGCATTTGCTTTTGTTAATTTTCATTTTCTGTTTGGGGAAAGCACAGTGGCTTAGTGCTTAGTATGTTCTCCTCTTAGCGCTAGGGATTCCCAGTTCGAATCCCAATCTGGGTGGACTTTCTATGTTCTCCCCGTGTCCACGCGGCTTTCCTCCAGGTTCTCCGGTTTCTTCCCACAGTGCAAAAACATTGCCCCATATAGAGTTTGTGTGAGTGAGTGTGTGCCCAGTGATAGATTGGCACCCTGTCCTGGGTGTATCTGCCCAGCGCCCAAAGTGTTCTCTCCTGGATGGGCGTGGGGAACCCCCCCGTGACCCTAATGTGCTGTATACTGTGTGTTTGGGTGTACTAAAATCTGGTTTTCTCCATGCTATTTGCTGGAATGTTTTTAATAAAAGAGCAATTCTAACAGATTCGACAATACTAACATGATGTGTGTAAACAGGTTTCAATATAAAAGCCTAAAAAATAGAGATTGACCCCGGTAGATCTCGAGCCAGAAAAGTGTGAGCACTCCTGTTTTACAACAATGTTGAAAAGACCAATCTGAACAATTTCTGAGATCCATTTTAGGACTGGCTCCCGATATTAATATGTTTAGCTGGTATTTGTAGCCATCTCTCTCTCTTTCTCTCTCTCTCTGTATATGTGTGCATATATATATATATATATATATATATATATATATATATATATATATATATATATATATATAGGGCGGCACGGTGGCTTAGTGGTTAGCACATTCGCCTCTCAGCGCTAGGGATTCCCGGTTCGAATCCCCATCTGGGTGGAGTTTCCATGTTCTCCCCGTGTCTGCGTGGGTTTTCTCCGGTTTCCTCCCACAGTCCAAAAACATGGATCAAGTTAATTGAATTCTCAAAAAAATTGCCCAATTTAGAGTGTGTCTGTGTGAGTGAGTGTGTGCCCAGCAATGGATTGGCGCCCTGTCCTGGGTCTATCTGCCCAGCGCCCGAGACGTTCTCCCCTGGATGGGCATGGGGAACCCCACCGCGACCCCAATAGAGGATAAGCGGGAGATAATGAATGAATATATATATATATATATATATATATATGAGATAGATGTTACGTATGTTGTTACATGTTTAGTATTTAATTTAAAAATGCCCTTTTTCATCATATGTTTCAGGTTGTACGATTGTGCCAGAATCCAAAATTAGGCCTGAAGAACAGTCCTCCATACATCTTGGACCTGTTGCCTGACACGTATCAGCATCTTCGTACCATCCTGTCTCGCTACGAAGGAAAAATGGAGACGCTTGGTGAAAATGAGTACTTTCGAGTCTTTATGGAAAATCTAATGAAAAAGACAAAGCAAACCATCAGTTTGTTTAAGGAGGGCAAGGAGCGCATGTATGAGGAGAATTCGCAGCCAAGGTGAGTTTTAAAGTAGAGAATCTTGTTTGGTGCTGTGTGATTTAAAATTTATTAAATTTGGTTAAGAACAATAACCATTGTTGGGTTTTCAACATACATGGGTTTTGTGTGAGAAAGCACTTACTGACCAACACTTTGTTCTTAATTGGAATCTTGGATTTAAGTTTAATAGCAGTGACCACGTGACAAACATTTTTTATTTGTACATTTTGGATTGTTTCATATTGTTCCACCTCTCATGGTTCAAGGTGTATTGTATTCTTAAGCAACAGAATATAAGCAGAAGTTGAACATAATGCCTGTGCACTAGATCAGCACAATCCTGGTAATAATCGTGATAATACGACCTTCATTGTTATATTGCTTTTATGCAGTAGTTTAACAACAATTGTTTAGCAGTAATAACCCATTATAGGTTAGGATTCATTTATATAATCATTTGTTAGGTTGATATATTTTACAGGCTTTTTTTAATTATATGATCATTTAGTTTGAATCTGTTATTCAAGTTTTCTGGCACCTCAGTCTGTTGCCATATATTAAACTATGAGTTTATATTTACGTATTAATGAGGTTCTGTGGAGTAAGCATCACTATGCCAAAGTTATGAAATGGAATAATGATCAAAATTTTGAGTTATACTAACCCTAAATTACATTAAAGCGAGGGTGCAAGAGGGTGTACATTATTTTAAAATATTAATGGAATAATGGTGTTGCACCTTTTTCCTGTGATTTCTTCACAATAATGCATAACCACGAGAAACTTATTACTTTTCTGACACAGTTACAAACACAGTTTAATGAAAAAACAAGGGTTAATTCATGAATGTTTTTTAAAAAAAAAAAAAAAAAATTATACCAAACCAGTCCTTTGTGACCTGATTTAGTCAGGTTTTAAAGTAAACATTGATGCTGAGAAGCAGGATACCATCTTGGTACTAATCAAGAATCGATTCGCTATTTATGTTAGTCTGTATTTCCAGATAATTAATTATCACATTTTAGTGGACTGCACAAAGAAATTGGTAATAGTTGTACAGAGCTAATCTCCCATTTAGACCTTTGTGTTGTTATATCAGAATACTTTATTATCCCCAGGGGGAAATTGCAGAGAAAAAAAATATGAAGATTAAAAAGTAAAAGTGAAAAACATGCTTTTATGGTTTTAATTCCATCATCACAGGAACAACACTTGGAACTGTTTTATAACGCTTCTATTGGACCTTGGATAAAACCCATGTGTAGGAACAAGGAGGACATTTAGGATTTCTTCACAAAGTACAAATATTCTGTTTTTCTTTTTTTTTTTTTTCTTTTTTTTCCTTTTATTTATTTTTTTAATTTTTGAGTCGTCTGCCTCATTCAAATGCTGGATTAAATAGGAACCATCCCTTTTCGGTCTAGATAATCACAACACACACCTGACCTGTTTGTACAACACCTTACATTCAAATACTTCATTTAAATTTTTCAAGTCTTTTACATCCTCACTCTTCAACTGCCACACACACAACCATATATTAAAACTTTTACTTTCTATGTGGGCATATCTTAAAGTCAGTGCTGTAAAATATACAGTGTATATATTAAATTATATAATAAAATTATATAAAATTTAATATCAAATTATTTTCCCACTAAACATATAGATCTGGAAAGCTTTCTACTTTTACAATTACAGACTGTAGTACATCTTGATTATTATATTTTTGTTTGTTAGCCATCTGTTGGTTCTCCATTCTCTATTGGTCAGGACCATTACAGAACAGGTATAATTTGGGTGGTGGATTGTTTGTCAGTTGCATGCAGTGATTCTAATGCGGTGAGGGAGTTTTAGTGCTGTTGTTTCATTTCTCCACCTCAGTGACACTGCTGAAATAGATATAATGCACCAACCAAATAATTCCTGCACTCTATTGCTACTATTGGTGTCCTGATCATTAGAGAACAGAGTAAAGGCAAACTACAGAGTATGTACTATAGTCCACAGTCTAGAATTGTAGAACAACAAAGTCCAGCTTTACAGTAAGTGGAACTGAGTTGAATAAGTGGAGCAAAAAGGAGGCGTGTCCAAACGTTTGATTGTACTGTAGATTTGTCGATGTAAGTGGCTAAAATGTCAATTTTTAAAAAAATTATTGCTTGAAAGTTATACACAGATGGTTGTGTAAGATCCTGTCATGAGCTACATGTTGACAAACTGTTTTTAACTTCAAAAGTCTGTTCAATGCTAAACCTTTATAGCTGGAGTCTTCAAATAATACTTTCTTTAATTGATTATAAATGGTTGGATATTCTGATTGATTTGCATCATATGTAAAAAAACACATTGATTACGTACTTCATAAAACCTGCTTAATGTGCTATGTCATTCATATACTTACACTGTATTTTTTTTTTTTTAATTTAATTATGACATGACCAAACTAATTCAATATTAAAATGCCCACATTTAATAACAATAGCACCGGGATTTTTAAGTGGTCGGCAGCAAATGTAATCAACTGAATGCTTAGCCTGAGCAGATTTCATATTGCTGTGAGATTATATCTGCTCTGCACCTTGCCTCTGGGACAGGATTTGTGTTTGAGGACAAAGAGCCACATTCTATGCAAATAGACACAGGAGAAAGAGGAAGTGCTGTGCCTGGGACAACTCCTGATAGCAGGGTGGTCTATACTAGTTTTCATATATATATATTTATATTTCGTCAGCCGCTTTGTTTTGCATGCTTAAGTTCTTGTGCGTTTTGTATAGCTCATTTTGCTTTGCAACACTTATTCCCTAATGCATGAATTTTGCCTGACGTAATTTTGGCTGACGTTTTTTGTTTAGTGATCTACATGTGTGAGAAATGCATATTCCAGATTGTAATGTAATATATATATATATATATATATATATATATATATATATATATATATATATATATATATATATATATATATATATATACTATACATATATATATATAAACCTTTTCCATTTTTCAGTCAAATAAATAATGACTTGGGCTGTGTGATTAATGTTCTCATCAGGGTGTAGTTCCCATGTTCTCCCTGCAGCCGTGTGGGTTTTATATTTATTTATATATATATATATATATATATATATATATATATATATATATATATATATATATATATATATATATATAGTATTACCTTTATGAAGTTTGCAACCTTTTTAACATTGCATCAAACTTCAAAAATTATGCCGCCTGGTGAAATTTAAAGATGGCCAACATTTTCACTTATTGAATTTAAACTAAAATTAAATTAGGACAAGATGAAATGTCTAAATTATCATTCTAAATATTTAATCCTTTGTGAATTTGTAATTGTAAAGGTATGAAGGCTGTGTATGTGTATAAAGAAAGTTTGTAATTCATGGTCTCTAGTTTCCTCCCACATCCAAAGACACGCTGATGAGTGAATTGGCGACACTTAATTGTTTTGACCACTAGAGGTGTTCATATTAGTGCACTTGTAGGGGAAATAATGGGAATTTCAAGTGATATGATGATTGGTTCATTGCAAAACACACTCATGAATAACGATGCCACGACAACGACACTGATACGCCTTAAGTCAAGCTGTTGTGTGCGCGTTTGACTTCTCACTAAAGATCACTAACATAAATCGCATTGAGTCACTTACTGGTGGTTGTAAAGAGTATATTAACCTCCGAAAGGGTCCTGAATGTGAAACCATTGTCAAAGCAATTTTTAAAAATTATTTAAAAATTATTTTTTAAGTTAATTAGTTTGAAAGTATGCCATACACAGCCATAGAGTACAACAGGGGATTTGTCCACAAGGTGCAGCGTTACACAGATGTAGAAATGTTCATGTATAAATGCTCACACAAATGTGTACCACCTGTTTTGGCTGTGGTTTTACGTAGTAGAGATTTATCTCCTTGTAAATGAATAAAACATAATAAATTCCCTCTAAGAATATTTTTTAAAGAACATTTTAGCAATTATATGTATATGTGTGTGTATATATATATATATATATATATATATATATATATAACATACAAACTTGATAAGGCACACTTGGTGAAAGGACTTCTTATAAGATGTTTCCATAAAGTGTCTTGTTTCAGTTCTTTATTAAGGCTGTTACCTCTGTTTAGACTTTATCTGTGATAAACAGCATTAGACTGAACATCTAGTTTTACGTTGTTTTCAATTTTCAATCTATTAACATAAAATTCTTAAGTTTGTGAAGATCAGGGTTTTTTTAAAAGGCATATTTTCAGATGTCCAAGTACAATGATGTGTTAAAAGAAATGTGGTTGATTTGACAGCAGGTTCCTCCAGGGCCTTAGAGATCGATGACTCATACTTGGTCTACCAGTCACACTTTTTTTTCACAGACACTGCTCTTCCTGTTAGCTACTTTACTTCCACTTCCTTTTTTCTCTCACCGACCCTCCAGACTGCATTGTCAGCCAAGTTCATTAAAGCTACTTTAACTAACTCCATTTGCCTTTAAATATCGTCTTTTTTTCTTTGTTTTTTTCCGAATGTCCTAGCCTGACTAATTACTGCATCACATGTCTCTACACCGAGCCAATTAAAACTTTTTTTTTCCCCTTTTCATGTACAGTTTGATTTAGCTATGAATCTAGGAAAGTAAAACAAACTATGTTTAGGGGGTCTTGAGCTTTGGCTTTCTTTTGATCAACATTATGATTCATTGTGAAGTAGGACTGTAGTGTAAATATGTGAAACTGAAAGTAAATATAAATAATTAAATTAAATATACAAGTCTGCCCTTTGAAAATGCTGCAAATTCCCATAGTTCTACATAAGTATGATTTTTTTTTCTTACTTGTTTAAGAGACTAATGTTTAAAGAAAGCTTGATTAGCTTTGTTTATGCAGAGCTGTGTGCATGACTACATGCTTCTGTTTCAGTAAAACCTGAGCTACCGGCTGCTTTGCATTTGAACTATTAAATGTGTTCATTTTTTTAAATGGATGAGCTGTTTTTGTTTTGGTTTTACTCTACAGATTTCTGTCAGTCTTTTAAAAAAATTGCGTAACCATTTTGCCAGGTCATAGAAAAAAGGAACAATTTGTTTTTTAAGAAGAATTTAAAACGCATTAAAATTTCTCTGCTTTTCAGTCATATTAAAATTTCTGAAGAAACACTTGAGAAATAGTGCAGGTATTTTGTTTTCATTTGAAAATTGGCTTGTGTAGAAATAAATGCTGATGTGGACTTACTGTTCCTCTCTGCTTTATCACCCGTGCATGACTTCAGCTGTGCTTTCAAAAACAATTTTGTAAAAGACGTGACGCATCTATCTGTGACACATTACTGGTCATTGTACATTTTTGTGCACACCCATATATATTATTTTTATAAATCTGTGTGTATGTATATATGATAAATCAGAGATAAAAAAAAATCGTAATAAAAATAATATTTAAATAATACATACATCTGCAATTCAGGTAACAACCAAAGTGCAGCAAAACAAAAGCAACTAGAACAGTGACTAAATAAAAATTAAAACCTTATACATTTTCACTGCTGTAAATTATTAAAGAAAAAGTCAGGAACATAAAACCTGTTTGCAGGTATTTGGACTGGACTATTAGTACACATTGGGAGAACATGCAAACTCCACTAAAATTGAGAGCACTAACCATTGGGTAATATATACAGATTGACCTAAATGCACATTACCATGCTTATATATTTTTCTGCATTGTTTCTGCAGAACCTTGTCATTGGTAGGTTTGTGTAACCATTGAGTTTATTTCTGGCAGTGTGATGAGAACCATACATGGCAGTGGAGGAGCTGCTTGGATTGCAATAATATATTGCATATGTTTTCGAGCGTGTTGGGCACTCTTTCTTTTTATGCAATTGCGATATATATATATTTAGCCTGAACTAAATATTTCAAATGATATCAGCTTACCATATATTTGTCACATTTGCCACAGTTTTCTACTTTTCACAGTGATCTATTTAAGGCAATGTGAACAAATATACTTGAGTTTTATTCTTAATACAGATTAAAAAACTGTAAGCCTGATGCTGATTTCCAACACTGTTTACTTCTCATACTTCTTTCTGGTTCAGGCATTTTATCCACAATGGTTGCATTTTTTTTTATGCACATTGTTTTATTTTATATTTTATTTATGTTTTTAAGGCCTGTAGCTTGTTATTAGTATTTTTTGATATGTCTTGTTTCAAGAGAGCTATTGGTCACAAAAACAGAAAGATGCGCAAGTGTAACACCTCTGAAATCTCAAAGTGCAATTTTATTTTATATATTTATTGCACCTTACCAATTTTTATTTGTTGCAGTACCCTACAAAGGTGTGTTTGTACTATGGAATTGATGCTGCATTTTATTTTTAATGCTAACACATTTCATTACATCATAAAAATGAATTAAAACAGAAAAGGGAAAACAGGGAAATAATCATGAGCAATCATATTGCAGTTCAGCTGGTTCCTTCTTAATTTACTGACTTCTGGTGTGTCGCTTGTTGCTTAGGATAACAGCATCTGCTAAATAATTAAATTTAATTTAAAGTTTAGTTGTTCCTTTGTGCTGTGACCCCAATAACATCAGTTTAGGGTGTAGATGAAATGACTTTGACTGCAACTAGGTTGTGGTAAAGTAAATGAACCCATTATGCTCTGCATATTAAGATTAAACTTCCTGTTACATTGTTCTTTCTGAGAATTCATTGTGCTGTGAGTAAACCCCATCAGAGAGCAAACACCAAGAAGAGATGATTTTAGATAAAACAGTTGTTTCTGTAGGCTTAGGTTCTCTTTTTATGTGATTACCATAGAACATGCAAATGATAAAACAGATGTCAGGCTTTCATTTTGCTTATAACAGTACTTGTATTTTGGTTGTGCAATGAGGGATTAAGCACTTCATGGAACAACAGGTGCTGTTTGACTTTCATTACTTACCTTTGTGTGATATTCAAACAAAGAGGAAATAACATTAGTTTAACGATCAGTCTTTTTTTTCTTTTCTTTTGCAGTTAGTGAAGATCAATCCCTCACTTAAAAAAACCAAAACAACTCATTTTGTGTCTGTGAATCATCATATACTCACAACTGTAAAATAGTTTTTAATGTTTGAAACAACAAATTATCGATTGGAATGAATAAAATTACATTACTGTCTCTTTAAAGCCATGGACAGTCGGAACGAACCTGGAAGCAGTGCATACAATTGATGGATGAAAAATGTTGAAGGCTACATGCACATTACAAATCTCTTTGTATAATCGAGAGATTTCACTCAGATCAGATTGTCATTGAAACTGTGTGATGCATTGTTTACAGTAATACGGTTGTAATTTTTATATATTGATTGCGATAATATGAAACGGGCATGAAGTAACCAGTGGTAACTAATTTTACTTGGTAACTACTCGCGTTATTTCAAATAATTGATTAGATTTTAAGTTTTATGGGTTACATTTGTTATAAGACACTATTTTATTTTTTTAAATCATTGTTTAACAAAATAGAGGAAGATATTTACTGTTTAGTTTTATTTTTCTAAATAACTAAACATTTAATATTAAATAAAAATTTTAAGATTTATTTTGTTGCAGTGGAAACTATTAATTAAAAGATTTATTTATTTAACTAAAATGAAATTAAAAAGTATTCATTTAAAATTATTAAGGTGTTTTGACATATAGGGAGTAATATGCTTGTGGTTAAGGAACCAGCCTGCAACCTGAAGGATATTGTCTAGTTCCAAATCTACCCTAAATATTGTGGTGATGTTTTAAGGCCATATGCCCCACCCCTAGTGCCTGAAACTGTCCAATGAGACACCGCTATGCTAGGGCAGGCTTTCCCCAAGCTGTTCCTACAAAGTTGGATTCATGAAATCGTCCAAATTGTAATGGATAAGTACTTGCGTACATCTGAATCTGGTGATGAAATGAGTTGCAGTACTTTTTTTCATATATTGTATTTTGCAATTAAAATACCATTGTAATCATTTTTAACTTTAGGCAGTTTCAGAAACCAAAATCATATAAAGCCTTATGACCCCCACATAGCATCTAACATTTATAGTGTAATAAGCTGTTCTCAAGAGTACATTAAACCAAACAAGCATGAAGTGGTTAACAGAACAACGAAAAATTCCTTTTTATGAACTTCCTTACTGAGCTATAAAGAAAGGGATTGTTTGGCAGTTGTTACTCATAAAGCCGCAGGCTTGTGGTGTGGACTTTGGGATTAGTCGGAAGAACAATTCAGAATTTTGTTTAGATTAATATGGGACTGTTTAAGATGGGGTTTAAACCCAGCATCTTAGTTTTAACGTTGGCTCTTATTATGCCTTTATTTTCCTCTTACATTGAAATCTGGGGAACCCCCCCCTTTCTATTTTGTCGTATCAGTAGGATGTCACACACATTCTAAACTCATGACTGTGGTCACAGGTCATAGCTGTCAGTGGCAAAAAGAAAAATTTCTCATTACAAACCTCGAACATTAAATGTAAAGAATGTGTGATTGCATCAGTCAACCTTGCTCATGGCCCATTGTGAGGCTTTTGAATGTTATTGCTACAGCTACACTAATATATTTTGATTGTAAACCACATAATTTAAGATTAAAATCTGTGTCGGTTAAAAAGTGACTGAAATAAAGACTAAATTTTCAATTAAAAATGCAGGCTTCCGGCTTCAGTGTAGGTTTATTAGTCTAAAGGTGATTCGTCTCATTTAACAGATCCTCTTCTGAATCATTTATTTTGGCGTTATCTTGTTTTACTTGGCCGCCAACAGCAAATAGGCATTTGCTTATTGTTTAAATGCATGCGTGTCCACAGTGTTTATGAATGTAGGCAGTCAGATGGAAAGAAAAACAATCATGGATGCAAACAGTTTTTATTTTGGATGATGGTTTGTCAGTTGTTTTAAGTAGCAGAATTGTAAATTTGGCTTGCACTGGAGTCTGATCACCTCCCATTATGGATCAAGCTTCTAATTCTTGACAGTGGCCAAATTATCGGTACATTTTCGTAAAAATGAACTTAATTATTTTATCATTCTGATTGCTGTAGTATGTCCATAACACATCATTCATGTTTTGTGAAGGTGTTTTAATTGACTGTGGGTAAATAGGCCAATCTCATACATTTTTTTTAAGCATGCATGCCAGCTTAAGGCATAACTCTCAATTTTCTTGAATATGATTAAGGAAGAGAATAGCACTCCCACACATGCAGCTGACTGCACCACTATAACCCCAGGACATACTGGATTTTTCCTCCGCCCTCCGCCCTCCTCGAGCCCACTAACTATGCAGTTTGGTGGGCGCCCTCTGCGGACGAGGTGAAGGAAGCGCCCTCTGGCAGTGCAGTTTGGTGGACGCCCTCTGCGGATGAGGCGTGGGATGTGCCCTGTGGCTTTATGTCGAGGTGGACGCCCTCAGCAGATCAAGAGGGAACCACGCCCTCTGGCTGCGTGGTCCGGCGGACGCCCTCGGCGGGTGCGGAGTGGGCCACGCCCTCTGGCTGCGTGACGAGGTGGGTGCCCCTGGACCTCGAACTGGGCGGCGTGCGGCCCCTGGACCTCGGGCCGGGCGGCGAGCGGCCCCTGGACCTCGGGCCGGGCGGCGAGCGGCCCCTGGACCTCGGGCCGGGCGGCGAGCGGCCCCTGGACCTCGGGCCGGGCGGCGAGCGGCCCCTGGACCTCGGGCTGGGCGGCGTGCGGCCCCTGGACCTCGGCCTGGGCGGCGTGCGGCCCCTGGACCTCGGGCTGGGCGGCGAGCGGCCCCTGGACCTCGGGCTGGGCGGCGAGCGGCCCCTGGACCTCGGGCTGGGCGGCGAGCGGCCCCTGGACAACGGACTGGGCGGCTGGATGGACCCCGGCGGGCACGCACGCTGGGTGGACACCGGCGGGCACGCACGCTGGGTGGACACCGGCGGGCACGCACGCTAGGTGGACCTCGGCGGGCACGCACGCTGGGTGGACCTCCACCTCGGGATCGCCATCCTGCACACAGTAGAGATACACCCCCACCGCTACACCAAAGAACAGGGCAATCTCTGTCTCAGACTGCCCCGGATTCACCCCATTGCCGGCACACTCCTCCATATTAATGGACACAATCGGTAACTCCGGTACCGCCCCCTCGCAGCGCGATCCAGACACGGCGCGATCCGGTGCGGCGCGCCGCGTCTTGGCTCCGCGCTGGCGGCGCGCACCGCGTCTGGATCTCACGACGGGGGGCTTTACAAACTCGACTGGGCTATCAGCCCAGAACTCCTCAAAGTTCAGGAGGGTACGAATGGGCAAAATATGCCCATACAGGTATAACTCGCCGCCTCCTCATCGGACACCTCGACCAGCTCGAGGCCCTCCTCAGCACGGAGCGCTTTATACCCGTACCTCCACATAAACTCATCATCAGAGTCATACCGCTCTGATATCACTACATCGGAGCCGTCCTTATGGCTCCGGGACGGCGGGCTGCGCATAGTGGCGCACTCGCGGTCACGACGGGGGGCGCTGCGAGTACGAGGCTATACGCTATACGGCCCCCGCAAAGAAAAATTTTAAAATTAGCTTACCTGGGCTCTGGACTCCCCAAATAGATGGCACTTCGTGATGTTACACTCGCCTACCTAGAGATTAAAGCAGCTGCGCATAGGAAGCGCAGAGCCATTGCGTTCTAACGCGCTGAAGGGAGCCAGGCACGCAGGTAGCAGGGAAATGGAAATTTATTAAAGGTGTAGAGACACCACAAAACCAAGGCAACCGACGAGTGAACATAACATAAACCACGAAGTACACCGAGGACAGGGAAGGAAGGAAATAAATACAAATAAAAACCAATCACGTGCACAACACAACCAATCAACAGAAAGAGATAATTAAACAAACTAAATAACATTAATTAAAGTAAATTAACAAACATGGAACAGGTGCCCTAGGCACCCGTTACAGCTATCTTGATCAAACATTTTCATTATGGCTGTGAGATAACAATATTCGATTATAGACTATGATGTGTTCACAGTCTACCTTTACAGACAAATTAGACAAATAGTCTCGGCGAACATTTTATCTGTTGCAATTTTATTGCTCATATTGTTTCCAAAGCAGAGCGTGTGATGTGCTCTGGCGTGTGGCGTAGGAGTGGAGGTTAATTAAAAGTACCGATGGTCAGAGTGCACACAAGTGTGGAGGATATCGCTACCACAAGAGATTCATTGTGAAAAGTTAGTTCCTCTCCATCTTTCAAAGAGCTTGTGTCTGTGTGCTGGGTGGGAAAATCGAAAACCTGGTGCAGAATGGAGTCGAGTAAGTACATAAAGCATGTAGTAGGAAGCAGACAAACCTCCATTCATGTACTTTGATCAAGTATCTTACTATTTATTGTTCTTTTTAGCTTTGTAACTGTCTTTTCAGAAGGAGTGGGGGGGGTTAGCTTGGTTGTTCACTGTGCAGTGTTATTAATTAGAAGTGTTTGACGCTGTAGCACCATGATGTTACGGTCAATATTAATCTGTTAATAAATTTAGGATGCCATGGCAACGCATTGACTATGTTAACATAATCGCGTTTGAAAACGCGTCAATTTGCATAACTTGCAGCAACGAGTCAACAATATAGTGACGGAAAAATGGATTTATTTAGAGCACGCCAGTTAAAAATTGCCTGTGTGCAATTTTTTTAAGTGTGGCAGCACAGAAACACACAAATGTCAGGATTACAAAGTGGATCCCAAAAACACACGGCGGGATGTCTGCACAGAAAACATCCGCATGGCAGCAAAATGGTGACGTCGATTCGGGTTGGTGCTTTTTTTTTATTATTAATTAACTAATTAATAAATTTTTTATCTTTTTTTTTAATCTTTTTTTTAAGACTTCTATCACCTATAGTTTCCATATGTACCATGTTTTTATATCGCATTCAAATAAATTTGAAAGTCCTCGCTTGTATATAGTCAACAAAATGTATATAGTCCATAAAATGTAGGTTTTTATTGTCCATGATGTTTGTGGTATTATGTCATATGGGCAGAAGTACAGTCTGTGCTATTTTTTTTTTTCCACCAAGAACCGACTTGTTACCTGGTGATTTTGATCCATTTTCTTTTTAAAGAGATTTTTTTTTTGAGACATTTCAGTAATGGTAAGACTCATTTAAAAATATTTCACCATAATTCTAATGCAGTGTATATATATACAGGACAGTCCAAAAACATGGATTCAAGTTGAATTGGCTGCTCTAAATTGCCCTATGTGTGTGGCTGTGTAAGAAAATGTGTGTGTACCCAGTGATGGACTGGCACCCTGTCGTGTTGCATCTGCCTCGCACCCCGAAATGTTTTCCCCTGAATGGGGCTTGTTATTTAGGAAATAATATTTTGCATCCCATGTTTCTTTTCCTATAGAAAAGCAGGCAAGTATGTAAACACCAGTAAACTTCCCAACCGCAGAAACTTCGCTCACGTTACTATTCATTACAATTCTCATACAGTTGATAAAACGTTTCTTTGTGATTACGTACTATTGTATACGCTATATAAATAACAACTTAAACTTGATCAATTTCCAGAACTGGCTTGTCATCTATTAGGAAATATAAACAGAGTAATATAATTAAACAAATATATTTTGACAGTATCAACCTCTCTCAGTTGAGGTCTCAGGATCAGATTATTGCCGAAATGTAATTTTTTTAATTAATGAATTATTCTGTGTATATTAGCACTGTAGATTTACTTCTAGATAAAACACCAAGTCAATAAACCAAAAATTAACATGTATATCTGTGGTGTAAATGTGCGCGCTGGGGTGTTATCTGCTACAATGACAGGCCAGTTCCAGAGCTTGGTTAGCTGTGTAGGAATTGTAACAAATTGTTAAAACGGGCGTGGGTGAAGTTCCCGTTGTTGGAGCGTTTAAGGGCGTTTACATAGTTGCCTGATCTTCTAAACACATGGGACAACAAGTTCAAAAAAAGAGGAGATCGTATTTATTAATAAAGAAGCGCCCCCACATCCGCTCACTCATCACAATCTCAGATGACACAGCAGTACAGAACCCGAGATTGTCACCATGCATGCAGGTCTCTACATGTCACAATTCCCTCTAATACGAATATGCAAGCTCATGCCCAATAAAGTAGAATTTACAAATGTTACAAAACAATTATTAGTCATACAGTGCAATAAATCAATTCTGTTGAAACGAAAAATTCTGACTGAAGGGTGTAGCCACTGCATGTTAATTGGTTTCAAACTAACACGAATGATATTAGATGCAATATACTTTTTTATTTGTAATGGATAATTTTAATTAAAAACCATTTACATACAGTAGTGTTTCTGATCTACCATGCATCTTAAAAAGTTTTTTTTTTTATTGCTTTTGCTTAATTGCTTATGATCTTAGAATTAGGCCTAGTATAAATGTGCAGAAACAGTCAAGCATTTGTAGTTTTAAAGTCAAAAGACCATGTTTTTTTTTTTTTGTTTTGTTTTGTTTTTTTTCTCCACCCTTCAGCCTTCGGAACAACAAGTTCACACTGCACAGAACCAGCAACTTTTATAAGGCACTGCTCTTTTGCCATTAACAGATGTGTCAGACATTGGACATTGTATAAAATAGATTTAATAAGAATGTTAACGTTTAATACATGCTGAGCACCCTAATGATGTTTTTGTAAAGATTGCATGTAGTCGCTTTACACGATCTAAGATTTATTAAGTACTATTCCGCAACCACAAGAGTATCGATTAATGGCTTCTTTTTAACATGCACACCGACGTACACAATACCTTCTTATACATATATATGCATTTCCTAAATTAAAAAATGTTTGACTGTAGAGGTCAGTTTTTTTTTGTTGTCTTATTTTTTTTATAAATAAAAGACTAGACCTACACATTAAGCATTAGACTTACAATTTACATTAGAATCACAATTACAATTTATCTTATTGCACTTTATTTTATGCTATATGGAGTAACTGCTAAAGTGGGAATATAATTTGAAACTTAATAGATTTTTTTAATGTTTAATCATGTTGTATTGTGGGGGAAATTCTTAATTATCGAAAATAATTTCATTGTTTTTTTGAATGTTCAATCTTAAGCTTTGTAGCTCAGCAGCCCATCAAAAACTATTCAATTTAGTCATTTAGCAGATGCTTTTTTGTTCAGTGACTTACAAATGAGAAAACGTAAGTCAAAAGAATTTTTAAAACCTGATCATTATCTGATGATCATTATCTGATCCCACTTTCTATTTTTTCTTTTAATAGTTACTCACTTTAGAACTGTTTAAAAAATATGATTACGCTCAGTCTCTCAATCCTTGTACAATTTGATAGTTTACTGAGCTTCCTGTGGAATGCACTGACGTGCTTAATGCTTGAACGCTGTTACCCATATTGGGATCATTTGGAATCGTAAGCAGCTGTTTAATGAATTGTCTTTGCCATTTGTTTTATAACCTAGCCTGAGGAAAACCTACACCCCCCTCACCCCCTTGCACCCTCCCACACATTTTGGTGTGATATTGTGAAACCCATTGCTTAATGTAAAAAAGGAAAATCCAAGATTAATAAAATAAAAAGAACATACACATTTACAGAACTCTTGAGAGAGTCAGCAGTGTGACAGTTCCCTCTAATTGGGTCTTATTCAGGCTCCATCATATGAGGTGCAATAGGTAGGAAACTTTAGCTGATAGAAGCCTTTTTGATTGTCTTTCATGCACATAAGCAGACTTCTCTTTCTTAGCTCTCTCTTTCTCACTCTCCCTGGCCTGGTCGTTTTATCTTGGAAAACAGGAAACAGGAAGGGAGCAGCCAGCTGTAGGTTAAAGGTCAAGCCAAAAGAAGAGGAAGACTTACAAAAGTGCAGTATCTGGGCTTAGCCCATGAGAGGAGAGGATGAGGAAAGGTTGGCCAGTAAAGGGACCAAATACAAAAAAAATGACGAGGATAGAGATGTTGTCTGTGTTAATAATTGGTCGTAATAAAGAGTATGTGAATGATAAAACACTCCAGAAAATGCTATCCCCAAGTGATTTAAGGATTTTACTGGAATCACTAGTCTGTAAGGATATATGTAAAAGTAAGAAGACCCATTCTGTAGACTTGTGCTCATGTTATGTTATGTGGATTTAAAAGTCTATAAGTAAACATGCTTTTTATAGTAATGTTATTGTATCTATTATAAGTTTCTGTGAATAATTTAAACAATGGTTTACATTGCCTCTTTAACTTGATGGAAATTTTAAAAGAATGTTAAATATTCAATTACATTTGTTTGGTTACATTTGTGGATTTTTTTTAAGTCTTTCAAATTAAGTAAATAAATAGCAGACAAACACTTTGGACAGGTTGTGTGTCTGGTGAAGAAATCTATGAACACATTTTCTCCAAAGGCCACTTAAGTGTTTTCAGTTCATCCAACGGTCTTATGTTTGGACTGTGGAAAACTTCAGAGCTCCTCAATGAATACCTACCCATAGACTTTACCTGAATGTGATGATGAGAAAGTGAATAGTATAGAAAAAGGTTGTAAGAGGCAAACATTTTCAGAAAAGCAATCCTCTTTTTTTATCTTGTTTCCATTTCCAAGTGCTTATTATAGAGGTTTGTAATTATTGCCATTAGTCCTGCAATCCACTTTGTCAACAAGTTCTATAGGTTACAACATTGGAATGCTATTGGAGGAGGAAGCCAAGAGCACAGGGCTGGCTGTAATCCCAGATGTATAATAGGGTCCTTATAGCTTCAACCTCAAGTGCTTAAAAGCTAAATGAGCATGCTTAACCAAGGTTTCATGACAAGTGAGCTGATTTGATGGAACTGGTATATATGTAATTTCAATAAAATGTATATTTGTATAGAAATTTAAATGTTAGATTAATTTTTAAAAAATGATGGCGTATTCGGCTATTGTTGTGTTTAGATTGGATACAAAATTCTGGATCACAAGATGAGGCTTTTTCCATTTTTAGTTTCTAAGGTCTTTGTCTTATTTTTGTTGCCTTCAAGCTACATCACAATTTGTAGTTTAGAGTTTATATAAAATAATCTGACATGGTGGGCGGCACAGTGACTTCAGTGGTTTGCACGTTCACTTTCAGCGTTGGGGATCCAGTTTGAAATCCCAATCTGGGTAGAGTTTTCATGTTCTCCCCATGTCTCTGTGGGTTTCCTCTCGCAGTCCAAAGACATGGATTCAAGGTAAATTGAATGCTCCAAATTGCCTCTTATAGTGTATGTGTGTGTGTCTTTGTGAGTGAGTAGGCCCTACGATGGATTGGCGACCTGTCCTGGGTGTATCTGCCCAGCTGTGCTCACTTTAAGTCACTTTGGATAAAGGGGGCTGCTAAATGACTGAATGTAAATGATGTTCATATGAAGATGTGGACTTTTCTCAACAAACTCTCAAAATAAAAAAAACATTGACTCAATGCAAATCTTGTTTGGAAACAAACTGTAAATGTGCTAAATTAATTGATTAATAGAAAATGTTTTTTGATGAAACATGTTTATTAATTGAAAAAAATTAAATTCAATACTGTAAAAAAATTCACAAAAATGTACTGTTTATTAATAATTACAAAGAAATAAAAATATTTCCCAGAGACCAGGCATCAGCAACTTTTACTGCATGATCAGTTTAAAGACCAGTACCACATCCTGTTATTTTATATATTTAAAAATATGCATTTCGTCATACACTTTATGATAAGGGTGTTAGTGGTCATGGTTTGGGGCGATCACTTTAAAAGTGTTTTGATTCTCACGTCCTCTGAGGTTACCAATGTGGGCTCTTGAGCAAGGATCATAACCCTCGTTGTGCCAGGGAGGGGCAGTATGAAGTCTGACTGTATCCATCAAGATAGGATACTTATTAAGTCACTTTTGGTAAAGGCGTCTGCAAAATAATTAATTGTAAGGCGTAAGTTGTCCATCTATCCATCCAATATCTTACGCTTTATCCTCTACTAGGGTCGCGGGGGGGGGGTTCTTCATGCCTATCCAGGGGAGATACACGCATTCTATCGCTTGGCACACAATAACTCACACAGACTCACAAGTACACTCTATATGGGTCAATATGGAGAATTTAATTAACTTTTATTCATGTTTTTGGACTGTGAGAGGAAACCGGAAAACCTGGAGGAAACCCACACAGACACGGGGAGAACATGAAAACTCCACTCAGATTTGGATTCGAAACCTGTTGGCTGAGTTTGGCACAAATTGCGAGGCTATGAGATACCATGTGATTTTTTTACTTTTTAGCCATTTTATTAGCATATTTTATTAGGGGGATTTTCATATATGACAATCACACTATTGTTATCCGATTTTTTTTACTCCACCATTATTTTCCAGCTTTCATCTCTCACAATTTTTGTGCTATCGACACGATATGGTGAAATCGCAGAGTGATCCAAAGACACTCTATTACCCGGCCACGCCCACTTTTTAAAAAAAAATTTTTTTACCTCGTTTGCTTTGATATACGTATGCACTGTGTCTTGTACTGTCAAGCTGCAACCACACACGCATTTTCTTCAGGAAATGCACCTTACCTAGTTTTTGTTTATTATCTTTGACAAAAAACCTAATAATTCAATGTTTAGCTGAAATCTTTATTGTTCACTACCTGATTGTGTTTAGAAAATTAAACTTTTCAGCTCAGCTTAAATTGTGCATAAATAACAGGCTCGCTTAATCGCTTTAGAATTGATTGTCACAGGGGGATTGAGTGGTTGGCCATTTTGTACCTCGTTTGCATCCTTATTTTGTATTTAGACCCCTCCATACACACACACACTCACACACACACACACACACACAAAATAAAATAAATCTTCTTTTCCTGTGAGTTCTACAGCCAACCTTTTCTGGATAGAACATGAACAGCATGTAAACACTGGCCTTAAGAGCTTTAATGCTGTCTATACCATCTATCTTGTAGCCACTAAGAAAGATTTAACAGTAGCCTGTTGGAAAAAGACCCAAAGACCCATGTTCACATTAGTTGTATGTTAAGCCATTAAGAGTTATTTCTCTCCTCGTTTGCAATGACCCCTTAGCTCTGCTGTATGCTTCTCCCACTCACATGTGCACCCAGGAAGACAGGAAGTGCGAGATCCCTAGCATGAGTTAGAAGACCTGTGTGGTGGCAGCTGCAATTGTGCCCCACTCGTACACACTCTCATGCATGTCAATTCTTGAACCAGAGAGCCTGCACAATTCCCTACTGTGCTTCCCTGTAAATCACAGCTTTCTTTCCCCTTCCTTCCCCGTGCTGTGCAGCCTGCCTTGTCTTTATCCATGATCCCAGGTCGAGTGGAATCAAAAAAATGCAGTAGCATGCCACAGGCTTCATCTTTCTCTGCTCATGGCTCATCTTTCTTCATGTTTTATTCTCTTTTAAATTGCCTTAACATTCATGTGCATCTCAGTCAAGATCTGTGATGCTCCAGTAATCCGTAAACCTTCACAATGCATAACCTTTCCATGCCTGTGTTATATAATCACTGATCTTCAGCACCTGGAAATATTGTGCAGATCAACTTTTTAAAGGGTCTTTTTTAAAATGATGTTTTCAGTGTCTTTGTGGGCGGCACGGTGGCTTAGTGGTTAGCACGTTCGCCTCTCAGCACTAGGGATTCCCGGTTCGAATCCCCATCTGGCTGGAGTTTCCATGTTCTCACCGTGTCCGTGTGGGTTTCCTCCGGGTTCTCCGGTTTCCTCCCACAGTCCAAAAACATGGATCAAGTCAATTAAGTTCTCCAAATTGCCCCCTATAGAGTGTGTTTGTGTGAGTGAGTGTGTGTGCCCAGCGATAGATTGGCGCCCTGTCCTGGGTCTATCTGCCCAGCGCCCGAGATGTTCTCCCCTGGATCCCCCACCGCGACCCTAATAGAGGATAAAGCGGAAGATAATGAATGAATGAATGAATGTCTTTGTATTTCTTTTAATTTTAAACACCCACACAGCGCACACACTCAGCTAAAACCTCACTCACCACCTACATTGTTGGGTAAACCTCTTTGTTTCTACAGTCAATTCCTCTTACCATATAGTTCTGCAGTTGCAGACTGTTGTCCATCTGTTTACATTTACATTTGTAGCGGGTACTTTTATTCAAAGCAACTTCTTAATGGCTGGGGGTCAGAACACAGGAACAGCGCCTGTGGAGCAATGATGGTTAAGGGCTTTTCTAAGGGACCCATATTGGTTGCGGAAGTGTAACTGGGATTTAAACACCCGACCTTCAGATTGACAACCTAACATTCCAACCGCTGAGCTACCACATCCCTGCGTACTTTAATATAATTTACTTTAGGTTGGTACTATTTGCGTGGTCAGGATCCTGCAGAGACATTGATGCTGTACTGGTATGTTCAGAAGCCACAATGCTTTTGGAGTATTTAAACACCTTGGTATACAGTTCCAACCAAAATGTTCAGCCACTAGCATCCTGCAGACAATTTTCTGTAAGCTAAAATCTCTAAATCTGCAAAGTAGAACAATAAGCTAGTTGTGTCTTATAGAGAACACAGTAAAGGGACACAAAGTGTAAAAAAACAACCTCTATGTCTGATTTAATTAACCATCCAACCAACCACACTAACCATCTCCCATGTTGAAGCCACTGCAGTGATGACAATCATTCACCAGTGCTCTGTGATGTCAAGTGGACAGATGCTCATTCTTATAGAATAAAGGAGACAAACAAAGTATCTTCAAAAAACATATTTTTTATTTATTCATTCATTCAGTCATTATCTTGCACATAATTCTCCGGTGGAATCCTCATGCCCATTCATGAACATTTCAGACACTGGGCACATACACCCAGGATAGGGTGCCAATCTATCACTGGGAACACGCTCACACAGACGCACAAAAACACATACTATATAGGGCAATTTAAAGCGTTCAATTTACCTTGAATCCATGTTTTTGGACTGCTGGGAGGCCGACATGCTAACCACAAAGCCACCGTGCCGAGCTAATAAGGCACAGTTAATAAGTAATAGAGTTTGACACAGTACAGCATGTGATTCCGGCATTACTGACTAGAGCAGCAGAACTAAAATGATGGTGAATTATTTCTTGCACCGCAGTGACACCAATCAGTATATTGCGTTGATACAAGTGGATTAGACACAGCAGTGCTGCTGAAGTGTTTAATACTCTATTAGGCATTAACCTTATTCTACACAGTTACTCCATTATGAGTGTGTGTGAGAGAGAGAGATGGAGAAGGAGTATGTGTGTGTGCATGTATATTTATGTACATACAGGACTTGGCTATTAAACAACCAAGTAATGGCGACTAACTTAGTACGCAGAGAAATACTACAGAATACGTAATGGTATCTTTGTTTTGTGTATGGCACTGAAATGGTAAAAAGGTCTGCCTAATATAGTGTGTGTGTGTTAAATAAGATGGATCAAACTTCTATATAGCTTCTGGATAAAAAAAAATAAACCACCTTTTAATAGCAGAAAAGTGGCATGAACTTGCAAAGGAAGTCCATTGTGCTGCATCAAAATGTTTGTGGTTGTTTGTCTTATGGTGGTTCACAGTAAACAGTATATTTTATTCTGTTACAATACAGACTGTGACAGTAATAGAGCTCAAAGTTTTTTTTTATTATTATTATTTATCTAAGATTTATTTATTTACAAGTAATTTGTTAAAGTAAAATGTTTTGTCCTGTGTTTTATAACTAAAGTCATGAGTTTCCTTGTTTGTGTTGAATCATCATTTTAAATGTTTACTTTGTCTTATACCTGCACAGGAAATGGTTTTAAATTACAGATAATAAGATAAAACCCTCTGTCTGTGCTATTATAAAAAATGAAGACCTGGATAGAAGACAGAATTCCCCCTCACTATGTTATTTTTACTTGACCGTATTACATTGCTGGCGTTTTTGTATATAGTTTTCCAGTGTAGTGTTTTACTTCCTTCTTTTAAAGCTTTTTTTAAACTTGTTGAATATTTCTTTTGTACTTGAAGCAGATACGAACCTTCATTTATGTTCCATTATTCAGTAATGCATCCATGTCTTGTTTTATAAAAGACTCCTCTGCTGTTATACAAGGTAGTTTTATTATTTTGCACTGAATCTTAGTGATCCTAGGAGCTAGGTGATGTATATAGCCTTAGTTCAGAAACTGGGTGTTAAACACTGTGCCCCTTGCTTTCAGACGGAACCTGACCAAACTCTCACTAATCTTCAGTCACATGCTGGCTGAACTCAAAGCCATTTTCCCCAATGGCCTGTTTCAAGGAGATAACTTCCGGATCACCAAAGCAGATGCTGCAGAGTTCTGGAGAAGATCTTTTGGAGACAAGTGAGTTTCAGCAAACAGATATCCACTTTTAGAAACACATAGCTTACAGCTAAAACATACTTACTACAGAAGCTGTTTAAATCAGCAGTGAAACAAACCTTATCAGTTGAAGGTTAATATTAGGGGCAGTTATAGTCTTGTGGTTAAGGAACGAACCCTGCAAACTGAAGATTACTAGTTTACAGTCCCACTTAGTACTATGACTGAAGTGCCTTTGGGCAAGTCACCTAATTCCTATTGCTCACCATATACAAGTTCAAGTAATTTATTTATAATGGTACATAATTACAAAGCAGCTATACAGTGTTGTAAGCCTTTAAACCCCCAAAGAGCAACCCGAAGGGACCGGCAAGAAAAAAATATTTTATGATTTATTTTTTAGGAAGAAACCTTGAGAGGACCAAGACTCAGTTGAGCTCTCATTCTCATTGAGTGGCTGGCAGCAATACAATGATGTCCACCGCTCTGGTTCTCACTAAATTTAGAATGTGTTTCAATGCATGGATGTGTTAAAATTAAAATATGGAAGTACAGTAGGAAGAGATATTTGAATGCTCTTTTATTGGCTGATGCATCTATTTCAAGTGTTCATCACCTGTAAGGTCTTCTCCACCGGGTATGTCACAAACTAATGAACGCTTTTCGAAATCAATGACTGTCATCACAGGTTTGAAGGTGAAATGGACAGTTCTGTTGGAATGATTTACTGAACATTATATGAGATTTGAGCTATGTGTTTAAAGGGAAATTACTAATTATAATTATGTACTACTAAGAATAGTAGTACATAACTTAATGTGTTGTAATAATTAATTGTCATATATATATATATACACACACACACACACACACACACACACGTGTGTATGTATATATATATATATATATATATATATATATATATATATATATATATATATATATATATATATATATATTTTTTTTTTTTTTTTTTATATATATATATATATATATATATATATATATATATATATATATATATATATATATATATATAGCCCTTATATAAACACTAAATCAAATTTTGTTTGCTTTTTTTGGTTTGTTTTTTTTGTCCAGGACCATTGTGCAGTGGAAGGTCTTCCGACAGGCACTGCATGAATTCCATCCCATCAGCTCAGGTCTAGAGGCCATGGCTCTTAAGTCCACTATCGATCTCACCTGCAATGACTACATCTCTGTCTTTGAGTTCGACATCTTCACCAGACTTTTTCAGGTGCATATATGTATAAATTATATATTCAGAGTTTCTCCACTTCTGTCTTGCATATTCTCACTTTTTTAAGCCATTAATGAATACAAGGTGCCTTTTGCAGTGGTAATAAAACTGCTGCAACCTTGTGGGTGTGATGCTTTACTGCTGTGACATTTCACACAACTACAGTCCAGTCTGAAATGAAGCATGGTCTTAAAAGCAAACTAAATGGATGCCCTCTACTGAACTCAGTATTGTTTTAATGAAGGTTATGAAGTTATATTAATGTTAATAATGATTATTGTGGTGAGTTTAATTCTTGAATAAGATATACAATGTCTGTGCAAAATGAAGTCAGCATCTAGATTATAGGATGTTACAATCTGGGGTTATTACAGTTGGTTAGAGCCACTATAGTGGGCTTCTTGGTCAGGCAGTCCCCATTTACACTATTTGAAAAAATACTTACCCCTAGTGACTTAATCGTAACAGTGTTTTACAATCCATGCATCTTAGTTTAAAAACCTTGCTCATGGGACTTGCAGTAGAACTGTGCATGAACAAAGTATTTTTAAACATTTTATTTTTAAACACATTTTTTAGACATTTAAATTGGTTTGGATAGTTATAACATGCTTAGCATTATTTTGAGCTTTACCTCTATTATGCTGCTTATTTTAAAAGTCTGTTTTTTTATATGGGGGTTGTATATGTTCTGTGCTTCATTTGAATATATTGTTTTTGGAGTGTCTAGACACTAAGACAAATCCCGCTAAGACACTGACAGCACATGTGAACTTTGCTTAGCCAGAACCATGTCCATTCTCACTGGGTGTCGAACCTAGGATGTTTTTTCTAGGAGGCAACAGTGCTACTCACTTTACTACCAGACCACTCCTTTCTTAAATTTCCTAAATGCTAATTTTGCTGGAACTGCTTCAGTTAGTAGTGATGTCATCATGCCATGAAAAAGCTCGGAAATAACAACAGGAAAACGGTAGGCCAAGCACACAAAGTGTGTGAAACCATTGTCCTTGGTTGCAGTTCTTACTATTGACTCCATGACTATATTTGGAATGGGTTCTGTTGAAAGAGGAAAGGAAAGAAAACATTCTGCATAGTAAACCACTGAGTCTGCCTACCTGTGATGCAAATAGCTTTTCTCAATGCTGGACCAAATGATGCAAAAAAAATAAAAATTAATTTAGTTTTGTGGGAATTACTAGAAAGCGTCGTGCTCTGCTCTGGTCATACATGGCATTAGATTAAGAAAACTTGACAAGCCTGAACAGAACTTGGACCGTAAGCCCATATTTGTTATGCACTGGAATGTCATCACGGAGCCAAATACTGTTCAGTAGCCTGAAAAACTTGAGGCTGGACAGCAGTTTGTGTATATCTAGTTGTGTTTAAAAAGCTTTGTTAAAAGTGGTGACTTTTTAAATCAATGTCACTGGTTGGTTCCAGACAAACCTATAAAACCCTTTTTTTAAAAATGAAAATGAAATTATATTTTGATAGGAATACAAAAAAAAATCCAACAAACATATTTTGTTGGTTTCCTAAAAGGAAACATTTAAAATTGCATGTTGTGGTTTACCATTTGCAACCAGAAAAGGGAAGAATGATGCCTGTATGTATTGTTTAAAAGGTTAATCTTGGACATCAACAGTAAGTGATAAGCTTCCATGTAAATAGACCATTCTTTGCAGATCACATGCCTCTGTGATTTTTATATTTATTCAATTGGGCATGGCTCTGGTTATGTGATAAATGTTTGGAAGCCAATCACTTGTAAAGCCACAGCTGATGAATATTTTGTTTCTTTTTAATGAAGTAGTCCATTTTTGTTTAGTCAAGAAGTACACTCAATATGGGGCGTTGAATTGACCTTAAATCCATGTTTTTGGGATGTTGGAGGCAACCGGAAAACCCGGAGGAAATCCGCATGGACATAGGGAGAACATGGAGACTCCACCCAGATTGGGATTCGAACCTGATCACCAGCACTGAGAGGCAAACATGCTAACCACTAAGCCACTGTGCCGCCCCTTAATTACAGATCCTGCTTTTATATGAAACAAAAGTTGCTTTTTCTTAAAGATTGGTATTAGAACATAGGGATTTTGGTTGATCAGTCTGTACTAATGACTAAAACACGGCTCATCTTTGTGGGTGTAGGTTTAAATGAACTTGAATTTATTGTGTTCGCACACCTGCTTGATTTCATTAGGGATTAATTCCATCTGTTGGATTTCTCACCTGTGCGCCATACTTGGTTTAAATTCATCTTTGTGTGATCTTTCCTGCTTTTTGAGTCTGTCCTTTTCATACCCTAAGCCTGAGGCTTTATCTCGCTGACAGACATTCAGAGGGGAATGACTCATTCTCACTGCTGTATCTATTTGTCCTTGCCTTGTGCGTGTTTGTGCGTCTGTGGGTGACTGTGTGTTTGCAGCCGTGGTCATCTCTGCTGCGGAACTGGAACAGCCTCGCGGTGACTCATCCGGGCTACATGGCCTTTCTCACCTATGATGAAGTCAAAGCGCGCTTGCAAAAGTTCATTCACAAGCCTGGCAGGTAATATATCTGTGCTGGTCCTCACCACCTATTTATGTGCAGAATGCAACAATGAGCTGACTGTAAGCACCTACTCATTAACCATCAACCATCTTCTGTAGGAGGACATTTTTGGCTGTCCTCCTACAGAAGGGCTATCCGTAACAATAGAGTAGCATCTTCGTGTATTGTTCCATCAGATTCCATATTCACTGTACTGCATGTTCTGCACACTATTATTGTCATGTCCAAATGCTCATTATGAGACACACAAGCTTAGATAATCGTCCATGGTCATTTTGACCATAGCAGTGACACATAAGGACAATTCACAGTCAGTCAGAAGATTTCTGGTTCCCAGTGGCTCACAGAGCAGCTTGGTACCCACATTCAATAGCTGTATTGTAAAACCTCAATGATGTCACATGAATTGTTAAATGTTCATTTAATTACTGCTGATGTCCTTGTAGGTTCATGCGGTCTTTATTAGATTTATTTTGCTCCAAACATCTGCGTCATAAAGGAAATCAACTGATCTCTGTGTCATTCTTAATTTCTGTCAAGAACACAGGATACTATATTCCAACCTACTCACAATGCTTGGTGATGTATAACATGCTTAAAATAAGATAGAATAACCAATTTAACATGTTTGCATCTTTTTTGGGTTCAAAAGTTCACTTACAGATTAGAATCTAGACTTTTTGGTCAGATTTAGGATCAACCAAGTTGTATCATTTTTTCTATTGTTCTAACTGGTTTTGAAAAACTTTAAATGTAATATCAAAATTGTTACACATAATTTGGAAACCACACAATCCTGAAGTCAATATTATTTTCCAAAGAGGACTTATGGGAAAAAATATTCTTTCATTAATTAAACAACATGGCTGAAAATGAATTTAATCAACTCAACCTGTTTGTGTGGTTGATATAACTGGATGCAGCACTCATTGAGCTCAGGTCACTAGTCCATGCACACACACACACACACACACTCACTCACTCACTCACAAACCATGACATGTTGTGTCTTTAACTTGCCTGTGGTTGGACCATGTAATAAACCAGAGCTTTCATAGTAAACCTGCACATACATATGAAGAACGTGCAAATAACACACAGTAAGAACCATGTCCACCTATCTGAATAGTAAACTCAGGATGATTTTGCTGCAGGACAATAGCATTGCTCACTTTGTCACTGTGCAGATTTTGCTGATACAATTTCTATTTTTTTTTTCTTCTTATTTTTTATTTATTTATTTTTTGCCCAAGATGTTTTTTATTAAGTCATAGACGGTGTTAATGCTGGAAATGGTTTTCTTTACAGAAAAACACACATTAGTCTGGTTGTTTGGTTCCGACGTCCACTGCTTTGAGTTTAAGGCTCATTGCTTAGGCAGAAACATGTACAGGACTGAGGAGAACAAATGCTTTATAGACCCTCTCAGTTACTTCCTTAAATACTAAACCTCAAAACATGAGTGACAAACAACAATAGATTTGACCTTGATGGCCATTATCTAAAAATAAAAAAAGCAGATAATAGTTAGAAATGATATTGTATTGTTTATGGAACTTGGCACTGTGGTTGCTATATGGTTTGGTTTGGGTTCAAATCCAATATATTTTTTTTTAAGCTACATTAACCATGGCATTTGTCTGTAATGGTTTTGTCTGCAACTTTTTGTACAGTGTCAGTTTTATGAGCTAAATGTAAAATTACAACAAACCAATTACAACCTTTATTTGGGAAACATTAAAGAGGCTTTAATTGTATAAATGATGAGTTGTCTATTGTGTAGTCAGTGCCACTAATCCGACACCCTCTAGTGTTTGAAAGATGAATTGCTAAGGACTGTCTGGACATGTTCACTACCTCCTTGAGTGTTCTTTTAATCTTGTTCTGTGCTGAATAGGTATGCACCACAGTTTGAAAACCCCAGGTGTAAACCAGGGGATTAATGAAGTCGTAGGCTTGCGTTCAAGGAACCAGCCTTGTGAGTTGAAGGTCCCTGGTTTCATTCCCAGTTCCACCGATTGGTATGGCTGAAGTGGCTGCCCACCACTGCTGCCCATCACTCCGGATATGTGTGCTCACTTTACTAGTGTGTGTGTGTTTGTGTTTAACTGCACGGATAGGTTAAATGTGGAGGACCTATTCCTCTGTGGAATAGTTAAAAGATCCTAACTTGTGCTATTGAAGTATATAATGCCGTTTCCGTTTTTCTGTTGTAGCTACATTTTCCGACTGAGCTGTACACGGCTGGGTCAGTGGGCCATTGGTTATGTTACTGCAGATGGGAATATCCTGCAGACCATTCCCCACAACAAGCCCCTCTTTCAGGCTCTTATAGATGGATTCCGGGAAGGATTGTAAGTGCTTACTTTAACTTCATTATTATAATTTTAAAGAAAATGTCGGTCCATTCTTTCTATATTCATGCTTTTGCACATTTTACCGTCACATTTTACAAATATAAGTCTATAAGATCAGCCTGTGTGTTCTATAGTTATTTGTTTCCTGATGGCCGCACCCAAAACCCAGACCTTACAGGGTTGTGTGAACCCTCACCTCAAGACCATATCAAAGTCACGCAGGTTGGCCACTCTCTCCAGCCAGGTCTGATTGACTTTTGTAGGTTTTACACCTATTACTCACTTGCGCATTATTTCCATTCTACTGCAGGAGCAGTATGAGTTGTACTGTGAAATGGGTTCAACCTTTCAGCTCTGCAAAATCTGTGCTGAGAATGATAAGGATGTGAAGATTGAACCCTGTGGCCATCTCATGTGCACGTCCTGCCTCACTGCATGGCAGGTAAGGACACGGGCTGAAAGAGCAGTGCAGCGTTTTTATAGTACCATCAGTGGTTTTTGATTCACCACTATACTTTCTATTCACTTTAGGAATCAGAAGGACAGGGCTGTCCTTTTTGCCGCTGTGAAATTAAGGGGACAGAGCCTATCGTGGTCGACCCATTTGACCCGAAAGACAACAGCGGAGGCTCCTATGGAGGCTGTAGAGGCATGTATGGAGCAGAGGGAGCACCTTCCCCCAGCTATGATGATGACGATGATGACCGGCTGGAAGACCCTCTACTCTTAATGAACAAACTGGCTTGTAGTAAGGTGAATATCTCACTTCCGAATCACCAGTAACCATTCCTAACTTCAGAAACCATTCCTACCTTTTGGTAGGTTTTCATACATGCCGTAGTTTTCCAGTCTTCTTGATTTGTGACAGTTTTTTTACAACAAAGAGCTGCCATGCTCTGGTTCTATGTTCTTCATCGCAAAGGAAAATATACGATCAAACATCATTTTGTATACATTTGCATGACTTTTATTGTACAGTACATCGGGACTTGTGTTGACTGTGCTGTCCGGTGCTTTACAGGTGGAGAGACCACCATCCCCCGTTTCAGTGCCTCCACAAAGTTCTTTGCCTCCAGTTCCCCCACGTCTTGACCTGCTCCCACATAGGCCAGCTAACCCTCCAGGGGCCTCTAGCCCTGGGGCCACATCCAAGGTTAATTCCGTTTACTCTGACTAAAACCGTTAATACACATGTGTGTTGTTACCAGATTAATGCCGAAGTCTGCAGATATGTTTAACTCGTTGCTTTAAAGCTGTAACGTTAGTATTTATTATTCTTAGACCTCCCCTTGAACATAAAAAATAGGATTACTTGACAAATAATACACACCAATTGGAACCATTTGAGGCATTTGATATATATTTATAATTGGTAGAAACTATGACTAAATGACTGAAAGTCTATCTTGAAGTTTTTGTACCCTCTTAACCTCAGGTTTCCGCCCATCATAAGGACAAGCCGTTACCCCTGCCTCCAGCTATGCGTGACCTCCCCCCTCCTCCTCCCCCGGAACGGCCCCACTCTGCTGGTGCTGACGGGAGACTCCAGAGACGCCCACTTCCTTGCACCCCTGGAGAGCCACCTCGTGATAAACCACCTCCTGCGCCACCCAATCGGAGCATGGCTGACTGGAATATACGGCCAGTGCCCAAAGCTCCTTCCCAGGTTGCCACTGTAGGAGGAGATTCACGCGGGTCACGAGAGCTCTCCAACCGGCACTCCCTTCCCCTGGCTTTGCCTTCAGCCCTTGATGCGCAGAGGACCAACAGCTCTTCCAGTCTAGACCAGCCTATGGTATGTTGTAGTAAAGATCTGTAGTACCAAATAAACATTGTTTTATTTTGATCAGAATGTGCCAACGGTCACTGTCTTTGCTGTTGCAGAGTTTTGGCGCTTCAGCCTCTGGAGGACCAGAGTATGACAGCCCTAAAGTCAAGCCCTCATCATCAGCCAATGCTATCTACGCTCTTGCAGCAAGGTGCGTTATTGATGAGGAGTTTTGTGATGTATAGATTCCACATC
The DNA here is from genome assembly GCA_019802435.1 of Corydoras maculifer. Lineage (NCBI taxonomy): Eukaryota > Metazoa > Chordata > Actinopteri > Siluriformes > Callichthyidae > Corydoras > Corydoras maculifer. The sequence goes on from JAFMOD010000228.1 coordinate 3,612,863, forward strand.
CATCAATGTTGACCATGACATTTGACACCTCAGCACTTTTGTTTTATCAGGATTATTTAAACTTATTATTAGAGTAAACAAAGTGAAAACACACACTTATGCACATGCCTTTGAGACATTTGAAAACCACAAAACTGTTGCCAGGGTCCATTAGGTGGGAGGCCAGCTCTGGGACCTTTTTTACTGACTTTATGGAAGTATTATTATTTGGCTGGTCAAGATGCCAGACGTGGTGGCAAAAATTCACAAGAAGGGCAGCTACTTTATTTATTCACATTTAATGGCTTCTCCAGGATCCTGCCTTTAGGGTGGTAAAAAGAAGTTGGCAATGCATGTGTGATATTAAAAAAAGCTGTGACCTACCTTGAAAACCATTGGGAAATGTCATTGATGTACTAAATCATTAAGATAAAAATAGAAATGATTGGACAAATGATTTTAGGATTTTAAAAAGGTCAACAGCAATCATTCAGATGGTTTGTATCTGGTTGATGGAGGTACAAATACACTAAACTCCAAAAAAAAACAAAATTTGGATTGAAAGGCTAAAAGCTGTATAGGTGAAAATAAAAATATCATATAAAACAAAAAAAATTGTTTAACCTGAACTGAAAAATAATATGTAAGCTTAAAAATGCATTAAATGTTTAGGGTTCATATCTAAGTAAAATTAGAATTTATCGTTAGGAACTTGGTTGGTTTAGGCTTTTCAAAAAAGTTTATTTCGCCAACTCGGTATAAGCAGGTCGTTTTTGAAGCTTGTCCTCTATGTTCTGGGGATGGGTCCACATCAACAGTGCTCAAGACCTGCAGGGAACAGGGTGGTCCATTTTTAACACACAAGGCAAGCATCAGTGCTTTAAATCTTTTGCGGGCAACTGCAGGAGGTCCATGAACGGAAGGCTGCAGTTTGTGACGTGAGTGAACTCGAGTGTCAGGAACCCATGCATGCTGCTGCATTCTAATGCATTTCCATGAACTTAATTACACGTGCCCAGTAACTCAAAAGATGGCTTTTATCAAAATCGCTTTGCATTTTCACTGTATGTTGTAAATTTTAGATTTTTAATAAAAAAAAACAAACAATGCACAATATCTGATTTTATATTTGACTTGATCCACACTACCTTGAAACTATGTGGCCTGTTTTTGAAGCTACTTTTTTCAGGTCGTAAAGGTTCTCCGAAGCTAGTTTTACACTAAAAACAGAATGTCTAAAAAATTTTTATATTATACACATACCAATTTATAATTTTTTTAATATATGCATTATATGTAATTATACATGCATATATAGACAATAGAACAAGATAAATAAGTAACACATTTAAAATCAATAAATTAAATTAAAGTAATTAATAAAAATGAAATAAATTATAGGACAAAAATGTATTAAATTTGATCTGCTTTCTTGCCAGACCCCTTCCTGCAGTGAAGCAGCAGATTGGGGAGGATGGCTGTGAGAATGATGAAGATTCAGACTACATGACTCCCAACTCTCTGCCTGCACTGACCTCGATGGCTGCTTCTTTAGGAGAAGTGGTGCCTCGACCTCCCCAACCCAGCCCACTAAACTTAAGGTGAGCCAACTATTATATTAAAAAATATTAGAATTGCTTAATTTTGGTTTGTAAATCTGCTCATAATGCTGTCATGGTGGTAAGAAAGAAAATGTCCATTTACAGATTTAAGTATTAAACTATTGAAGGGCTAAAAAGTAGAAAAACAAGATCTGAACAACCACAGAAAATCAACAGATTGCAGTTAGTTTTTTACCATTTGCTCATCCACAGTATCTCAGTGGGGTTCTGGCTTGGAATAAACTGATGTAGTTGGGATCATTGCCCTGTTTCATGTCAGAGCCATTTTAGCCAAAATGAAGACACAGGACACATGGCCTCATATTGTCTTCTAAGCTGTTTTAAAGGCTTTCTGTTTAGGGATAACACTATAATGGTGAGCACCAGCAACATTACTTAAACACAACAAAGTGCATCTATCTGTTTTTGTTTATGTAATCATGTAATTTGGTGGATTAGATTATAAAAACTCATAAATCAAAGTTATATACATTGTATGTATGTGTTACAATGCAAACAGATAGTGCTTGTGCTTGACTGTCCTGCCTGCAGTTCAGCTCGGTTTCCTAATGAATATTAATAGTGCATCATGAAAAAGGAGAATTCAATTATAGGGACCAGAGACTGTAAAGCAGCTCATTTCCTGTATACAACAAGAATCTGGAGAAAATCAAACTTATTATGGGTAGTATCTTCAATTTCTGCCCAGGCCAGTAATAAACTTTACAAAATACACATAAACATTAAAGATAAACAAAAGAATCAACCAGGATGAAGACTAGACCACACCATCTACACACAATGTGGAATTAGGCTTACCATGAAAACCCACCTACATCTAAGGAGATCCCCCACCCATTTGTGAACCTGCCAATCACCTACTACAATAAACACATCCTATTTAAATGCATTCTGATATGAAAGAACTATTTGAACACAATAATCCACAAAACATTTTTTAAGTTTCTGGATCATATCAAGATTAAAAATCAGATATAGCGCAACAATACATTTTATGTTCATGTATTTATGTATAAAACACATCTAAAATGGCATGTACATAGCCTAACTTTAAGCGGTAATGGCAATGAACACAAATAAAAAATACTTAAATACTATTAATATGTGAAGCAAAGAGACAACAAGTCTACATGCCTAAAACCATGAAATAACAATTTACATAAAGCAACACAAAAGTCCTAACCTTGCAATTATTAAAATAAAAATGGAAATATAAATTAAACCAAAGCATAAGAAAGAATAAACAAACTGAAATATAAAACCAGAAACTGCCATAAAATTATAATTTTTGTCCAAAATGATGTGTAAACCTCACATAAAAAAATAAATCTACAATTTCCAAATTATTAAAAATTTTGAAAAAAAGTTAATGTGGCTCAGTGCTGAACATGCATCAGATCTAGCTTTGAATTTGAATGTATGTAATAATAAATTTTTTTATATATTTTTTTTTTTGATTTTTTTAGGGGCTTGCTAAATGATATAGACTCAGAAGGCCCTCAGATGTATGAATCCATGTACAACATTCAATCTCAGAGCAGCAGCGCCTCTCAGCTGTACCAGGCCAGCGACTCGGGTATGTATGTGTATATGACCTAACTGACTTCACTTGAACGTCCCTGACTTTAATTTTACTAATAAATCTATACAGTTCACGTTACTATGACATCATGAAGATGCATAATTTTGGATTTTTCTTGATTAATATCTGACCTAATTTTAACATTTTGGGTATTATAAAAATCTTAAATTCACAAATTTTTTTAGTGCTACTTCTTCCATCATACACACACACACACACACACACACATGCACAAAGACAGTGGGGCTTCATTTATGGTATGCTCACCCCAGTTTATACATCACTGCCCTGAATAATATTGTGGATTTATTATTATGGGATTTAGTGGCATTAATTAGTATAATTACTATTATTGTGTTCTCTCATAACTGTCTATGAAAGTTCATCTGCAGTGTTTTATCACCCGTGCTTTTAGATTACTCTGAATTACCACCGTCTGTTAACTGTAATGGACCAAAGGATGCGGAAAATGAGGGTGAAGAAAACGGCTACGACATCCCCAAACCTCCTCTGCCTATTGCACGCCGCACACTCTCCGAGGTGACCTGCTCGTCCAGTGCCTTCAGTCGGCTTTCTCTGGACAGTGAGCCTGGATCCTCAGCCTGTAAGTCAGCCTACATGGTTTATCAACTAATAATGCGATTTTGCTTATAAATGATTACATGTATATTCCATCATTAATCTGAGGTGTGGTAGCTTAGTGGTTAGGGTGTTGGGCTGTCAATCTTAAGGTTGACTGAAGTTACCAATGTGGGTCCTGGAGAACGGCCCTTAACTTTCATTGCTCCAGAGAGCCTATGGTCAACCCTGTGCTTGTTTTGTAAATCTCTTTGTATAAATGAATCTGCTAAATTATCAAATGTAAATGTAATCTAGACGTACGTAAAATTTGCATTTAGATGTATCGTGTGACATCTCATGATGTGACATTTTTAAAAGTTAAGTTTAAGTTTGCATTTAGATACAAAACCAGTCTGCTTCCCTGAAGGCCAAATAGCAATGCCATGTCCATCTTTTAAGTATGGGGACTGTAGATGTGTGGTTGAGGTTTTAGACATTCAATCTGAAAGTTGGCGGTTTAAACTAAACCTACACAAAAAGATGCCAATGTGGCCACCTGTATAGTGGCTGACTTGATGCTTGTAATTTATAAGTTTGGTTAAAAGCGTCGTTCAAATGGCATCATGTCTGATCAAAATGTGCTGTATTGTGCTGCTGTAATAAAAGTGAATGTTATAGTAAAGCAACTAAGTTTAATAAATAATTGTCATTGCATAATTTGGCCACCAGGTGGTGAACTGCATTTCCACTGGCCCTATAAAAGACAATTGTGAAAGTGCATTGCCAGTATTCATTCATTCATTATCTTTCGCTTTATCCTCTATTAGGGTCGCGGTGGGGTTCCCCATGCCCATCCAGGGGAGAACATCTCAGGTGCTGGGCAGATACACCCAGGACAGGGCGCCAATCTATCGCTGGGCACACACTCACTCACACAGACACGCACACATACACACTCTATATGGGGCAATTGACTTGTTCCATGTTTTTGGACTGTGGAAGGAAACCCATGCAGACACAGGGAGAACAATGAAACTCCACCCAGATGGGGATTCGAACCGAGAATTCCTTGTGCTGAGAGGCGCATTGCCAGTAGATAATTATAATATTTTTGTTCGGTTGTATTATTTAACAAGTAGCAGTCTTGAGTCGTATGAGCTCCTGTATGTCCTTATGCATCCGTTTTTTTTTTTTTTTTACATTACATGTTTTTGCAGCATTTGACTCTGCCGAAGCCCCTGAGCGGCCTCCCAAGCCCCTACCACGCCGCATCAACTCGGATCGCAGGCCAAGCCCAGTTCCACCTGGAGCTGCACCCAACAACCCTCAGATCAGCGGTGAGATCGAGCTGCTCATGAGCCAAGGTTATTCCTACCAGGATATCCAGAAAGCACTGGTGATCGCGCAGAACAACATTGAGATGGCCAAGAACATCCTGCGCGAGTTTGTGTCCGTTCCCACTACGGCACACATCCTGACATAACGTTCCCCTCCACCCCCAGAGTGCGCTAAATCTTTCCTGCTCTCAGCTTCAGGGCTTGTCTTTGCCGATCGCGTGTCCGACGCCCAGGTCTTCTCCTGCTGCAGCTTGCGAGCAGGAGCATTCATTCTTGAAGTCTGCCTCATGGCTTTGCACATTCACCAAGGCTTTCAGTAAAACAAGGACAGGGAAATGTGTATTTTATATGATAATTTAATATATAAGTCTGTATGTTAAACATAGTTAATATATACAGCTAGGATGGAGAGTGTCGAGAGCAGCTGCAGTGTATGCGAGCCCGTGTCTGTCAGAGTGAGGGATCACTGAATGGAGGGGACTCTTCAGCACTGCTGTACTGTGAGATGAGCAAGATGGCAGCTGAACTTTAGCAAAATATCAAAAATGGCCTTTTCACGAATTGTTTTGGTACTTTGAGTGTGTGTATCGTTAGTGTTCTCTATAGTGGCATCGTGTGAGTGACATTTCCACTCCGCACCCTGCGGTTTGGTAAGTTTGAGGTTTCTGCAAAGGCGTTTTGCCTGAATTTGTGTACCAGTCACATCCAGAGTTTTTTCTGTGTCTTGGAATACTGGCATGCGAGTGCAAGGTCACCGGACTCTATCAAAACTGGCTTTATCCAGCATTGCCTATGCTGCTGTGTAGCATTACTGTAAGTGGATAAAATGTTATGATGGCGGGATTCCATATCACAACCCCTGTTTCGACTCCTATAACTTACATCGTGGTGGCAGATTGAAAAAAGATGCACTAACAGGGTGTAACTGTCTCGCTTCTGTGAGTCCTGAACCAGACCGGGACACGGTTGTGTGTGTGTGTGGGGGGGGGGGTGCGTGCGCGTGTGCATGCTTGCGTCCGTGTGCGTGCACTCGTGAGCGAATATGCATGCATGTCTATATGTGTGTGATTTCAATAGTGGTGAATAAGGACCTTTTGTACATGTGCTTCTTTAGAACGTTTAAAGTGATGAGCTTTGTGTGAAGGAAGTATTTGCTTATCTAGGCTCTGCTTCTGTGTTAAATCAGGACTAAAGTCGCTCCACCTGGGTGAGCTTTTTGGCTTGTGTCTGAATCCGAGTGAAATCATTGTTCATTGATCACTTTATTATTATTTTATTTTTATTATACTATTACTGTCATGTTTTAATCCATTCAGAAGTGCTTTACTGCTGCTACACTTGTTAGTGCTAAACAATTAAGCCTTAAATGTATATTTGTGAATATTGTGTCTAACCTATTTTAAAGTGACAGTATCTTCTTGGTTTGACTATGAATTATGTAGCATACTTGAACTTGCGAGCAGCTTGTGCAGCTGTGGGCTCAGGTCGATTTCTCATACTCGTCCACTCGTGGTGTGGAGAGTTCAGACACATGGTGAAGTCACACAGCACCACCGGTACTGCTGTGTACCGCGTACATGTACAGCATTAATGCATGGATGTGAATGAGTTTCTTGAGACCTCTATTATGGACTGGATTGGATGCTGACATTGTTTGCTCCACCCGTAGCCTTGTCCAGCTGCTGTGTTAACTGCTTGTGTGGTGACGCTTTCCGTCAGGTCCTTCCCAGTCCCTCGGTTTTATGTTATGTTTCTTTTGTTTTTCTCAGGAATGCTCTTCATCCACACAGAGACATTTATCAGTATTCAATGGGCAGTGAAAATATACTACAACCCAAATTCTCTTGTTCAGGGCGGGAGCACTGAATGACTACTTACAAAGTCTCCTTCAAACTAGTGTAAAGTCGAGTGATGTCTTCTTGTCCTTGGATGAGCTCAGATATCTTTCCACTGGGATTTTGGGATCCTGGCATGCACTGGTAGACATACCCAGAGAGGCCCACACTTGAATTTGGCTTAGTGAAGCTTGTTCTAAAATGCTGTCGGACTTTAATTTTTTTTTAGTCTTTTCTTTACCGTATCGTCTCTTAATTCTCCTAACCATTGCACTGGCATAGTAGGTACTTCCACAATATGAAGCTTGTAGGTACAATAATAAAGCCTTGTGGGCTAATGTGTCCCCAAAGGCACGATTAAACTTCAAAACCCAGTCCATTAAGAGAGAACCATGTAGAAGTGGTTAAAGATGTCCTTGTCGACAGATAATGTAGTAATTCAGTATTTTAATTGCACCACGTGTGACGAAGTGAATCTTTCTTTTGAACCAGAGCTGTTTTATGTTCTTCTAATTACTGTATCCTTGTTAATAGTGTATGTCAAGTGTTTTAATGTTTCAATTGATCACACAGTATACAATATGTGCTCTGATACTGTCACTTTAAAATCAACTGTATAGTTACTTATATATAAAATATGTAAAAATGGTAATGTCTGATTTTTGTTTTCCATTCCTGTTTAATGTCCTCCATAATTTTTTTTTTTTTTGAATTGATGTGAATAATACTGTGAGCAGTGCCATATGAGGCTCGTTCTGCTGCCCAGAATCAGGCCTGATCGAGCGACGCGTTAGCACACAGTGGCTCAGAAGCCTTTGCAATGGCATAATGCTGACAGCCTGTGCGTAGACTGTATCGTTTTCGTTCCACAAGAGGGCGCCATTTTTTTTTTTTTTTTTTTTTTTTTTTTTGACGAAGTTCTTTCGCTCAAAAAGTAAAAAATTTAAAATGTCTTTCTTCATTTCATTTTCGATTCTTTCGCGCATTGGACGTTTGCACAGTCTTATACTGTTAAGTAAAAAAAAAAAAAAAAAAAGTACAAGTCCTCGGATTCTGCTTTGAGGTACTTTATGGTACAGAGCCTGGTACCCGCGTCGACCTGGTGCTTATAGTTTACTCTGTGCTTTACACCCAAATGAAGTCTTCAGGTGAACTGTGCTCAGACTGAGGACACTGAAGTATTCAGTGTTAAAACGTTTATGTGCTTGTTTGTCCATTTTTTTTTTTTTTTTTCGTACCTTTGTTCGAGAATAATGTCTGATGTTCGCGAATGTGAGTAGTAGCCTTAACTCATGGAATGGATGGCTTGGAAACGGGTGTTCTGGCTTTTCAGGCCTCCAATTTTGATTCTTCAGATTTGCGTTGCCTTACAGTCGTGGGCATTGTTTAAACTGCCGTCTTCTCTCGTGCCATGAGCTCTGTCCTCTCACTGTGTTCATGTCTGTGAGGTTCTGAATACCTAGCACTCCTTCAGTTTTGCCCCATGACGTGAAGCGTCTGCTAACGTGTTGGTAGAACTTCCTTCAAGCTTGTTTGTTTTGAATGACTTATTTAAGCTCATTTGAGTAAGTCTGTATAAACTGTATTAAATACAGTTTTTATATAAAAAAAATGAAAAGGTCATTGTGTATGAGGTTCATTCGTGAAGCCGCTCGTGATTTTTCATTTTCACAGAGCAGATGTGAGTATGACTACGAAAGGCTTTGCTGTAATCATCCAAATGATGGAAGAAACTGGAAAGCATTGAAGTGAAAGCAATGGGATGAATTTCCCTCTTCGACCAGCTTGTGTGCTTTTTTTTTTTTTTTTTCCGAGAAATAAACTAATGATATTTATTAATGTTGATGTACTCCAACCCAGAGACCGCTACGTCATAGTCATTTTAATTTTGGAATTTCTATGTCATTAAAGCCATTTTGAATAAATCCAGTATTTCGTCTGATATTTGCAAAGTATTATTCTTAAGTTCATCTATGCTCGGCGATTGCTTGGCGCCCTGTCCTGGGTGTTTCTGCCTAATGTCCTAAATGTTCTCTTCTGGATGGTCATTGGGAACCTTCCCTGTGACTCTAGTAGAGGATAAAGTGAAAGAAAATTAGATGAGATTTTATTTTTTGAGGTGGACTTCAGAGTAACCTCTGCTCATCACATTATACTCTACCAGAGTTGCGGGGTGGTTCCCCATGCCCATCCAGGGGGGCATATTTCAGAGCACTGGGCAGATACACCCAGAAAATGATGCAAATGGATGCAAATCCATTGCTGGATACATGCACACTAACAAAGACACACACTATGGGGCAATTTAAGGCAGCCAATTTACCTTGAATCTATTTTTTTTGGATTGTAAGGGGTAAAAAGGAGAAAACCCACGCAGCTATCTCCAGGACTTAGATGTATGAGATGGACATGCTAACTACTATGCCGCCATGGGTAGTAACTTGACACCCTACATAGCTCTGTGTTGGTCGTGGAGGGAGTTGTGATGTAGCATCATGGACCAGCCAATCCTGGCTTTAGGAGTTGTTGTTTTTTTTTTTTGTTTTTTTTTTTTCTTGGTTTAGAAATTCAGAATTCAGTGCTCACAAGACTCGAAAATGTTCATACTTGCATTATATCTACGTTTACATTTGGCCATTTAGCAAATGTTTTAATTCAAAGCAATATACAGGTTGGCAGTATCCCTTAGGGTTAAGGTCTTGCTCAAGAATCCTTAACACTCATTCATTATCTCCTGCTTTTATCCTCTATTAGGGTCGCTGTGGGGTTCCCGATGCCTATCCAGGGGAGAACGTCTCGGGCACTGGGCAGATAGACCCAGGACAGGGTGCCAATCCATCGCTGGGCACACACTCACTTACACAGACACACTCTATAGGGGCAATTTTTGAGAATTCAATTGACTTGATCCATGTTTTTGGACTGTGGGAGGAAACCGGAGAACCTGGAGGAAACCCAGGCGGACACGGGGAGAACATGAAAACTCCACCCAGATGGGGATTCGAACCGGGAATCCCTAGCGCTGAGAGGCGAACGTGCTAACCACTAAGCCACCGTGCCGCCCATCCTTAACACTAATTGTGTAAATATCCAAGTCTCACCCAGCTGTCCCGCATTTAATCAATAAAGCTCGCAACGAGTATTTTTACAGGAAAGAAAGATTTAATAATTTTGCATAAAAAGAAAAAAAAAAATTCAACATTAAAGCAAAGCTGAACCACAGGAACAAGACAATGAGCTATAATTTAATAGATTATGTGTAGGTAAAAATAAAGCTGTAACACTTTACAAGTTTAAAATATCAGATTGTCTGGCTTACAATGACAAGATGCTGTATTTATCAATGTGTGTTTTCTTTAGTACAGTATGATGTAAAGGCTACGAAGAGTGACAGTGTGCATATGTTTCACTGATGCATAACCAGTTTGTGTTTTAAAAAAATTGGGACCCCTGTTTATAATGGCAGTGAATTCTAATAAGGTTAATAAGTCTGCATTTTCTGTCCTGTTAATTTAAATCAACTGAAGTTCCTTCAATGTAACAAAAATTCACAACCGTAATCTAGTTTGAAATGGTGGTAGCACTATATCTTACCATCAGTAGGGCTGCAGTCCATTTGGAAAATGTTGCATATTTATAAATAGTTTCATTGCATACACTTTTTTTTTTCTAACATTACAGTTTTTGCTTTTTATTTAAGAAAAAAGTGGCTTTAAAAAAATAGACTTGAAGATTGTGATTTGGAAGCATTCGGGATGTTCTGGAGCATGTACAGTGTTGGATCAGCCAGTATTGTGAGACAGCCGTCAGTATTACAGTGCACAGACTACGATAAGGCAGCAGTGATCCTAAAACAAGAATTGAGCAGATCCTCACCATCCAAATCTTTGGTTAAACAGAGAAATGATCAAACTATTTTCTTTGTTTTTCAACTGCACACTCAGAAACTAGAACTGACCCAAACTCGAACTCAGTGGAAAGTGGGCTTTGTTACAGCAGTTATACAGTTTAATGTCTTAAGTGAGACAAACATGGGTCGTAAAAACAGAGATCTGCCTGGCGTGCTCCATCAATACCATCACGATCTGAATCCAGCAATCTGAGATGCCATCCTGTACCTTTTAAAATATTGCATTTCACTATACTAAATTTTACTAGTCTCATTCAAAACGTAGCTCATGTAGTGACAAAATACACTCCACTAGGTGCAGTTTTCTACCTTAAAAGCTACAGATGTGAGGCATTCAAGGGGTTGTCATTCTTCCAAAACAGTAGCTATTACATGATTGTCTCACTAGTAGACACTGGAGGCTGTGATGGCCAATTCCTGTGATCGAAAAACCCCATGTCCACATGTGTAATAAACTGAATTTAACATTTAGTACATACTGAAACTCTTCCAATACTACAATGCACTGTACTTAAACCCAAACATGACCCCTGTAAATAACACTTAAGATTTCAGTTGGTTACCATTTGTTTTGCCTGGCAGTAATTAATAGTCCTGTCAGGATGCTTCCCCTCACCTCCTCCCCTCAATTCAGTAACGAGCAACATCGGTGCTGTGTCCAGCATCTGCTACGCCATCCCAAAACCCTAAAGCAAATACTTATGACGTATTGTATATTGTTTGTAGTATAGTGTTTAAAGTCTTTGTACATATTGTAAAGCTGAGGTAACACTTTCTATGAATCCAGTATTCATAATGCATAATAAGTTCATTTTTAAAGCTTTATAGTATTGATAATATTCTATAAAATTTGTCATAAGCCTTTGTTAATGTACATAGATGTTCATAATCATAGTCATAAATTGTTACAACAATTTGATATAAGGCTTTATAACACAAAGTGACAATGCATTATAATATGAACATATTTAAACTTTTGATTTTTTGGCTGTTTAGACATTCTTACTTAAAACAGGATGATTTCACTTTACGTAAAGTCTGTAAAGAGTATTTATAAGCTTTTTATGTACTACTAAGTATGCAGTCTTTTTCAAAGAGGCAATAAATGCCAGCGTTTTATGCCTGTAAAGAGAGCTTATAAGCTTTTGACAAACAGTTGACAAAACAATTAAAATATATAATTTATAATGCATTGTATCACTTTGTGTTATAAAGCCTTAAGACATGTTCTTATAACACTTAATGAGTGTGATTCTGAACATCTATGAACATTGACAAAGAATTGTGACAAGTTTTATAAAGCATTTTGCATAATTTACAAAGCTTTATAAATGTGTTTATAATGCATTATGAATACCAGATTTATGTAGTGTTAACAATATGTTGTTATGTTATATTTGTTGTGTGTATTACATTTAGTCATTTAGCAGACGCTTTCATCCAAAGCGACTTACAAATGAGAACACCACAAGTGAGTGTATAACTCACTTGGCCAATAAATCTGATTTTGATTGGAATTTACTGTATAATGTGTAACCAATCAGCAAATAACTCCTGCTTGCACTCTCATTATTCCCATTAGGTTCTTGTCGGTGCCAAAAAAAAAACCACACAGATAGTTTGTAGTAAACTGCAGTCCAGTTACAAAAAGCACAGTTCTAGTAACATATTCGAGGATTGGCTTTGTGCAGTTGAAAAAGATCAAATGAACCTGTTTTAAATACCAACTTCTGTACAGTACTGCATGTATACATATATATATATATATATATATATATACACACATTATCTAGAAAACATATTCTTCATGGACAATAAGGTCTGTTTGAACAATTTGTGTAATAACGCAACCACATTACAATTTAAAAGGCAGATTTGAGGTGGTGGATCAGAGCTGTAGAGCAGCAGGACTCTTCCCTCCATTCACACAGAAGGATTTAAAGATACGTGAAGAGGCGCGAGGCTTTCTGCTCTGAGACCCTCACCCTGAGAGAGTTAAGTAAGTTTGGGCATGAAGTCCTTTAGTGGATTTTTCTGTCTGCAAATTGAAGCAGCATTTTGTCTTCACCTCACTGCGAGTTTAACAAGAAAAAAACATTTTAGGTAAGGTCAAATAAAAACATCCAAAATAAATGATATGAAAAATTCTTTTTATGAAACACTTTTCTGATTGGCTGAGCTGTTTATTCAGCCGTAATATTATTGACAATAACTTACACCTCTGACTGCTTCTCATTCGTATTAATACATGATATACAATACATTTAAATCATAAAGTATAGGTTAATATAAACAATAAGCCAATTCCTAATGAGCACTCCTGTGTAGGCTTCTGTTTATAAATTGTGTTCTGCAATTTGGCCATTAGATGGCAGTATGTGATTGTTCACAACCCGGTATCCTGATACTCAGCGATGAATGTTCACTTCAAAACTGAACTAGATTACATCACGAAAGAACAAGTTATTTACAATTTTCTTTTCAATAAACAAATTTATAAACCAAACCTTGTTTTTCATTATAATGTGTAGGCTGTGTTTTATTGTGAATAAAGTATGGAAAAGAACTGTAACAACACAGTATAACAACACTACTTAACCAGTGATTTATTCACAATAATGCACATCCTCTAATACCTTATTGCTTCGTTATATAACAAGTAGTTTTGGTCCTTAAATCTGTTGACAATTATTATACATTATTGACAATAACGCACACCTCTAACCACTATGCATTTGTATCAATGCCTGATATACAATTCATTCTTTTTTCGATGTGCAATAATACAGGTGTTTTTTTATAAATTGTGTTCTGTAATTTGGCCACTAGATCACAGTTTTTGATCATTAGAGAAACCAGAATCCTGTTACTCTGTGGTAAGTGTTTATTTAAAAAAAACATATTAGATTACATTGTAAAATTTTATAATTTTGCTTGTTTTTTTTTTTTTTTTTTCATTTTATGAATAGCAATACGGCACTTGACGTTGTGTATTACTGTAAATAAATTAGGAGAAAGCGGTGTGAATCTGTTTTGCTAAGCATTGTGGCTAATAACAAATCTTTCCCGTGATCTATTCACAACAATGCACAACCTCTCATACTTTATTTCTTTATTAAACTGTGTTTGTTTGTGCTGCATCTTATGCATGTTGACACTAAGCTTCAGTTAACATGATCTATATGTTGTACGTAAAACTTATTAAATCTTTCCCGTGTTTCCAAATGGTCAACTATGTTTTATTCTAAAGTTTTAATAAAATTAATCAATAACAGGCGGCACGGTGGCTTAGTGGTTAGCACATTCGCCTCTCAGCGCTAGAGATTCCCGGTTCGAATCCCCATCTGGGTGGAGTTTCCATGTTCTCCCCGTGTCTGCGCGGGTTTCCTCCGGGTTCTCCGGTTTCCTCCCACAGTCCAAAAACATGGATCAAGTTAATTGAATTCTCAAAATTGCCCCATATTGAGTGTGTCTGTGTGAGTGAGTGTGTTCCCAGGGATGGATTGGCGCCCTGTCCTGGGTCTATCTGCCCAGCGCCCAAGACGTTCTCCCCTGGATGGGCATGGGGAACCCCACCGCGACCCTAATAGAGGATAAGCGGGAGATAATGAATGAATGAATGAATAATCAATAACAACCTGGTCACTGGGAATCCTTTTTATCACCGTTCACTCCCTGAAGAAGAACTGCCTCTTCTGATTTGCCACTCTTCATCTCTACGATGATGTCATCACTGCTGGTCTTTTCCTTTGTACTAAAACAGAGACATTCATAACAAATCTTAAAACATTTTTCACAATAGAATGTATCTGTGGTTAATTTAAACTGTGCATCATGTTTCACTTAATAACAATGTTTTAAAATGCAGTACATACAGGTCCTGCTTTCCTGAGCGTCCACATGTAATCCTGCCCTTCTTATAAAGGAAGTAAAGCACACTGCCCAGTATAGCCAGCAGTAAGACGAAAACGATGATAACTGCAATGATGACACCGTTGCCTTCTGCCAGCACAAATAAAAAATACCAACATTTTTACAAACAATTACTTTTTTAGTCCACAATTTGTAATGTAGACGGCACGGTGGCTTCGTGGTTGGCACGTTCGCCTCTCAGCACTAGGTATTCCCGGTTTGAATCCCCATCTGGGTGGAGTTTCCATGTTCTCCCCGTGTCTGTGTGGGTTTCGTCCGGGTTCTCCGGTTTCCTCCCACAGTCCAAAAACATGGAACAAGTCAATTGAGTTCTCCAAATTGCCCCATATAGAGTGTGTATGCGTGCGTGTATGTTTGTGTGAATGTGTGCCCAGCGATAGGTTGGCGCCCTGTCCTGGGTCTCCCCTGGATGGGCATGGGGAACACCCCCGTGACCCTAATAGAGGATAAAGCAGAAGATTAATCAATTAATTAATTAATTAATTAATTAATTAATTAATTAATTAATTAATTTGTAATGTGTAGCAGAATTATAACAGAATCATAAAGAGTTTTAAATTAATGTGAGGACACACATTTGAGAGACAAAAACTCACTTAAACTGTTATTTATGAAAAGACTATTTAACATTGTAAGGATTATACTGACAGTGAAGTATTTTTGAATGAAGTATTTGTTACAATGGCAACTGTCAAGTTGTGGGATATATATAGGCAGCAAATGGTTTGACAGAGGAGGTACTAAAAAGAAAAATGCTGGCTATGTTAAAAATGTTTTAGAAAGCAGTGCTTCAGCATGGGTGGCGATTACACCATGGGTGGTGACTACAAGCTTGGTCCCCATATGACCACCCAAATGTGTGAATGCTGTGTGGCTGTGCTGTGAATGGAACAGATATAGATCTTCAAACCTGTTTTTTTTTCCTTCTGTGGGCTGACTGTTGCTGGTGCTGAGAAGACATGAGTTGAGATTAGAGTTTTAGACAAACTTACATGTAAACACTTGTTATGAAGCATGGGGGGGGGGGGGGGGGGGGGGGGGGGGGGGGGGGGGGGGGGGGGGGGGGGGGGGGGGGGGGGGGGGGGGGGGGGGGGGGGGGGGGGGGGGGGGGGGGGGAGGGCGCCAATCCATCGCTGGGCACACACTCACTCACACAGACACACTCTAAATGGGGCAATTTTGAGAATTCAATTAACTTGATCCATGTTTTTGGACTGTGGGAGGAAACCGGAGAACCCGGAGGAAACCCACGCAGACACGGGGAGAACATGGAAACTCCACCCAGATGGGGATTCGAACCGGGAATCCCTAGTGCTGAGAGGCGAATGTGCTAACCACTAAGCCACCGTGCCGCCTTTGAAGCATTTTCAATTTGCATTTTACAGAACTCTGGATTTTGTGATTTTTGAACAAACTAACATCTTATTTACTTTTCACAAATGCAGCTTCACATGTTATCACCTTATTAAAAAGAGTTTTGCTGAACTGATGTAAAGCTGAACAGAAGGCTAATGAGGGTCAGGAGACAGCACTCCCACCAACATTCTGCTTCTCCTATTACAGTAAAACTCATCTTATGTGTTAACAAACACAAAAAACTCTACAAATAACATGCCAACTGTCTTTGATTACAGGAGAGGTAATTTAAAATCACACTACACTTTGCAATGCAAACACCATAACGCTAATGGCAGCGGCACTTTCAGAGTCTGTGTATGTGGACAGAAAAATTACAGACATTAACTTGAAAAAAATCTCTTGAATTCTGTATGATGTGCTATAAACAGAACATTGACATGCATATGTTAAAAAAATATATATATATTCAGTTATCTGTTGTTGCACTGGTTTTCTTAATTAATAATGTCTTAAATAAGATCAATGTTTTACAGGGACGTTCTTTAATAAATTTAGCTGTTTAACTGGTAAGAAGGTCTTTGATTTGAGTTCTAGGATGGGTAGCCAGGGTCATTTCTGCAAGAGATGTTCATGTTAAAGAAAATAACCTATGGGAGTTTAGTTTCCTCTTACAGTTTGAAAAGATTTGAAAAAACTGGATATAATATTTGGTGTGAATGTGTTTGAGTGTCTAATTATGACCTGTTTGGGGTGTTTACCTGGTGTTTTGCATAGTCAAAACTACTATTAGGGGTGGCACGGTACCTTAGTGGTTAGCACGTTTACCCTCTCAGTACTGGGGATTCAAGTTTGAATCCTAGTCTGGGTGGAAATTCCATGTTCTCCCCGTGTCTGCGTGGGTTTCATCTGGGTTCTCCGGTTTCTTCCCACAGTCCACAAACATACATTCATGGTAAATTGACCCTGTGTAAGTGAGAGTGTGCCCAGCAATATATTGGCGCCCTGTTCTGTGCATCTGCCCAGCACATGAAACATTCTCCTCTGGATGGGCAAGAAGAACCCCTTCCCGTAACCCTAGCATAGGATTAAGTAGAAAATAATGAATAAATGCAAACTGCTATGAACTCCAACACCCCTTATGGCTTTAATAATTATAAATAATACATTAACTTGACTTAATAATTAATGAATTATGATGGTTTAAGCTATTGTATATTATCAGTGGACTGAGTGACTAAAATACTAATATATATTATTTTTTCTAGTCAGAATTCCACCTCTTTGTGGTAGGTGGCAGCTCAGTGGCAAAACGGTAAGCTATACTGCCTTACAGCAAAAAAGCTCCAGATTTGATTCCCAGTTGGGGCAAACAGAGCACCTTTCTGCATGTCCTCCCTGTTTCTGAGTGTGTTTTCAGCAATGGTTGAGAAAAGACCCATCTCATAAAAAACATTCACCATGAAATTCTATGGATCTATGGACTATAGAGAATCGTGAGAGCCTTAGGTGAGAGCCTAATCTGTTGTCCCTGCATAATTTTGATTTTTATACAGTTTTTTGTTTATAAATGAAAAATGACCTGGAATAAAAAATATCAGACACTTACGCTTTGGGTGGTCTGTCTTTGTACTGGTTGATTTTGGTTGTACTGTTTTTACTGAAAAAATTTAAAAAATTCAAGATATTTTTCAGAAAAAACTAACTACATGTTGGAAATTTTCTATTCAGATTTGTAAGACCATTCACATGATTAATATTACTGTTATATTGTAATATACGTCTATGAAGAATTAAAATGTAAACTCACCACCTTTAATCTCCATGGGTTTTTCAGTACTGCCAAACTCATTGATGGCATAACAACTCACTAAAAGGTCCAGATTTGCTCTGACTGTAATATTGCTGACTACCAGGATGTCACTTTGGTTCGCCGTCCACTCACCTAGTAAAGCCTGCAGAGAAAAAGTTGTACTTGTAAACAGAAAGTTTATATAAACTTAGAGATTTACAAAATCTTACTTGCTAAACTTACTTACTTACTAAATTTACAAAATCTTACTGCTAAAGTTTTTGAGGATAAAGAAAGAGCTATTATTTATTTATTTTTTTTATTTATTAAGGTCTTCTATTTAGCCTGTTAAGTAGCATAAAACATAAATGTACAAATCTATTTGAAAAAGTGAATTTTAAACAACAAAAAAAGTAAGAAAACATAATGCTATTGCATAATTTTTGTATGTCAGTGTTACAGATTGTGTCTGTGATCACAAAGTGAAGTACCTGTGTATTGTTAAGCTTCCACTGAATTGATGGAATTGGGAGTCCTTTTGCAACACATGTTAGATTATATATTCCCTTATTGTCTTCTGAATATTTTTTTTCAACATTTTCAATGACAGGCTTGCCTGCAGAGGTAAAGGGTATACTTCAGACTCAGGCCAAGATTAGCAAAACTAAAAAATATTTATACAAAAAAAATATTTATACAAACAGAAATAAAACATCTGTACATGTATTTTTGCAAATGTGACAAAGCTCACCACTATGAAGCGTTATTAAGTAAGTGATTGTAGGTGTGTGTATGTCACCTGACATAACTTTATTTATGCAGCAGCAGTACATAATAACAAACAAGTTTAAATAAAATTGTCTTATATGCCATACCTTGCACAGGATTTTGTTATTTAATAAAGACTCTTACCTCTTACATTGATGTGTACAACATTTTCCTTTTGTAATTCAGGCAATTCTAGTGCATAAACTTTACAAACGTATGTCCCTGCTGCATCATAGGAGATGTTGTTTAATGTCAGTGTATGGCCCTCCTTTAACTCCACACCATTCTATATACACACACACACACACACACACACACACACACAACAGTAAATGCCTGTCATCGTATATAATATTTATAATGACTATTTCCAACATTCATTCATTCATTATCTCCCGCTTATCCTCTATTAGGGTCGCGGTGGGGTTCTCCATGCCCATCCAGGGGAGAACGTCTCGGGCGCTGGGCAGATACACCCAGGACAGGGCGCCAATCTATCGCTGGGAACACACTCACTCACACAGACACACTCTACAGGGGCAATTTTCAGAATTCAATTAACTTGATCCATGTTTTTGGACTGTGGGAGGAAACCGGAGAACCCGGAGGAAACCCACGCAGACACGGGGAGAACATGGAAACTCCACCCAGATGGGGATTCGAACCGGGAATCCCTAGCGCTGAGAGGCGAATGTGCTAACCACTAAGCCACCGTGCCGCCTTATTTCCAACATAACACAGTTATTATAAATGCAAATAAATGAAAAATTTTGATTTGATTACAAACTTAATTAAAGTTTTAGTAAATAAATACATTTCAAAACTGATGCATCCCTTAATTTTGAAATATTGTGGAATACATGCAAAACTTTTATGTCATTTCAACACTTTGTAGTCAAGGATTCCTATTGAAAAAAATGTATTTAGTTCTAAACATACATATTAATCACAGAAATTGATTCTGTGATTTTTATATAAATAAAATAATTTTTAAAACCCACTAATTTTTGCTATTAAAAATCAGAATTGTGCAGGATGGCGCATGACTTTAGTTGTATAAAAACAGTGTAACTGGTAACAGGTGAGGTAATTATGATGATATATCATATATATTACGTTTATATATCATGTATATATGATAAAGTTTTTTTAAAAATCCACTATTTTTTGCAAGTAAGGGTGGAAGTTGTGTGCAAAATAGGACACTTATTATTGTAAACAGGGCCATATCTTCTGCAGTGCTAATAATAAATTCATTTTTAATATTATGGATACAAAGCTAGTTTTTTATATCTTAAACATATTTTAAAGTCCAGAATAATTATTTTGGCACAAAACACATAATTATAATCCAGTTTATCTTTTTCCAATTTTTTTTTTTTAAAGTTGGTTCTACAAAACTTTAAAAACCCAAGTTGGACTTAAGTAGAAGGCTATTTCAGACACCCATTAGATGTGTTCTCTAAAACTTTCAGACACTTTTTATATTTTGATTTTGCAAAGTCTACCTTTATCCACAATGTACGTGTGAGCATAGAGGACAAAGCATTGCAGGTCAGAGACAGATCTTGTCCTAGGTTCAACATATCTCTATGCATTGGTGTAATTACAACAGGATCCATATCTGCAAGACAAAAGCAACAGGACTGAAGAACAGAACTACAACAAATATGATATCATTATGCAGCTACATTAGCTCAAATGCACATTCTTACTCACAGTGCACCATAAGAGTTATGTTCGCTTTGTATTCTTCATAGGACTTCGTATCTAAAAAAGAGCATGTGTAGAGACCACTGTTTTGTCGAGTCACATTATCAAGGACCAGAAAGTCACTTTCTGAAAATATTGGTTCCTAGAATAAATAAGGTTACAAAACAATACAAAAGAGATATCATTAATTTTCCACATGACTGCTAACATTAAAAATAGGATAGAATAGTGCATGCTGATCGTTCAAACTGAAACCACAATTCACATAAAATATAAGAATAACATAACCATGACTCATGCATGCATGATAACAGTTTAATAAGAATATATTATAAAATGTGTTGAAAAAATTTCCTTACGTTTTCAAAATAAAAGTCTTTACTGTCTTGAGGATTTCCATCTCCCTCACATTTCATTACGACTCTGTCACCTTCTTTGACAAAACTTTTTGGAGCCACTTGGGTCATTGTGGCTGTGGTTGATGGATCTGAAATTATTACATTAAACAGGTAAACATTTACATAATTGTAACATGAACTAAATTTTGTAACTGATTATTTAGAATAATGAGTAAGAACAGACAGATGGTTTGTTGAGTCTTGTTTTTTGTCTTAATCATGCACCAGTTTTTTATACCTTATGGTTTCTATACCAAAATAAGTTTGGTGTTTATAAAGAAACACTGATACTGGTGGTATCCTGGCAAAATCATTTATTTTTAAATAAAGGTAATAACCTATTGCATTATGTATTAGTCTATAGCAGTATAAATTTAGGTAAAGTCTATGGCCGTACTGTAAAAGCTTTTTAATGCACATTATATTTATTTTAAAAGAAAAGATGCCCTATGGTCATTTTATTAAATTTACTAATAGCAACTTTTTCTTGCAAATGTTTTACAGTTACAGAAAGTTCTTAATGAAATGTTGACGAGGAAATCTTACAAACCAACTCTGGCAGGAACATGAATTATTTGCTTGTGAATGGATATAAAATAAATAAATAATTAAAATGGCAATTTTACAGTTGACAATGTCAGACTATAATTATAATAAAAGGGTTCAGCTGTTAAGATTGACATCTGGTGAGGTGTGGCTGATTAAATTCAAATATTTGGCATTTGCATGACAGCCATTTATCTATAAATAAATATACACTATATCTGCTGAGTTTACAGTTTGTGTAGGAATGTGTAGGATGTTAAATGCATCTGTTACTAATAGTTAGGACAAATCACATCTACTAATTAGAGGTTAATGTTATAGACTTTAGTTCCACATACCCTTTAAAATAAACATATTAATACTTACAGTGCACCAAAATTTGAAAACTGTCTGACTCTGTCATTTTCTCAGCTCCAGGAAGTTTGTAGGTGACTTCACAGTAGAATATTGCATCCTTATCCTCCTTTACCACTTTGAGGTATAGGTCGCTCTTTACCGAAATCAGGCCATTGGGATTTACTGTGCTGCTGTGCTCTACTTTTAAAACTGAAACAATTATTAGTTTTCTAAGATCATAGCAAATTCCAGACTGCTTACTACATGGAAAGGGTGAACATTCTTGAACTAACCATTACTGAGTTTGATCAGCGGAGTGTCATTTTTGTACCATGTGATATTTGGAGCAGGATAAGCATTGTTGACCTCGCAGGATGCAATCTAGAATACAAAAATATAATACCTTTTAAAAATGTTACTATTAATTACTATTAATGTTACTATATTAAACATACACACCAATCTGAAAGACAGAATCTGATTTCAAATATACTATAGTAAAATGCATTTGAATTTGAATTTGATTTTGCATTTATTTAGTATCTAAAATGTCAAAAGTCATGTAAGAAGAGACTTATAAACCTAAATCAACAAATACTTGATCTTTTGAAAGACACCTATGATTTACTGAGTCCAAAATACAATAAATTATCATGTTTGTCCATTTTGGGCATAGTTATACACTGTGCAACTTACAGTGTCTGCACTGTACTGTCTGCACACATTCCAAATAGAAAATGGAAATAGAAAAAATAATAATAAAAAAATAATAATAATAAAAGGATTTTTTAAAATAGATATCCTAAATCTACATGGGTTTTGCTAATACTATGTCACAACAGTACTGTATTTTGCTTCACTGGCATGCTATGCGAGCTAGATATCACTTGTGTAGTTTTAAGCTATGACCTAAAAAAAAGTGCATTCGCCATTTTCATGTAATGTGTAGTTATTGTTTTGAAAGGTTGTCTGTCATATGATATGTCATAATTGTTGTAGAATAACAACACTGGTAAACACAGGTTTTAAGTTGCAAACAAGTAAAATAATAAATGTATGTTTTTGAAAAAGTAAAAAAATATATAATAATAATAATAATAATAATAATAATAATAATAAATTTACATTACATTTGGTCATTTTTTACAAGTATCTTCGTTGAACACAAGGTCAGAACACAGGGTTGATACAGCAATGAGGTTTAAACGTTGAATCCACAAGTTTTGGATTGCAAGCCCAATAATAATAATAATAATAATAATAAAAATAATGATAATAATAATAAGTTCAAGTTAAGTTCAAGTAATTTATTTATATAGCGCGTTTTACAACAGTACATTGTCACAAAGCAGCTTTACAGAATGAAAAGCCTTTAAGCCCCCAAAGAGCAAGCCGAAGCGACAGTGGCAAGAAAAAAACTCCCTGTTATGTTGTTATTCAAGGAAGAAACCTTGGGAGGACCAAGATTCAGTGCGGGACTCATCCTCCTTGAGCGGCCAGGCAGCAACAACAATGTAGGACAGCTATGTACAGATATTAAACAAATGGAAAAAATAACAACTGGAAAACTATATGTGAGTCCATTAAGGGCGTCCTGCAGGATCGCCAGTCCAATTAATATTCACCTAGTACTAGCACTAATACACCTAGTCAAGCCAAAGGCAACCTCTCTTTCAAATTCTGATTTAACAGGTGTGTATTTTAATACTTAAACATTTTGAAGTATTACCTTTTCCAGCTTTTCATCCTCAGATGTTGTAGAGGCATAATACGCTGGCTCAACTACTGGGTGAGATGGTGCACCTATAATGTGAAAAAATGTAAGTTAAAACATAGCTCTAATTTTTTTTTTTTTTTAAGTGTAATATTACATCTTTAATGAAAAATAAGCATCTGTATATTCTAATGGCATTAATCATATTGTGTAAAAACACAAAAAGAGGCCTAAATTTAATTAGCATGATTTTAACGACATTACTGTTCACATTTACATTACATTGACAACAATAATGTTTTGTTTTTCATATAAATGAGGATACAGATCCCTGTACACTAAAACAACCTCACACTTAAACTGTTTCTTTTCTCACGCCATTACACTTATAAACAGCTGATAAACACTCTGCACAGTCCAAAAACATGGATCAAGGTCAAGTGAATTCTCCAAATTGCCCAATATAGAGTGTGTGTGTCTGTGTGAGTGTGTGCCCCTAGAGATGGATTGGCGCCCTGTCCTGGGTGTGTTTGCCTGTCCTGGGTGTGTTTGCCCAGCGCCTGAAACGTTCTACCCTGAATGGGAATGGGCATGAGCATGGGGAACCCCCCCACCCCACAACCATAGAGGATAAAGCAGAAGATAATGGATGGATGGATGTAATTTGTGATTGTCTCTGTACAAGTCCTATTACTCTATCGTGCACTCTTGCTTTACATGCTTATATATTATGTAAATTTTTATTTAGTGTTATGTAAATATCAACAAATAATACTGGAAATTTTTAAAAGCTTTATCTTACTGAATACAAAAATCTTGGTGGTTTTTTCTACACTTTCTCCATCCAAAGTCACGTTGCATATGAAAGCCAGGTTATCAGCGACCTGTACATCACTGATGGTCAGAAAAGAACTTCCCACTGTGCTATTGTGATAATTAGAGACATTTATCCTCCCAGGGAAACGTTTTGCTTTATCCACAACCTCTCCATCTGTGTCAGTGTAGTATATCTGCACCCTTCTGTTGTTGATGTCTGCTTCCTTTAAAAAGAGAAAAAATACAAACCCTTTTGAAACAGGTTATTTCATTATACAGTATATATTATTTATCTTCCACTTTATCCTATATTAGGGTCACAGTGGGGTTCCCCATGCCCATTCAGGGGAGAACGTTTCAGGCACTGGGCAGATATACCCAGGAGAGGCAACAAATCAATCGCTGGGCGATATATTATTTCATTTCAATTAATTCAATTTTATTTAAATATTACTCAATTTTCATATTATTATTCATAAAACATACCAAAAATATGTCATACTCTGAAAATTATAACCATGTGAATTCATAACCTTCTGAATGATTTATTTTAAAGTAACCTGTTTTTAAATGTATAAAAATGTGAGTGTGAAATATTGGCTGGCAAGATTAAAATGACAAAGAGAGGAAAAATGTCATCTGATCATATTTTTGTGGCTTCAAAGCACCAAAAAATGTACCAATGTACACATTTTTATTAATTGTAATGTACACCTGTAAAACTGATGAATAATAAAGTATATAATGTGACCGCCATTTTGTGGGCTCCATATGTGTGCAGGGCAGGGTTTGGCAGGTTGCCCCACCAATGATAATGGTTCTCGTTGAATTTTCCAGCATACTATGCGGGGCAGGGAATATAAGGAGGGGTGCGGGCTACATTTGGGGTTGAAAAGAGTGTAGTGTAAGTGTAATTCTGTGTAAGTAATAAAAGTACATGACTCATTGTTTCTTCCTCACTACAATATACATATTAAATGTTGCCCTACATTTGGGTACATATATGGATGCAGACATTTTAAACATGACTACAGTGAGTAAAAAATATAAAGAACACTTACTTTATTTTAGTTTGGTTATTAACCAAAAGTAAGTATTTTTTATGCTTGTACTTGCTTTGTGATGATCGCGTGGAGGTATTAAATAACAGGGTGAAAAGGACTTGCAGAGTAAACTGGCCCTTAAATGGACTTTAGTCTGCAATTGTAGAACTACTTTATGGTATAAATGGACAATCAGAACATTGTGTTTACTGTATATACAAAATAGTAAAATCTACGTACATGGCATAAATTCAATTAAAATACAAGCCAGAACTTTTTTGATATTATAAAAATGAGGTTAATATATTTTTGAGAATACTTACCACAAACCACTGAATCTTTGGTAAATTTGCCGGGTTGCTGTGGTTGTAAAGGCAGGGAATTTGTACTTCATAATTCAAAAAAGACTCTATTTTGTCCATCATGTTGACTTCCAGATTGGCCCATACTATACACAAAAAAATCATACACAAAAATAGGTCATTACTGGTTAACTAAAACAAAATGTCCTGCAAATACAAAGATGGAAGACAGTTTTGTTTTTTTTTTTATTGAAGCTGAAACAAAAACATGACTAATATCTAAGTAGGATGATTTACTGTATTTAAAGTACACAAACTTTTTTATCGTTTCAATGAAAACATTCCTAAAACAAATGCTTAACATGGTGGGAGTGCAGCAAATATTGATAAGTAGCAGAAAATGAAAAGTGCAATGAAAGGAATTCATTAATCCCCACCCATGTCTGTACTAATGTTCAGCATTCCACTGTCACACCTAAAAAAGAATCAAGGCTCTTATTATCCTCTAATAATCTGCTTGGCTGCTGGAAAATTGTGTTTTAATAGAGCATAATTAAAAACTTTTCCAATTTAATCACTTTAGCCAAATTTTACATGCATCAGTAACAGCCAAAATGACTGGCAAAAAGTATTGGCAGATTAATTTTCTATCTTGTTTACTAATAATAATTAGCCAAAAAGAATGCAAAGAATGTCGCTTACCAGACATAAATATTGTAATTAATTAGCAACACAGTTCCAATGTTAAGTCTCACATTTCTGAAAGCAATACAGGTTTACAACATTTTAGTTGGGATAAATTATTAGGAATTGATGTTGAATTTGTCAATCCAAACACAGTTACTAGTCTCTGGTTCAATCATATTGCTTGTTTATCAAGATTCCTAAAATCAACAGTCGATTCTAAATACTTCAGCCAATTTTGCAGAAGGATAAGTGAGCGTGAATGATGCTTTCCCATTAAATAAATGTAATTAGTTTTTCTCAACAGAAGCATTTCCTGTGCATTAGTAAAGCCAGCTCAGGATTGGCTAACTTTGTTGTGCCCATCAAACTGGGTTCTTTCCTTCCTGGGAGTAGTCACTTATTGACAAAGCAAAACACAGTTTTCCTAAAGTGTGCATCCAAGCAAAAGGCTTTACAGCGAGTGCATTCTATTAAAATTTTCTATTACAATCAATTTTCTTTGATGTGTGTTTTTCTGAAAGGAAGGTACATACACTAAAAAGCAATGACATCATACACAGTATGGCAAACAAGAATGAAAATCTCAGCAACCTCAAGAACTACGGAATACGTTTAAATTTGATACAGCAAATTAATTTAGGCTATTTAAATAAATCAAAAAGAACTGAAAAAAACAATGCTAGGTGAGAGTCAAGGAACACTGGGTTCCTCCCTTTGCTTCCTAAAAATGGAACAAAGCGTCACAAAAATAGAGCAATGCACACACAAATTTATAGTTTTACTTTTTTCACAATAATCTATTTGACTATCAATAATGCATATCTTGTACCAACTTCATTCAATGAAAAAGAAATACAGGAGATACAATTGTTGTCCTGAAATTAGGCAAATTAAGTCTGTTGATACATCTGGTAACATACTGTATATACAGTAACAGTCAAAAGTTGGACATGCCTTCTTTTTGCTCCACTTTTTGTCCATGTCCCCAGTTCCATTTACTGTAAAGATGGACTTTGTAGTTCTCATTACAGTACATACTGTGTTAGTCCTCTTTACTCTGTTCTCTTTTGAACAGGACCATCAATAGAACTACCACAGAGCAGGTATTATTTGGTTGGTGCAATATTATTCCTATTCCAGCAGACCCACTGAGGTGTTCAAATGAAACTATAGCAGCACTGCTGCACTAAATCCCCCTCACCGCATCAGTGTCACTGCACCACTGACAATCAGCAATACACCACCCAAATTATACCTGTTCTGTGATGCCCCTGACCAATAGAGAACAGAGAACCAACAGGGGACTAACAAGATGAACAGATGGACTACAGTCTGTAATTGTAAAACCACAAAATCAATCTATATGATAAGTGGAGAAAATAAATAATGGAGCAAAAAGTGGGTTTGTCCAAACATTTGACTGTAACTGTAACTGTATATCTGTTAACATATTAGAACTTCATAACTAATTAACTAATAGAACTTCATGTGAGCATTTTACATATTCCATTCCAGTATATATTCCAGCATATTTGTACTGTATTGTTGTACACATTTGGTTACCGAAGGATATACTTGAAAAAAAAAATCCTGTTATTTTTGCCATCCTCAATTTTTTTAAAAATACTGTACTGAAAGAAGTACTGAATGAAGCTGCTACATTTCATGACACTATGCTACACTGTACATGCATCTTAATTTGTTTAAACAGCTTGAAAGCTGCCAAACACTGAGTACATACATTCACACCTCCTAATATAGCATGAGTTAGCATTAGTTAAAATAAACAGTTGCATCCAAAAGCCTGGTGAGATACAGCTGCTGGAAGTCCTGCTAAAAAATGTACACACATACAATACACAGCAGGGTTCTCAGGTTTATCAATAAAACATCACATTTAAATGTAAAGATGTAGGACCGAGTGATGTAGCTGTTATCATTCAGAATTAGAATGTTATAGTTTCAGATATTAAGCAGTAAGTTCCTATTACCTTTTTAAATACTATTTAAAAAGTCAAGAGGTTTTGCATGGGTGTGTAAACAAGTTTTAGCTCAAAAAATGTTAAATATACATGGCATACACATACATGCGCACACAGACAGACTCATATGCACAGACACACACACACACACACACACACACACACACACACACACACACACACACACACACACACACATGCGCATGTATGTACACAGACACACATACTCACACACACCAGCACCCATGCCCATACTCAAACACACACACAGACAGACACAGATAAACACATGCACTCATGCACATGCATACACAGACACACATAGAGTCTCACACACAAACACAGACAAGCACACACACACTCATGCACACAGACACACACAGATTACATACAGATAACCACATACACACACACACACACAAACAGTTGTAAAGACCATAGATTTTTTTACATTTTACAATTTGTCATATACATTGAAATAGACTAGCATTGGGATTTTAGTGACAGCTGTACAGGCTGTAAGGTAGTCTACATAGACATCAGTGTTCGATGGTACTGCTAAACTCAGCCTGAACCCTCTGTATCATTTATTAAACATTCAATGAGTCCCATTTCCCCTAACCTTATATGGACATAGACTGCAATATGAACAGCACTGAACACTAGGCTAAGAACTGGCATTTTTCCCTTCATGGGCCCCACACCAGGAGCCACCCTAAAATGAACAAAAATAATGGCACACACTGCTCAATCTGTAATAAGCAGTTTGCATATTATGCATGACGCCACCATTCTATACAGATAACATGCCTCCTAAATAACCTTAACAATATGTCAGGGTTGTTAACATACTTTACTGTTTCTCACACATATGCCATGCTGATAAGTGCTGCACCTGCTGTTTTACACTGAACATTAAAAGTAACAATATCCCAGGCTTCTGAGTTATAAAACATGATACTATAATATATTATCAACCTGAACAGTTTGTAGAACCTATGTGGTTAATCTTAAACTAGGTTGGATTCGGAACCAGAGCTTTCACTTTTGAATAACCAGCATGGACTGAACACATTCAAAAGTTTTCGTCTTAGCAACTTCATCAACAGTATATTTTTATGGACATTAAAAAGACTTAATTTTTTATATATTATTTTTTTTTTATAGCAGAAGGTATAACATGGGTAGTTGTGAACAGATGAGAAGAGGTTTGGACCACAACTCTCCAGTCGCTGTTTAATAATTGAATTTGAACTGTGATTGCAATTATAGTCAATCTCAGAATAACTTGTAAATGTAAAGTGTAAATTTATATAAACTGATTACATTGTGAATCCCCTGGATTTATTTACATCATCAATGTGGATCCTTGAGCAAGTGCCCTTAACCCTTATTGCTTAAGTTTTAATTTTTCACTAATATTTCAATATCATTTTGAAACAAAAAACCTCTGTGACCTACACTCTCAAAATAAAAAGTGAATGCATGTCTATATGACAATGAGAATATTTTTCCTTCTGCCAGTTTTACCATATGGATTGTACAAAATTAACACAAAAAACTTACATATATGAGACGCATATTTAAATGTATCTGAAAACTGTACCAAGAGATA
Source organism: Corydoras maculifer (assembly GCA_019802435.1). NCBI lineage: Eukaryota > Metazoa > Chordata > Actinopteri > Siluriformes > Callichthyidae > Corydoras > Corydoras maculifer. The sequence goes on from JAFMOD010000228.1 coordinate 3,642,690, forward strand.
AATGAATACAAACTGCTTTAAAACCACTTACAGATTATATATTTAGCTGTAAATGACATTTGTGTGGAATGTGGTCACTTTCTCATGTACAGCTTAGCAGCCATTAAAAGTGGGTCAAAATTAGCCACTGCTAATGCACCACATCTTAAGGATGTATAATAGTGGCCCCTGTATTGTTCTCCCCAAAGACTTGACCAGTTCTCTTCAACTTCCCTAAATTCAATTTTCCCACGAAAATAAATGTCCTCACATTTCACCCCAGTTGACGCAGAAGAAGCAAAAATAACAGTAAGAAGTGGAGTATGGGAACAATCCAGAGGGTTTATGCGTCGCTGTTTAAACATGTTAGATGAAATTCCCTAAGAGCTATGCAACATGCGATGGAAATCTTTCAATGGCACTGAGGGTCATCTCTAAAGATAGTAACCCCTCTGGAAAAAGCTGCTGCAGCCAACATGATAAAGCAAGTGACTGGCTTACTCCTTTTATGGTGCAGCAGACACTGGCATGTTTCAGTGCTATGAATTTCAAACATTTACGTGTGCCAAAGTGCTTTGGTACTATTTAGGTAAAAGCTTTTAATGACGTTGGAATCTGTGAATGATAATAACAATTCCTAAAATTCCATCATTTAATAGATGGAAAATATGATAATAGACAAAACACAACTGCAAAGCACAACAGAAAAAGTTCCTAACATCATAAATACTAGGCTACATAATTAAATTAAGTGACAATATTTGTAATAACATTATATCTATCATTTTAAAATGCAGCCCGACAGTTACTGCAAACAGCATAAAAGCATATGGTATAAACAGACATTCACTTTTTAGTTAGGGAATGCTACTGGACTGTGGGAGATGAGGGGGGTTCCCCATGCCCATCCAGGGGAGAACATTCCGGGCACTGAACACCCAGGACAGGGTGCCAATCTATCATACACTCACTCACACAGACATACACTTCATATGGGCCAATTTAGAGCATTCAATTTACATTAAATCCATGTTTTTAGATTGTGGGACAACACCGGAGAACCTATAGGAAACCAACACAGACATGGGGAGAACATGAAATCTTCTCCAAAATATGGATTTGGCACTGAGAGGCCAATGCGCTAACCACTAAGCCACTGTGTTTATTGTTTGGTATATTTAATCATTCTAGAATTCCTATAAAAGCTCATACAACTTTATATATAAAATATATATATATATTTACTATATATACATAATATATATACTTTACTATAAAAATATAACCCAATCTACATTTTGTTTTTGTTGTAAAGCCAAATGCTAGCTACAGTTGAATCAAAAGGGTATTGAAATTTGTAATGTTTGAGATTTAGAATTATCTTTTAGCAGAAATGGAATATTGCATATCAAATGACATGTTTTTTTAGTGTAAAATCACCAATAATATAACCTTAACTATGTATTAATGTATTGCATCTGTATGTAAGTGGAACCCATCTGTGCAGTGAAACACACACATATACACAGTGGTGAACTATGCACACAAACTTAGCGTGGTGGGCAGCCTTATATATGGCACCTGGGAAGAAATTGGGGTTAGATGCTTGCCCATGGGCCCTTCAGCTATAGTACTTGGTGGAACCGGAAATTAAACCGGGGACCTGTAGGTCACAAGGCTGGTTCCTTAACCACAAACCTACGACTGTCCATGCACACAACTATGTCACCACACTAATGGTTAAGAGTACATTATCAGTAAATGTTACTGATTCCTAAACACTGTTCATTCAAAGTTATGCTTTACCTTAATGATTGTATAAAATTGTCAAAAGTATTTGACAAGATATAGTGTTAAACCACAAATTAGACAATTCACACAATTACATGTAATCACACAATGTCTTATGTGGCAGTTGACCTGTAATTATCAAACATTACATACAAAGATAAATCTTTTTCCTTTACTAAGTAAATGATTTTACAAAGCCACCACAATGTGAAATTATTTTCATAATATAATGACTATATTTAAACGCATTAATAAATGAAAAGCACAGTGGTCACGTTGCAAGGATGTATCCATTCAAATCAGAAAAGATCAAGATCAAGAACATTTTCCTTCCTAATTAAACACCTGTGTCAACAATTGTTAGACATGCCAAGTGCACATTATGTGAAACATCCTTTGATAAATTACAAAGGAGTAATGGTATTGTTTCCAGTGAGAAAATAAAAATAAAAAACAAATTAATTTTTTTAAACTATCAGTGAGTTCTATAATTGTATAAATATTTATTTATTAAAAAAAAAAAAAGCCAATTCAATTCATTTTTTAAAGCCCAGAAAGCGCCCTTACTTTTCTTTTCAAAATCATTAAACCATTTTATGTAAACCGTTGTAGGTAGTATTGTTTTTGTAAAACTATCCCACATTGAATGTTCAATAGTTATAGAATCCTGATATTTATATAACCACAGGGAGGACATGCAGGCTCCACACAAAAATGGCATGTGTTTATCTTACGAGGAATTAAACCCAGGACCTTATTTCAGTGAGGTGGAACCGTTAAATGCTTAGCTGCCATGCCACCCAACAAAATTGCAATAATAAGTATACTTTATTAACAAACAATTAAAAGGCAAATTTAGGAAAGGAGTTCCCCATGCCAATGTCCCAAACACTGGGCAGATACACACTATACCCTAAACTACTACTCAATTTTTATTATAATAATCTTAATTCTGTTTGTTAAATATAAACACATTTAAAGGGCAGCATGATGGCTTAGTGGTTAGCATGTTCAATCTGAAAAACCCAGCACTGAGAAGCAGACGTGCCAACCACTAAGCCCAGTTTCTACATTTACTTATATTTAACAAACAGAATTAAGATTATTATTCAAAAAATGGGGTGGTAGCTATATAATATATAATATATACATATAATAGACGATTGGACTTTCAAACTTCAAATCCCAAATCCCCCGAAGATACCAATGTGGGCACTTGATCTGCTCCAGAGTGCTGTATCATGGCTGAACATGTCCTCTGACCTCAACAATGAAGTCGGTACACTCGTGTGTTTGAATAAAGCGTCTGCAAAATTGCAAAATGACGTTATGTAATGTAATGTGAAAAGAAAATTGTCATGTAGTGTTAATAATAAAAGTTAAAGTGAAATAACAAATTTCTGATTTAAAATTTTAGAAATGATGTTTGTAATGGTGTATTCAGACATATTCTAACAACTGTTCATACTATTTGTGAAAGTGGCTTACATGTTCTTTACTTTATAGTGCTAATAGTATACTTGCTTTTTGACAAGCACATAAAGCTGTAAAGAAAAAGACTCATGAAACATGAAAGCTGGTTTAAAAGGTAGCTTATAAGTCTGGAATCAGCAGAGAATGTTGTTTCAGGAAGCATCAATTATGTAGTAGGACCTAATGATAGGAAAAGCGTCTACTTCTGATGGACGACTAAGTAATCCGCATGCTTCTCTACAATCAACATCCAGTCCCCAAAGACTACTCTTTCAATTGCTATAAGTGGGAAACACTAAACTGTACCCAAGTCTTCTAACTATTTCACAAATATATTTCGGTGAGGGCGGCACGGTGGCTTAGTGGTTAGCACGTTCGCCTCTCAGCGCTAGGGATTCCCGGTTCGAATCCCCATCTGGGTGGAGTTTCCATGTTCTCCCCGTGTCTGCGTGGGTTTCCTCCGGGTTCTCCGGTTTCCTCCCACAGTCCAAAAACATGGATCAAGTTAATTGAATTCACAAAAATTGCCCCCTATAGAGTGTGTCTGAGTGAGTGAGTGTGTGCCCAGCGATGGATTGGCGCCCTGTCCTGGGTCTATCTGCCCAGCGCCCGAGATGTTCTCCCCTGGATGGGCATGGGGAACCCCACCGCGACCCTAATAGAGGATAAGCGGAAGATAATGAATGAATGAATGAATATTTCGGTGATGCTGGAATTCCCCGGAATGCCAAACTGTCTGTTACTTCCTTCCTGCATCAGAGAGGTTTATATAGATAGACTTGTGTTTGGATCAGAGTGAAGTTTCCTTATATTAGGAATTAGATAAAGAACAGATCTATCATCCCATTGTTAAAAACCTAGGTGTGTTTATATGATGTTCAGTATCAGAAGCAAACAGACTCTAAAGCTTCACCACTTAGAAGCATATACTGAATCTATTCAAAAGAGGAAATTACTAATCACAAAAAGATTAATGATGACATGAAGGAGTAAGATTGCAGATATCTACTATCAACAAAAAGTGTGAATGTCCTAAAACTGCAATAAATTTGTTTTTGACAGTGAGGTGGAAAGTGCAACTGGCAACTCGAATCAAGGATGAGATCATCTAGGATAAGATGATTTTAATAGATGTGGTCTCGTGTTTGCAGGATGTATGGACTTGAAGTCATGCATTAGGCAATGAGGAGATTTGCATATTTAAAATTTAATAAGATTAAATACACTGTCTGCTATGGTAAATATTATTTTTAAAAATGACATTTACTCAGTACTTCAATCATTTTGGAGAGACACTGCGAGGTTAAAAGCAGCATAAATTCCTAATTTAATAAACATGTAAGACTGACAATTTGATGTCTTTCAGACACCAAAAAACAGACGGAATGGAAAGTTTATATAGTTTTGTCTGAACATATTGACTTTAAGAGAATAAAGTTTCTAATTTTCTGTAGTTGTGGCATTGTGATTGTAAAAGGTGAGAAAGGACATGTGTATGTGTGTGGCTACTCAGCATTGTACTGGTGAAAGGTCACCAGTCTAATGTTTGGTACTACACAAACACATACCTTACATGTTATGCGTTACATGCCTTTGGACCGTGAGTGAAAATTAAAGCTCACTGCAGACATGTGGAGAACATGTAACATTAATATTAACAGAATCAAGGCTGTGAGGTAACAGTGTCATTCACTGTGCCAGTGTAAGGCCCAAGGTGAAGTATAAATACTTTTAGTTCCAAAGTAAGTGATTGTATGTGGTTGATGGATACCACAAAGATCCAGAGAATACTAGATAAATATTTACTGATTATTTTAACAAAAACACATTTTTAAAAAAGATACACCTTTACAACTTTAAAGTGCTAGATTTAGATTGTATATGGGACTTTAAAAAACTGACTTCACATATGATTAAAAAAAACCTATATAAACATATACATATATATGTATGTTTTATATGTTACATGTTTTATAATAATATGTTTTTAGATGTTTGGAAATTATTTAGAGGTAAACCAAGACTTAGAGATATTTGTGCCTGAAACTGAGCTCGCCACAGGCTTTTTGTTCATTCATTCATTCATTAACTTCCGCCTAATCCTCTATTAGAGTCGCAGTGGGGTTCCCCATGCCTATCCAGGGGAGAACGTCTCGGGCGCTAGGCAGATAGACCCAGGACAGGGCGCCAATCCATCACTGGGAGGCTTTTTGTAATATAATAAAGTAATTCAATGATGTACAGTAACCTTTTTAGACCAAAAACAAGCGGATGAAAGCATTCTAACACATTTTCGGTCCCTGCCACTGCATTAAAAGATTGATTGCAGAAAATTGATTTTTCTATACCAACAAGGGGAGATGTTTTTAGGTAGCTGATCATAAATATGCTTAGATCTGATTTGTAGTCCACACATGCCATGAGATGTGAAAAAATTTATTAAAGCACCTTCTGTTCTCTAATCTACCAACTCCAGAAAAAAAACATTAAAACTTAGACTCATCAGTTATGTTCATAGGCACAAAATGCCATGTCGGTGAGTATGTGTCAGATTTCAAAGGGCCTTCTATCCAGCTGCTATGGCGAGACTATACATAACTTTCACTGATGTGTTCAGCCTTAGATCTATGTGGCACAAAGCAAAATTTAAGACATGTATTTATTGTCTAGCTTTAAAAAATTACGCAGGCATCAACCGTGGAGGCAGTGCATGCATACAATTTCTTCTACAGGTCTAAATACAATTTCATTACAAGGCCAGACTAAAGATTTAACCTGCCTTTACCTTAAAAGCTAGAAAACGAGCACACGAAGACATACTGGTAAACTTTTTAAAGATATTTATTGCTTCACAATTGACAGATCAAGGCTGTTTGAACCTGTCCAGGTTGATTCCCTACTTTTTGGCCCTTGATCACTGTGATAGGTTTGAACACACAATTAGAAAACCTTTGTATAATTAATATCATGTGGTCATTATTTATGAATTGATTACATAATAAATAATGGAATGTGAATGCAACATGTGTATAATGTGTATTATGCTATATTTATGCATTTTCACATGATGTTTATCAGTTAATAACTGATAGTTTTTAGGATGATTGTCAGTTATTTCTTTAAAGCTTCAGTTTGTGTGTTCTAAAATATTAATGAATTTCTGAAGAAGAGGCATTCTCTAGTACCAATTTGGTGAATTACAGTTTATTAGGCTGTCATATTTGCTTGCAGAACTTGCTGTTATTTGTTGGAACCTATTTTCGCCTTGCAAACCCCTATTAAACTGAATACTACAAAATCACCAAAGCATAATAAATTCATCTATATTGTACATATTCAGACCTAAAGAGAGCTGAAAGGTTAGAAGATCCAGAAAGGTCAAATTTTTAACTCAGCATGGTAGAACAAGACAACACCAGTTTCGCTTGCTTCACAGACACAAAAGGCCAGAAATACCATTAACCCATCTATGTGTCCAATTTCAAAGGACCTTCACTCTGACCAGCTGCTGAGAAAAATCTGTAATGTCAAAACACGACTATTGCTGTCATGTCTCAAGTCTTAGCATTATGAGGTACCAAACAATACGCAAATATATTTATTATGTCTAAATTAAATGTCTAAACACTATGCACACAATGACCATGCCCATCCAGGAAACAACGTTTTGTGCATTGGGCAGATACACCCAGGACATGTCATCCAGGAAACAACATTTTGTGCATTAGAAAGAACACCCAGGACATGTTGTCAATCCATAACTGGGTACACACTTACTCACAAATACACACATAATATATGCGGGCAATTTAGGGAGCCAAGTGGACTGTGGGACCTAAAAACCCGGTGAAAAAACTAGGACACAGGTAGAACATAGAAACATTGTCCAGATTGGGATTCAAATTTCAACCCTCAGCGCTGAGAAGCAGACATGCTAACCATTATGGCTGCATGCCAAACAACTTGGAAAACATATCCCTGAACATTTACGTATACCTTTTATTTTTTTTAGTTTATTTTGTTTTTTGCATCAATCCTTAAGATTGCTGGCATTGTAACAAGTCAGAAAATCTTTTTAAAATTTCAAAGTAAGATAAATAACCTAGTTTTTAGAAACTGTATTGGAAGATAGTGTTACTTGATTGTTGTACGTTTTTTCTTGATCTGTGTCTATTTTTCTTATTTCTTTACATTGATTTTTTGCAGTGTGGCTATTTGGTACAAGTACAAATTTTTACGAGGCAGATTTTATATTTTATATTTCTAGAGCTTCTAACTAAAATTCACAACTTTAACAATATTAGTTATTGTGTCACATTAGTTCATTTTGGCATTAGGCATTTTACCAATGTCAAAAGACCAAACACGGCTTCTATATAAAAAAATACAGGATAATAAGAAATAAACTATGATTATGTATTATTTTCTACGGAATATATCCAAGCTCTGCAAAGTAACTACAAGACAGATCTAGCATCAACCGATTAATTTAATGAATGCATATCTTGTGTGGTAATAATGAAATGCACAGTAAATTCATTAAAACAAACATTTTGAGTGCCGTTTGGTTTGGATTTCAAACCACAGATGTGCATGAGAGTGCTGTTACATGCCAGGCTTAAACTGTAAACACTTCTTTACCTCAACTAACAGAACCCTGAACAAGAACTACATTCAGATCACTTTACTGGTATTAGGAGCTCTTTTCATATCACAATTATGCAACTTAGAAATGCTGTGCAAAAAAAAGCTGATAAAGGTCATGAGGCATGCTTGTGATCTAAATATAGAACTTGTAGGTGTGCCCACCATCTAGTGGTCTTTATCTGATCAATCCCTAACAACTATTACGTTAAGTTAAAAGTTGCTGGTTCTGAGACATTTGTTAAAATAAACAGAGGAATTTCCCTTTGCAGGCCAGCTGACTTTTACATAAATCCTCAAGCATTCCAAACACAGAACACAGAGCCTCTTCTGTGAAGATTTTATAGGCATCAGTGTTCATTTGGTGAATTATCTCTCCCAAGCTAAGATCTATACTTGCTCTTGCTAAAAGAGAACATTTCATTGGGTCAACTTTCATTGCGCACTGAAAAATGCCCCAAAATAAATAAAGGATAACAATTGTGTGATGCCTTTTTTTCTTTAATGCACAATTGAGCAGCTAAAATAAACTTCTGTGTGCTTACTGCACCATTCATTCATTATCTTCCACTTAATCCTGTACAAGGGTCGCGAGGAGTTTCACCAAGCCCATCCAGGGGAGAACGTTTTGGGTGCTGGGCAGATACACCCAGGGCAGGGTGCCAATCTATCACTGGGTACACACTCACTCACACAGACACACACATGAACACATAATATATGGGGCAATTTAGAAGATTTAATTTACCTTGAATCCAAGACGGGGGTTCCAATGTGGGAGAACGTTTAGGGTGCAAAAGACAAGGTCCAAGACACTGCACTTATCCATTACTGGGCACACTCACTCGCACAGACACACGCTATACAGAAGCAATTTAGTAGTCAATTTACCTTGAATCAATGTTTTTGGACCATAGGAGAAAACTCACGCGGACATGGGGAGAACATGAAAGCTCCATCCAGATTGGAATTCGAACCTGGATCCCCAGTGCTGGGAGGCGAACATGACGACCACTACGCCACCATTCTTAAAATAAAGCTGAACTGGTGGACATCACTGAATGACACTGAATTGCTACTTCATTACTTGACACTCATCATAAAGTCTGTTGGACCATATTTCACCTTTGGAAATCTAGCAATTTATAATGGCATAGATTTCACTACGTATTAAAATTGTTCTGCAGTTAATACTGACCCATGCAGACAGAATAGTTGCTTGCAGTTGCCACAAATTAGATGGAAGTACTGGCATGGTCTAAGTAGCATTCTCTACCTTGTATCCTGCTCTATATGATTAAGATCTGGAGACTATGGAGTTCATGGAAACATCACAAACCCACCCTTATGTTCCTGGAACAAATCAATGGCTAATTTGTGTCATGGTGCTTTGTCCTGCTAAAAGCATCCTGCTGTAGTATAAACAACTCCAACGATATGCCAAGCTACTATACAAGCAAAATTCCATCCACAGGTAGCAGAGTACACAAGCTGAGCCAAGTTCATTGATTCACTGATTCATTGATTCAGAATGTGGGAGACATTCTGACCTTTTTTATTAAGATGGTGCCACAGAAATCTGAATTCTTCTGACCAGCTCGTTTTTACACGGCTCAGTGATCTAAATGTTGTGCTATTTTGCTGAAGTATTGGCTTTTAGTTTCTCCTATATAGAAACGGCACTCCAACTGTTCATACACTGTTAAAGTCCATTCGTGCTGAAGATTGATGAGTTGTGTTTGTGTACATTAGTACATTAGAGCACCAAAGATGCATTGAGCTGCACTTGACTGTGCTGTATAAAGAAAGAAACCCCCACCAGCTTGGAAAATACTGCCAAACCATTCGGCACCGATGACAATGTCAGGTTATGCGTCTAATTTCCGTACAGGTGATCAGTTATTTACATTTGATTTTTCATATTTGCACTCAAACAAGAAAAATCATATACAGTAGATGTCAGGTTTCCTGCCAGGAAACCACAATAAGGTAGTTAGCCAATGAAAAAAGGGACTGTAATCTGTTTACAGCCTCACACTGTGCTTGCCTGTAACTCGATCTTTTGAAGAGAGTGTGCCAGGTGTGAGCTTCTACACAACATCAAAACAGTGAAAATCATTAGAGATATCAGTAAAGGAAAACTAGTTGTGTCACTCACCCTTATACATCTAATCTACATTTTAAAAATTGAAGGAAAATGCTTTAATATATTTATATCTCATAATATTTATATTCATGGATTAATTTTTTTCTGACAAAAGTCTTTTGAATGTATCAAGTAGTTTTCCATGTTTTATAACAAATGTGCTTAAAGAATTAAAAAGAAAAACATAGCCAATACTAATTTAGAGAACATATTTCCAGCTCATTCTGAGGTCTGGACACTATCAGGTTAGTCTTAACAACTATGAATTATCCAGACACATATTTATACAGTACCCATAGAAGGAGAATATCAAAACCTCATTCTTTCACCATACGCTTGTTGTAAGGTTGGATGTTGATAAAAGTAAAGGATAATGCAAATATAGCTTTTTTGGTAGAAAGTATGTGGATAGGATGAGATCCAGCCATATCAACATTAAAGAGAAACTATATAAGCTAGACACTGTAATGAAAGGTCAGCTGCTATCCATCAGTCAGTGCCAAAATCAACCACTGAGCCTTTTAGAAAGAACAAACAGTGTGGCCTGAAAGTCGCCCCAAAGCCATTCTTAATCATTCTAACTGCTTTCAGTATACGCATGGCGGTCAAAGCAATCTCATCTTGCCATTATTTTAAATTATTGACTCAATTTATGAAAGTTAATGATTGTGTCTCATAAAATGATCTATGATGACTCACATAATTATTTTGATATATGAGCAAATGTGCTGTGTAGGTAAAAATAGCATTAAATGATCTAGTAAAATGGGTTGCTCAGGACATCACTGTTTTAAATCTATAACTAAAATGATTTAGACCAGAATATTGTATCAATTTGTGCGAGCAACACTAAAACAAAATAAAAACTTTTATATTCAATTACATAACTCCAGATCACAAAAACAATAGACCTTTTAGTACTCAAAATCAGAACGCATATACAGCTGTTTAAGGAGGAAGTTTTAATTCGTGAGAACAATTCTTAGAACTCTGAGTTTAAACATTAATTTATTCATTATCTCCCACTTTATCCTCTATTAGGGCCGCGGTGTGGTTCCCCATGCCCATCCAAGGGAGAACGTCTCGGGCGCTGGGCAGATAGACCCAGGACAGGGCGCCAATCCATCGCTGGGCACACACTCACTCACTCAAACACACTCTATATGGGGCAATTTTGGAGAACCCAGAGGAAACCCACGCAGACACTGGGAGAACATGGAAACTCCACCCAGATGGGGATTCGAACCGGGAATCCCTAGCGCTGAGAGGCGAACATGCTAACCACCAAGCCACCGTGCCGCCGAGTTTAAATTTTTTTTTTTTAAATAATTTCAAAGCTGGGTGGCAAGGTGGCTAAGTGGTTAGCACGTTCGCCTCTCAGCACTAGGGATTTCCGGTTTGAATTCCCATTTGGGTGGAGTTTCCAGGTTCTCCCCGTGTCCGCGTGGGTTTCCTCCGGGTTCTCCGGTTTCCTCCCACAGTCCAAAAACATGGATCACAGTCAAAAAACATGGACCAAAAACATGGATCAAACATAGAGTGTGTTTGTGTGAGTAAGTGTGTGCCCAGCGATAGATTGGCGCCCTGTCCTGGGTGGTATCTGCCCAGCACCCGAGACCTTCTCCCTTGGATGGGCATGGGAAACCCCACCGCGACCCTAATAGAGGATAAAGCGGAAGATAATGAATGAATAATGAATTTCAAAGCCCTTATAATAAAACTGTGCAATGGTACGTAACTCACACAGAATCCAAACTCTGGCCCTTAACCCTATAAGTATTCAGTATCATGTAAATGACATTTTGTCTTTATCAAAAACATTGCTGGAATTTGTGTTACTACTACTATGATGACTCAGGAAGAAAAGACGTTCTCTAATGGATTCTGCATAATGGACGGTCTGTGTGCAGTAAGACTAATTGAAGTGTCTCATGAAGCAATAAAGACAGATAGTTACATTTAGCTTCAGTCAGTAATGTTGCATTCACAAGATCGTCAGACAAAAGTAAGATGGGCACACATTATATATATATATATATATATATATATATATATATATATATATATATATATATATATATATATATATATATATATATATATAAATAAAATTGTTGTATTTTCTTGTTGATCATTTTAAATAAATAATTTTAAGAATTTATTTATAAACAATGTATATATACATAAATCTCTATGCCACTGCCACTTTATTTTTTTTGTTGTATATTTCTATGTATATTTCTATTTAAATTATAAGCCACTAATACTTTTTGAAACTTTTTTTTATTTGAATACATTACATTTTATTGACACGTTTATTATTATAACTAGTAGTATTTTTATCCATGATTTTCTATTTGTTTACTGTAACACTGAAAATAGGGTCTCTGTAACTGCTACAATTTCCTCGCGGGGATTAATAAAGTATTTTGATTCTGATAGTTTTGAACTAAAATACTGAAATACGCAAAGAGAATTTACATTTTAAACAGAATTTCAAGCCAATTTACAACAAGGAAAAATGTTTGCATTCATTTTTAATGTAATTAAATTGTTTTTCTTTTAGGGTTTATGATAAATTCCTGTGATTGTGGAACAGTTTGAGAAAGACCTTTCCCTGTTATTGTATGACTCTGACCCAGTACAGAGTGCAAGGTATATAAAGTCATTACATTATTTCATTATTATATGTTACTTATGTGAGATAAAACTCAAATGGCTTGTCCAAATGCTAATGCTATTAAAACCATTGGTATGAATTAAAAGATGAATTGTAACCTAAGCCTTATTGTATATCATCAATGCCTGATCAAACACATGATGTATTGTCTGAATAGACACAAGTTCCCACGCTTCATGTTGTGTAAAATCCATCCCAGAAGAGAAGAGTCCATTATAACCACATAAGGAAGCAGGGGGAACTCCTCACAAGTCCAACAAGTGCTTAAAAATGTGGTGAACAATGCAGACATTCTTGTCATATAGTATTGCATTCGTCACCTTCAGTTCAGATGAGTAAAAAGAATGAAAAAAGTTTTTCCATAATATGACAGTTTGTTATACAATTAATGCTCATTTTAGAGTTTAGAATATTAATTGGAATATAATGAGAATATTCTTCAAGTTTCACTTAATTTTTCTGACACAGTGCAAATAGAAACAAAGAAAAAGAAATACAAATATTTAAGGCAAAAATAAATACAGTTAATAAATTCTCTCCAAAGACAGAAGAGGTAGCAATAGAAGAAGGTAGACAGTAGCTACAGTGCATCAGGAAGATAAAACCAGGTTAGGAATTGTTGGAATGAGCATTCACATGTAACAGTGACAGAACACTATTTATAGTCATTTTTTAAGAGCCATTACCAAATGTTTCAATTGTCTACTGGGTGAAAGGGCTTTCAAGACAAGTTCTTAAGAGCCACTACTGAAATCAAAACTGAGTTGTAATCTATTCTACATGACTTATATATATTTATTTGAAGTACAAGAATATATAGATATGATTGCAGAGGATTTCTGAAATTCAGAGTGCAGATATGCCTCCATTTCAGTTTTTAGTTCTAAAAGGCTTTCTTAAACTTCCTTTTTTTCTGCTCTGTAAATAGACAGGGCAACTGCAAATGCTACTTTGTGGTCAATGGGTTTGACTTAGGTCACACTATTTTATAATAGCATAAATTCACTTTTAGGCAGAATTACAGCAATGCTGAAAGCATTCGCCTAAAATTCACCCCCATCTATAATCCATATTTAGCAAGAATGATTTGGTTTGGCAGCATAGCCTATCACTAGTCACAGGTCAGTTGCTACAACTGCCATAAAACAATTTGCATTTTAGTGAATGTTCTTCAAACCATTGATGCAGTTTTAAGTTATATTTGAAAAAAGTCTAATGGCTTCAAAAACTTAGGCACCATTGGATCTACCTGACATAATGATCAAATTAGTAAATTAACTGGGGTCTGTATATGACAAGTTTCAAAATAAATAGCATAATAGAGTTGCTATGAGAGAGTTATTCTAAGTGGCATTATTTAAGTAATACTAGTTATAAATCGGTCCTTAAATCTGATTGGGTGAGCCATTTATCCATCTGTGACATTAAAGTACACCTCTGCGCACTTCACATTCGTATAAACGTGTGATATACAATTCATTATTTTAAATCATGTACATTAATGGAATTACAGATTAATATAAACAGCCGATTTCTGATGAGCAGTAAGCCTGTTGCTTAGCAATCAATGCTAAATGCTTAGTTTTGTTTTAAATAAATTAGCTGCTGAATTTAACCTTGTTTTTTATTGCCGTGTTTAATGGTTTAAAAGGCTCAAAAGGGTTTGCACTATAGTAAATAAATTATGGAAAAGAGATGTATGGGTACTCCGCTACGCATTGTGCACCTCTATTTCTGTGGTTTGTTAACAAATATGCATACCTGCTTATTGCTTCATTATAAATGTCGTAAATATCATTAATTAAGTCATCGTTACAATTTAAGAAAAGAAAATACATCTTTCTACCTTTTAAAGTACAATGCGTGTCAATGTGTCTGTGTCATTTAGAATAGTTTTTTATTTCCCGTTGAGAAACATATACGCAGATCCTTGACTCTCAGAAATTTGTTGTCCAATATTTAAGCCATATAACCATACATACTTATTTTACTTTTATTTCTAACGGTGTATTAACTATATAAGTATTAACTATATAATATATTGTAGAGTACAGATGAACACTTAATTTCTTTCTTACCAAGAAACTGACAAACACCTGTAACTATGTTCAAAGCTATTAACTATACTGGAATTTTATAATATTAGCAGGAACACACTAATAATTTGGCACATTAAAAATTCACTTTAATGGAGATTTTAAGTTAACATTAGCATTAAATACATTCCACAATGGTCCTTTCATTGTAATGTATGTTACAGATACATGAATGTTATTACAAACTGTGTTGTATTTCAAACTAAGTGTATCATCTTATGATTCTACCATCCTCAAAAGTTGGCATTGTTCCTCTAAAAGAAAAATACCTGACCAATCAGCAAATTCCTTCCCAAATACTTCTTTAGTTTTGATTATGAGTTGGAAAGGAATAGGACGTTATTTACACCACCAGAATAGCTCTTGGATTACAAAACAGCCATGGGCTGATCATTATTATGGGCCAGTATATTAGCTTATTCCTCGTAAACATGTTTTCTGTCATTTTCCATCTTCTTCAACTGCACACTGCAATTCTATGCAAAACTATTTACACATCCTTTTATAGCTAATAAATTAATTGATGGATAGAACGATGACTTAGTGGTTAGAATCCCAATCTGGCTGGGGTTGCCATCCTCTCCATGTTGGTTTCTTCCGGGTTCTCCGGTTTCCTCCAACAGTTCACATTGGATTCAGGGTAAATTGAATGCTCTAAATTGCCTATGTAGAATGTGTTTGTGTGTGTGTCTGTGTGAGTGAATGTGCCCAATGATCCTGTCCTGGTTGTATCTGCCCAGCACCTGAAATCTTTTCCCCTGGATGGGCATGGGGAACACCCCCTCCAGCGGCCATAGTAGAGGATTAAGTGGAAGATAATGAATGAATGAATTAATTAATTAATCAATTGACTAGGTCTGGATTATTATTTTATGATGCATATCATCCAATAACATTTCAGACTGGAGGCAAGAGTTTCTCGAAAATGTGATGAAAGTAATTCCATTCTCAGATAAGTTAAAAATTTTACTACAGCATAGTATAAAAAACTGACTTTCCCTTGAGCGTAAAAAAGCATACAATTTTACCAGCATGTTTTACACCAAGCTGATACACACAGACATGTTCAGGAATTCCTGTTTTAAAAACACTTACTATACTGGACTTAATAAAAATGTTTTATAACCACAATTCCCAGCATAATTGTGAAAGGATGGTTCAGATGCATTACATATTAGGACTCACTTCCGTTTAAATGACGCTTGAGTGTAAAGAAAAGAATGACATCATGGACTGATCTGGATATGGGAAAACAGGAGGTCAGTACAATGAGGAGAAGTTATTAGGGTTAAAAGGTCTAAAGTAAGAAGCAAAAAGAGGCCCAGATGTTTAAAGAATAATGGCAAGGAAGAACCAAAAAAAAGTGGGGGAAAAAGGAAACTGGTGTCCCTGACTAATGCCTTGACATTTGAACAAAGAAAATGAGGATACAAGTGCCACCCAGCATCCTTCCCAGGCACTTAAAAGACTCTGAGCAAGAGATGCTGGCGATCTCTTTAGAAAATGGCCAAGGAAATGAATCAATCAATAATCTGTAGCTGTCTTTAGCTGTGGTTTGAAAAGATGCTACCATGTGTTCATATTACTCTGATCCAGTTAACTGGAATTTTGGAAAAGCAAAATGTCTACCATGGTAACCACCTTTATTTTTTTGTTCTCTTAAGTGTCACTGATTTGATGCTATTTTCACTGCTATTCAATCACACAGTTTGACACTATCTCTAAAAATCTTTCTGACATAACAACAAACAACAAACACATGCTTGTATGCCAATTAAATTACACTATAATTTCATCGCTAAGCCATTTTCTATATAAACAGAACAAGTAAATACATTATCCCAATGGCTTTTATATTCTGGTCAGCAAAAACAGATTTTTCAAAATATGCCTTAGAAGTACATCTTTTTTTATTTTTATTTTCAATTATTTATTTAAACCATCTAAAAATCTATGAGTTTATTGTTTTATCACTGTTTACTCAAAAGTAAACTTTAAAGATGAGTCTCCAACTTCGCCTTGTTCCTCACAAGGTTTCTTTCTTTTAAAACTAAAAACAAAACAACTGCCAGGTACTTTTTCCTCTCCACTGTTGCATTGGCATGCTTTTTGGGCGTTTAGGCTTAAAATGATCTACTAAATAGTGCAATATAAATAAATAAACTAAAGCTTAAACTTGAGCCCTATGTTTTTTTTTTTTTTAAATAACAATCAAATGTAACAGCTTATTTACAGGTTGTGGCAATGCCTTTATTTTTAATACTAATCTTGTACCAACACAGATATAGATAAAGCATTTAAAACAGTGTTATTATTCTATTTCTCCTCTGTATTACATTATGAGGCATGATCTTGACTCATTCCCCCAGGAATGTTTTTTGGCTTAGCATTAACATCAGATAAGCAGATCAGCATCAGAACATTATATTCCTTATGCCATGTTTCTAAGTATTATTTTCAACAAATTCCTGTATATTTTAAACACAAACCATGTACATTACACGATCTAGAGAAATTCCACTGTAATGTGTTTGGATGATCTTTAAATTCCAGAACCTTTTTTTTACATTACAGTATTATTATAGACATTATATGCTAATTTAAAAGATGATAAAAAACAAACATATTCTGCAGAATATTTGACCCAAGCAAAATAAAACAATAAAACACAAAAATCTAATACAAAGATTAAAAAAAACAGCAAAACAAGTGACAAAAGTCCATACCTATATACTGACTAATTTTAAATCAAACTTATTTTTTTATTACACGTAAAATATATCTGTACTTTTATTCACTCTCTGTTCTTTCTCAGTCCATGCACTTTTAACAAATTGTTTATTTATATTTTTAAAGTCATTCACAAATAAAAGAAACTTTTAGGCTCCTGGTCTAACACATTTCATAAAATCTACTTATTTAAGATTAAAAGACAATGCCTTTTTCAGGCTGAATAAACATGCATGGTAAAAATCTAATTTAAAAAAAATGAACTTTGAAAATGAATGTAACCTTGAATATAAATAGTAACAATACAAATGCTGTGGTAATTTTATAAGATTTAGTTTGTATTAGGAAGCCTGTGCCAAGTAATTGTTTCTTGCACTTACTCCAGCAGCAGCTGGAACAGTTGACAGAAAGCAGACCAGCAATTCCAGAAATACTTAAATTAAGTCATTCTGTAACATTGATGCCATGTCAAAGTAATTTGCATTACATTAGCTAAAGCTCATAAAGCATCCTTGATACTTTATTTAAAATTGAATATGTATCATAAGTGTGTACAGAATGATCTCTTATACTTAGTTTGCCTCGTGACACAGTAATTTAGAAATTGTCTGGTGACTATTCAGCTCCTGTTCTTTAACACTAATCAACAATGCTATTATTCTGGTATTGTAATATCTATTCCTAGACAGTGTTCTATGTCATTTTTATATGTATTATTCTCCTATTATCACAAATATATGCTAAATGTAAACAGGCAAATAGAGAAGATTAAATACAATGTATTTCCATTTTTGCTCACCCGGAGGAAGATAGCGGTTCCCATTCTGAACCATGTTTCTCTTAGGAATTCTTAGAATACATTTTGCTTTTCATAGTTGTATTCAGTTTGATTTGATTAGACTTTTATAAAGTTGCTTTGTGAAACTGTCAGTTAAAAACTGATCATAAAAAAACATGCATACTTTATAAACTGTTTCCTCCATTTAATTATTCATGCCTCATTCTAATATGTAACAATGAGCCATTTGGTAAACTACAAAAGTAAAGTTTTAAACCAAGTCCTATAAATTTATAAAAATGGAATTTTAATGTAGAATGTAAAATAATTTTTTATTAAACTGTCAGCAATTCATGTTTAGAAATAATAGTTTATTAGAATAAAATAGCAAAAGTAATTATTATGTTGGCAGCACAGTTGCTTAGTGGTTAGCACGTTCGCCTCTCAGCACTAGGGATTCCCGGTTCAAATCCCAATCTGGGTGGAGTTTCCATGTTCTCCATTTTGCATCAAGCATTTTGCAAAAACACAAACATACATACTTGGATAGATGTTAGACTTAAGCAAGTAATTATGCGGTAGTACATAGGGTTTAATAAGTGACTCCTGCAACCTGTCAAGAGACCTTCAACACAGAACCTGTGCTGTGACTTCATCCTTGCTGAAGACATAAACATGTGAAATAAAAAATAAATGTACCTTTATAGAAATGTGTATATGAAAGTATTCAGTCCTCACACGTACACACATACCACCTTTACATGTTAACCAATCTAAATATTCATTCATTCATTCATTTATTATCTTCCGCTTTATCCTCTATTAGGGTCGCGGTGGGGTTCACCATGCCCATCCAGGGGAGAACGTCTCGGGCGCTGGGCAGATACACACAGGACAGGGCGCCAAATTAATCGCTGGGCACACTCTCACTCACACAAACACACTCTATAGGGGGAAATTTGGAGAACTTGACTTGACTTGATCCATGTTTTTGGACTGTGGGAGGAAACCGGAGAACCCGGAGGAAACTCACGCGGACACAGAGAGAACATGGAAACTCCACCCAGATGGGGATTCGAATCGGGAATCCCTAGTGCTGAGAGGCGAACGTGCTAACCACTAAGCCACCGTGCCACCCTAATCTATATATATATATATATATATATATATATATATATAGATAGATAGATAGATAGATAGATAGATAGATAGATAGATAGATAGATAGATAGATAGATAGATAGATAGATAGATAGATAGATAGATAGATAGATAGATAGATAGATAGATAGATAGATAGATAGATAGATAGACACACACATTTACATCAGGTCATTTAGCAGACGCTTTTATCCAAATTTTATCCCAAGTTGATGGTTGTCATTTTATCCAGAGTCTTACAAAGCAAGTATAGGGTTGGCAGCAGCATCCCTGGGATTCAGGGTCTTGTTCAAGGGCCAACATTGGTAACATCAGTGGACCTGGGATTTCAACCCATAAACTTTACATTCAAAGCTTTACACCCTAACCACCAAGCTACCACACCACCTTTACATGTTAACTAATGTAAATTATGTATATATATATATATATATATATATA
>JAFMOD010000228.1:3666261-3677596 GCA_019802435.1 Corydoras maculifer
AGAGAGAGAGAGAGAGAGAGAGAGAGACTATTATCGCCCAGCAAGATCTACAAAAAGCGCTTACTGAAGATGCTATGAGTCAAGTGGTTTCAAACGACAATAATCAACAGAAGAGTCTAATTTCCCTCTCTATACTCTCGCTAAATTCCCCTGCACCTCAATATGCAAGTTCAATTAGTTTATTTTTATAGCACCTTTTACAATAATACACTGTCACAAAGCAGCTTTACAGTATTCCAAGCCTGAAACCCCCCAAAAGCGAGCTGAAGTAACAGTAAACTCCCTGTCATATTGAGGGAGTTGTGAATATGCCATATGTCGTTTTTGGGGTATAGTGTTGTTCATACACTTTTTAAGTGATTCTACATATCATACCCAAACTCACTTTTAACTAACATCAGAGTCAGTTCACAGTGAATAAGCAAAGAGCTTACTGGGGTTTCATCTATGGGTGGATTTATGTATTTTTAGGTTGGGTAACAAATAAAATGTTGCTAATTTCTGAAAAGTCATGCCAATATGGTGTATAAGTATAGTAGTCTTAGGTGGGTCTATAGCCATCATCTAATAAAAAACCAATGTAATGTTAAAAACAATCTGTGAAAAGATGAATATTGATTTTATTTGGAAGCATTTGTGAAATAAGAGGTAAAAACCTGTAGCCTTTCAGTAGGCTACATGAAAACAGAATAGGCTAACTAAAGTTCTTTTTGATCAACAAGAGAGTTCTGCATGGATAGAACAATGTCTAGGACTAATAGGATCAACAGCAACAATAAAGCATTCTTTTAATTCAGCTGCTAACTTAAAATGTGCACAGCTTGCAAGACACACATCCCCAACTGTATAAATATCAAATGGCATTCAACTAAAATTGCATAAGGTTCAGCAAAACAACTATTCATACTTTCTTTAACATGCTTTAAGTATAACATGTTTTTGATATCATAAATAACCCTTAACAAATGTTCTTTTGAACTATTTTGCCCTTTCTGCTGTTCTGGTAGACATCAAACAAAGGCATTTATGAACAATAGCTAAAAAATAAAAAATAGGAAAAAAATGTAATAAATAAAAATTCAAGTCCAATAAACTCCTTATTATTAAGTACACATATATATGAATAATATCTAATTTGTAATAATATTTCATTATATCACTTACCTTTAGTTAACATTAATGTGCTTGCAGTTATGCCATAAGGAACAAAAAAAAAGATGTGAAACAACACTGAACTTTGGGTCATTTACATTTATTTTTTGCTTATGCGACTGTTGGTAAGTTTCCATGCCTAGCTTTTTTAACAGCAGCAACACATTTTAAGCAAATAAATCTGCTGAGTTGGCCGTACTGTTTCTTCTGTTTGAAGCAACAAATTTTTTGTATTATTTTTCAAATGGACACTCCTCATCATTTGGATTTTTTTTAGGTTCTATTAAATGGGCAGGGATTACTCTGCATTTTTTTAAATTTGTGGGTGATGTCCTCCACATACCATACATAAACACATTTCTGGGCACAAATGCCATTTGTTTGCTTTGTTTAATAATCTAACTTAAATCCTTATTTAATTGTGGATTCACATTGCAAATGACCCACAGAAAGCCAGTTAATCTCCTTAAAGTACAACTATTGCTATTAAAGTGACTTTTCTTAGTGTATTAAAAAATGTACAGGCGGCAAAACTGAGTTTAGTACAGTCAATGTTACCACACCACAGTAGGAACTTAAAGCACCAACAGGCTAACACGTTAACACACTTTTCTTTCTCCCTTGTTAGGTATTATATACAGTACACTACACTGGAAAATTATTTTAATGCCTGGGAGCAACTGAGCAACAGAGCAACCTGGCAAATGTCTGACCGATTTGTGGCTGGATTTAACTGCCATGTTGTTTTAAAAAATCGAATTTAAGTACTTGATTATAGAGCTCACCTCATGCAAATCTGGCACTGAAGCCCACATTTTTATTCTGACTTCTCTTTGCTTTTCTTTTTTTACTTTTTTTAAAACCCTTTACCTTACCATACATTGAATATCCCAATCCATGTGCTATTTTCTTTTTCCTTTCCTGTGTGATTTATTGTAAATGGCTTAATATATACATTGTTTTTTTTAAACAATGGAAGGAAACCAAACAGACTTTATACAGAAAAGACCATATACACTCTTCTCTGGAATTACAGGACCATTTTTAAGCACTAACACAAAAATATTAAATAAAAGCATGATATACGTATATATACATATTTAAATATGGTAATCACAAAATACTATTATAGACAATTAAACCATTGACTTGTAGTAAACATAAAAAAGGTTTACATTTCGAATTCAATTAAAAATAAAGCAAGCAAGTCATAAACTGATAAAGCATTAAATATCAATTATCAAATTATGAGAAAATATAATAAGCCTAAAATCATTTTCTCCCTAATTTAGCAAATAAATAAAGTTAAAACACAGAAATCACAAAAAAATTAGGGTGTGCCATGAAGAAAATTCCCCACTCTACCTTAAGCAGCATGAACTGTTGACATCTGAATGCAAGGTTCAAAACTTCATGTTCACATGTCTATATATGAAAGCTTTAATGGTAAATTTTTTTCCTAAAAAAATTATTCTAAGTACATACCTCTCACTGTATCTATAATCAAAGCTTTTAAATTGGCATGAATTGGCTAGGAAACTTACTAAATATTTAATATTGAAGTAATAGGACTGGAAAATGCTTCAGTAAGTGGACTTTGTGTGCGGTGCCTGACTGAGGTCCTTTGGATGAAACTATAACACTGGAAAATTCTGACTATCAGACAAGCTTCAAATTTAATTGAGTCAAATGTGTCTGCACTCAGATATATGTGGATAAATGACTCTTTTTTTCCTGCTTTGATGAACCCTAATAAAACTTCATTCACATTTATCATTACCATGATGTTATATTTACACAGAAGTTTTTTTACTTTACAACTTTGTACGGTCAAAATGTTTGCTTTGGAATTAGTCTAAAATGTTTTATGGTGCAAAATAAATAAATACTGATGTTCTCAAGAAATAATGGTTCAGACCTGTTTATCTATCCAAACATTTTAAATGACTTTGGTTTAAGAACTCAATATTATCTAAGTTAATATTAAAGTGTATGTACACTGTACATTAGTTTGCAAACATTTAAAACAGCCAGATAAAAAATGTATAAAATTAGATGTGCACAAAACATGAAGGCAACTTCACTAAGAGTCACGATTTGTGTCCAGTACATATGTTAAAAATACAAATGTAGCCGTTAGTGAAACATGACAGATTAACTATCAAACAGACTAATCTATTAATGGATTAACAGATTACCTGTCAAATGAATAGTGTGTTTTGAAATCACCACATCAGCAAAGGATTCAAAAACCAATGCGGAAATGTTAATATAGTAAAACATTACACATCACATTGATAAATGGGCATTTGAAAAATATTTGAAAGGTAGAGATATAATTAATATTACACTATTAATACTTAAAAAGTGATTATCAATTATGGCTTGTTGCAATATTAGAAATTCAGGTAAGGTTGCGTTGAATCATTTTGTGCAATTGCTATGCAATTTTATTAAAACTGGGCTGATATAATAGGACTTTTTATTACTTACCAAACCTCTAGTTTTTCATTCTAAATTACCTGGAGTATTTTATTATCTATTATAACATCCTCTCTGATATGGATTGCTGTGGTCTTATCTTGGTCTTATCTTGATATTGTGAGTTTTTGAAAGCATGAAATTCTTTCTCTGCATCAGGAAAGTATAAATCTCTGCTTGACAATATTACACAGATAAAAGATCATGACCTTAGTAATAATGCTTTGTTTCTTTTAATTTTGGGTCCAGCTATGAGCTTGATTATAAAGAATAATAGTAAGTAAAATACAAAACCTTCACATACTTTACTCTCTTTTAGAAAAAATACAATGTCATTTTCAGGAAACAAAATCTGTCAAGCATTTTTACTTCAACATGCTTACAATTCATGGAAGCATTCCAGAAACAGGATTTATAGCTAAAGCCAAATTGGTGAACTCAAAATAACTAAATAATAAAGTAAATAATAAAGTCATAGGGTTCCTTTGTTGGGAGGGTCTTCTTATTATATTACATATCCAGATCTCTTTCTGAACCATCTATTTGAAATTAAGGTGTATACTCAACAGAAACTTTTTTTCAATTGAACTCTGAGTTCTCATGATTATCAGTATGGTTTTCGTTTCACCCATCTCTTTATTTTCATGCTTTTAAGCATTTACTCCTGTCAGTTAAAGGCCTTGTTTTAATCACTTTTCATTATCTTTTATTTAATCTTTTACCAGAGTCGCGGGGGCATTCCCCATGCCTGTCAAGGATAGAAAATTTCAGGCGCTGGGCAAATACACCCAGGACAAGGAACGAACACATGGCTGGGCACACACTCACACAGAAACACTCACACAGAAACACACACACACACACACACACACACACACACAGATAAGATAACTATATAAGGACAATTTAGAGCGGCCAAATTACCTTCAATCCATGTTTTCGGAATGTGGAAGGAAACAAAGAACCTGGAGAAATCTCCGGATACGGAGAGAATATGCAAACTCCACCCAGATTGTCGAACCTGGATCCCCAGCACTGAGAGACAAACATTCGAACCACTACACCACAGAGCCACCCCTAATTACTTTTGGATTAGTAAAATGTTTTGCTTGCTTGGTTACATTTCTCTAATGAAAACTCAAGACAGTAATAAGAGATTTTCAACAATATACTTGATATACCCTCACCCAACTCATATCCGTTGAATCTTTTATACCCTTCAGCAGTAAGGGGTGCTTGACAATGGAGCATATCTGTTAATATGCCTTTTTTAAATAATGGAAAGACCCTTCCAAACATTCTGAGGAGACCCTTGAGGAAGGAAATAGGAACCAAGTCATTTTTTCCATGCTGGATCCTAGGCATGCTGGTTATCTATGTGAATGACAAGAGCCCATTATTTAGGCACAAGAGGGCTAGCTGTGTGTATCTGTCTGGAAATGAGGGGGTAGAAGGGATAAAAGGCAAAGATATTTGCTCTTCCATTTACACAAAGCATTCTTACAAATTTGAGACTGGAGAATACTGGTCATTTGAATTACCCTCCAACTGAGAATTTAGTAAAGAACTAGAGGTAGTATAAGAGTAGATATGAATTAACATATAATTACCCATAATGACAATAATTATATAGTGTGTATGATATATTTCTATAGGATATAATTTACATTTACATTTGGTCATTTAGCAGGCACTTTTATCCAAAGTGACTTACAAATATCCCAACTTGGTTGTGGTCAGAACGCAGAGTTGATACAGCAACCCAGGAGCAATGAAGGGTCTTGCTCAAGGACCCACAGTAACTTCAGTGGACTTAGGATTTGAACCCACAACCTGCAGATTGATAGATCAACACCCTAAACACTGAGCTACAACACCCTCATATATAAAGATAATGTACACAGGGTTTCAATTTGCATTTGTTCATGAAGAGGTCTGAAATTAAATATATTTCCACTGGATCAAAACCCTTATTTACTAAAAGTAATAACATACACACACTACAATACATATCGCATTTACATGGAAAGATAAAGTTTCACAAATTAATCCATGGGACTGCAATCTCAATATTTTCTCTATCCTGTTTCTTTCTTTCCAAATCAGGATTTTGAAGTCCACATACAAGGCACTTGGCTAAAACCCGTGGGCTGGTGTGGTATGTGAGGTCAGAACCAGAGCTGACGCTAGACAGGACAGAAGTCATATCTTTTGCTGAGAGTTGATGTTTTCCCACAGAAGCTTCTGTGCCACTGTATAATCCCAACTGCTTCACATTTTTGGCTCACATTACTTCCTGTCACAGTTTTTGGCTCAGTAACAAAACAAACAAAGATTACGGAATAAATGTAAGTATATAGTTTACAGCCCACGATTAATTTCTCAAACTGTTTTGTATCTGACGTTGAATTAGATATTCAATGGGGACAGCAAAAAGCTCATAAAGTTACATTTTTAAGCAAAACTGCTGGAACCACAAGCCAAATACAAAGATGTTAATAAATGCTGGGTCATAATAATTTGTCCATATTTATTAAAAAGTTTAATTTGTCCTTTTTATTACATATTTCAATGTTATAAATGTTTGTTGTTGTTTTTTTTTTAATTCTTTGACAAAAAGTTAATTTAGAGTGGCATGGTGGCATAATGGTTAGCACGCCCACTTATCAGCGCTGGGGCTTCAGGTTTCAGTTCTAATCTGGTGGAGTTTTCATGTTCTTCCAGTGTTCCTGCAGGATTTTACTAGGTTCTCTGGTTTCCTTCCACAGTCCAAAAACACAGTTTTAAGGTGAATTGACAGCTCTAAATTTCCCCTATGTAGATCACCCCTATATAGTGTGCAGAAGTCTGTCTGAGGGAGTGTCCAGCGATGGATTGGTGTCTGACTAGCGCCTCCCATGACCCAATTATAGGATTGAGGAGCGAGATAATGAGATGAGAATAGAAAATTAAATCTAGATTTTGTACTTGACAGATTATAATAAGTTACAGGTTTAACTGCTAAACACAATAAAGTAATTTATTCTACAATGGAATTTATTAAAGATGGTATTGTTACAGACGTTTCCACAAATGTGTTGCACTCTTATTTTGCTTTGCGTTCACCCTTCTGTCAAGTTCATTTAAACATGGTCAGTATGAAGGTTGTGCGGGCTATTACTTGAAGCCTACTACCTTGTTCTTGTTTTCTAATGTAGTTCTGACAGAACCTCAAAGTATATTTTTGGTAATTTTCATGCTTTGATATGAACCCTGACCAACTGGGTATGGAACAAAGGGTTTTGCTATGGTATCCCATTGTGTCTGGTGTGACAGTTACCCTGTGCAAGCTGCCTCCTCTGAATCAAAGCTCCAGACAATTCCTCCTCCAAATTTCACAGCCGTGATCACACAATAAGTAAACTTTTACCTACTTTATGGTGTACAAAAACCCTGCATGATGTACCAAATATTTACAATTTTAATTAATGAGTACATAAATACATGAATACGACTTCTTTTTTATGTACCATTTTGGGTTATTTACTGAATTTCAACGTTTAAAGAGTGCATATACTCATTCTTAACAATTGACAGCAAACAGATAATGCGAATGAGGATATGCACCCTCTGAAAATTAGATTTTTTGTTATCTTACAACCTTTTGTTGTGTGACTGATGGTAATGTTGTTGTAAGATAAAAAAAAAAAAAAATTAAAACGGTATAATGTTCAGAGGGTGCATATCCTCATTCTTAACTATTGACAGTAAACGGATAAGGTGAATGAAGAAATATTCAACAGCATCTGACTAGAAGACCATGGAGATAAAAAAAAATAATAAAAAATATGGGCAAAGGTGATGGTCAGCATAACCTGAATTAAACCCTGTAGAAGACAGTGAAGTGAAATGAAAATGATGAAATGATGATGTCCTCACTTTTCCTGGTGCCAGTTTAAAATAAACACCCTTTAAAATAAAATTATTCATGCATGATTAAATTAAGGCATGTAATACCCATTCAGTCCAGGTTTTATGATTTATATATTAAAATTTTATGTATTAATATATATTAATAATATATTAAAAATGTGGGACTTTTAATTCAAAATTACAGATTTTATTATACATATACTAGTATAAATTTATATGGTGCTGTTCTCAACATGACCGTATAAATTATTATTAACATTTTTGCAAATAAGTTATAAGACAAGCTTGAACAACATATAAGTGATATACTGGTGAGGCATATTGATGGAAATTCTTAAAAGTTTTGATGTTGCTCAAAGGGGTTTTAAGCTTGTTGCGTTGCTTTGAGGACTTTGTGTGGCTGATTACGCCCTCTAACGGCATGTAACACACAATGAAATGATTAGGGAAAGCTGGAGCAGGTTTTAATGTTAAAGAAGCTATGTTTATTAATCCTTTTACATTAGACACACAGACCAACACATTCTCACACAGATCACACCTAATGTAGTGTCTTGAAGTATTGAATTATATGTTTTTGGAACAACTTACCACTATAAATTAGACCCTGCCTTTTCACTGTCAACTTTTAAATCTTCTCTTAAAACCTATTTTTACTCTTTGGCTTTTAATACAGCAAGGTTTTAATTTGTTTTTATTGGTTTTCAGTTTTATTTGTTTTATTGCTTATATTGTTTTATTGGTGGGTAGCACGGTGGCTTAGTGGTTAGCACGTTTACTTCTCAGCGCTTTCCAGGTTTGAATCCCAATTTGGGTAGAGTTTCTATGTTCTACCCTTGGGTTTTCTCAGGATCCTCTGGATTCCTCCCACAAGGTAAATTGAATGCTCCAAATTGCCCTATATAGTGTGTGTCTGTGTGAGTGAGTGTGTGCCCAGCAATAGATTGGCACCCTGTCCTGAGTGTATCTGCCTAGCACCTAACCTGAAATGTTCTCCTCTTGATGGCAACCCTACCTCCCCCCTCCGACCCTAGTAGAGAATTAAGTGAAAGATAATGAATGAATGAATGTATGTTTTATTGGTATGGTGTATTCTTGTTTTATTATTTTTGTAATAATAACTTTTTTGTTGTAGCCATTGTTGTTTTTAAAGTGCTTTAGAAATAAAATAGATTTCAGTTGGATCTCCTGAAGGAAATGTATACATAAACCCTACTTTCTGAAAATTTGAGAGACTATCTGTAAATACAATGAATACTGATAAGTAATTCTTTGATAGTTATAATTTGTTTAATTGTTAGAACCTTTATTAAGCAAAAAAAAAATCCTCAAAAAATACTTTATGGACACACTTCAATAATTCAGACTTAATACCACAGGATTTTTACTTATTTGGTATTGTGCAATATTCTTAAATAAAAAGTAATTAGCCTTACATAGAAAAGTCAGAATTCCAAAAATAAAAGTCTTTTGCATTTTTCCTTTTTAATGGGAGAAATTGGCTTCTAAATTGAACATATAAGCACCATAATTAAGATGATTATTTTATTAATTAAGATGACAAATCTATTAAATTTTTAGCTAACAAGCTAGCAGGCTTTGTGAGCTTAATCTATTCCTCAGCTTCGTGAAGGCTACTCGATCAAATAAACATTAAATCAAAAGACACTGTTAATACCTGATTACATAACCACAAGAACAAAAACGATTCCTCTCGTGAAGTACTGATGATTATCTTGTAGAATTATGTAGTCAATTATGGTTTTTAAAGGATTTTTATTACCACCTCTATATTAGCTTCATGTTTGTCTGTGTGTGGAATAAAAAGTTTGCGAATGCTATTTCACCCACTTCCCGTTATCCGATTAAGCTGAAACTTCGCGCAATTGTTTATCGTCAATGACAACACATGAATCAAGTAAAAATGTAGCAATTATTTAACCAATTAGTACTAATTAGTCTATTTTATTTTCTATAGATAAATTGCCCGTTTTCTTTCCATTTTATACTTCACGGGCAGAATTAATAAATATCGGCAGAATTATAAAGATATAGGGGTGTTTTAAAAATATTTTTTTTTAAATTATATTTTGCTTGTTTTAATTATTACGCGGGGTTAGTTGTTTAGCACGTTCGCCTTTCAGCACTAGGGATTCCCGGTTCGAATCTCAATCTGGGTGGAGTTTCATGTTCTCCCCGTGTCCGCGTGGGTTTTCTCCGGGTTCTCCGGTTTCCTCCCACAGTCCACAAACATGGTCAAGTCAATTGAGTTCTTCAAATTGCCCCATATAGAGTGTGTCTGTGTGCGTGTCTGTGTGAGTGTGTGCCCAGCGATGGATTAGCGCCCTGTCCTGGGTGTCTGCCCAGCGCCCGGAACCTTCTCCCCTGGATAGGCATGGGACCATGGGACCACGCGACCCTAATATAGGATAAAGCGGAAGATAATGGATGGATGGATGGATGAATAATTATTACGCACTAACATGTTTGACTACATTACCCAGAGTTCTATGCTTTGCTTTTCACGTTCTTTCCTGCCCACAAAGCCTGCGCGTGCGCACATGTTTGAAATTCGCGGAAGCTACGTGACTCTGTTATCGTGAGCACTCTGTCGCTGGTTAACAATGGCTTAATGAAATGAAAGCTTACCTGGGTCTCGGTGGCTTGTTTGTTGCGGATGAGCGTCTCACGGCCCGCGTCTTTCCGAACCATCCAGCAGCAGCGGGGAGTAAAGGGTTTGTTGAATGAAGCTAACGAGCTAGCGATGGTCGTCCGCTTGAACGTAAACATCCGGCTGCTGGTTCCTGCGTGCACATGTCCAAACACCGAGCTTCATCTGAACCTGGACTCAGTGTCAGCGCCTGATTAAATACATGAACATGAACGCGGCACAGCCTTCTCCCGCCATGTTTGGATGAGTATTCGCTTTGAAGTCTCTCATAGTCTGATCTGCATCGGGACTCTGACTACCTCTGACCTTTGGCCGAATGTAGGCGACGAAAAGTTTGTCTAGGAACTATGGACCACACGTACCCCATGCTTTGTGTTAAAACTACAACCTAAGAAACAGCAGTGAGACCATCATGGGTTTACTTCACTTCATTTTTAGCTGCATCGGACAGTGCATCGACCTGATTTGCTTCCTGTTGGATTTGAACTTCGTGATCGTGAACACACTGGTTCGGGTTCTGGTAGCCTCACTTTCCTTTGTGAACAGCTTGCCCATGCTCCTGACCAGTTCACTTTCAGAGTGTGCGAACCTCACCCTTTTCTATGCGATCACAGTGCTGGAGGGGGTGACTGTCGTGACCCACAGTGTGATTGGAGGCTGGGTGCAGCTGATGGGTGGCATGCTGGAGAGCTGTAAAATGGTGGGCTACCTCTCCGTACATTTACTTCTGCGCACAAAGGAGCTCCTGCACCGAGGCCTGCTCTCAGGACAAGGCTTGCTCCGTCAGGTGTTTGATGCCTGTGGAATCTTGCTCAGCCTTCTATTGTACTTCATCAACACACTGGTGAATCTCTTGCTCATTGGCACTCAGAACCTGTATGCTGTGTTGGTCAGCATGGCTGAAGCTGTGGCCAGCCCTTTTCAAAAAGCCATCGAGCTGACTTTGACCGTGCTCACCTTTTTTTACAGCTCCCTGGTCGGGACATCACTTCTGCTCTGGACACCATGTAGGCTAGCAGTGGAGTTTCTGAGCTCTTTAGGGCACCTACTAATCAGTGTCTTCTTGCTTAACTCCTATGGACTGCTCATCACAGTGATCATAATCTCAAGTGCCACCTT
>JAFMOD010000023.1:13507-30095 GCA_019802435.1 Corydoras maculifer
GAATGTTTTTTTTTTTTTTTTTTTTCTTGGCACATGTCTACTCGCCACACACACAAGCACGAACGACGTCAGATACGGTGTTAATAGCACTTAAGAAAGAGAAATAACTCCACAGTGTCCTCAGAACGCACTAGTTTTGCAGTCTGGCTGATTCCACCACTGAACCACCCCCCATGCACACGCGCACACACACACACACACACACACACACCTTCTTCAGACGCCAGTGGCTCGTTTGGCGTGCAGCATCTCGATGAGCAGGTTGTTGCAGGGGACGTCTCCACTCAGGTGCTTGGAGCTCAGGTACTCCTCGGCCTGGGCGCTGAGGGTGCGGACCTCGGGCAGCCGCAGCACCAGCTGACTGAACCTGTCCACATGCTGTGGGTACGAGGTGAGCGTGTACTCCAGCAGTGCGCTGTTGACTTGTTCCTGCACGCTCTCCACCAGGGCCTGGTTCTCCAACAGCTTTACGTCTGCAGAGGCAAGAACACGACCGGTAGGGTCACTGTTATTTTTAAAGCAGTAGCTCTTTTTAGCCAGCGAGTACGGAGTACCCACATAACCTCAGACACGCCCCCCCCCATCAAACAAAGCAATGAGGTCACACTTACACTTTATAATTGTTCCTTTCTTCCTTTGTATGATGTACTAAAAAAACACCACAAACTGAACAACCCAACGCTGAAATGTGGTTCCTCCAAAATGAACGGAACATTTAATAATTTATGAGCTTTTTCACAACGAAAGGTTAAAATCGATATTTTGAATTTTGAGGTAAAAATCTTTAATGTTCATTTAAAATATTATATTTTAAAATCACAGAAAATTAACATAAAATATTATCTGTCCATATTTTCATACATGACAAGCTAATAAATTTACATGTTTTATTAATGTTTACAGAGCAGCTTTAATATAGAAGATAGATTCAGGTAGAATCTAAGAAGCGAATTCTTGTTGTATGTAAATGGTAAAAGAGAATGGGAATGTGTGTGTGTGTGTGTAGTTGTGTGTGTGTGTGTTGGGGGGGGGTGTAGTTGTGTGCCCATGAGGCACCAGTGATTGCTTTACCGTCTGTAACAATAGACTGAATGGCTGCCGTAGCCGGGTCTCGTCAGAAAAGCCATTCAACCTCTAATTAAAATGGTGAATAACTATGAAACAGATTTGAAGGACACAAATTACCCAATAAACCCATTTCCAGATCGAGGGAGAAAGCGCCTGAATGTAACACAGAGCCGAAATGGAAAATACTTCTGGACTTTTTTTTTCTGCATGTTTTGTGCCTCGCATCGCAGCCAATAAAAAAAAAAAGGTAATTGCTTCAGAATTTTCAGGGGGAGGACGAACTGCCTTGTGTCTGAGCTCCCCGTCTACCTCAGCATTGTATATTAACATGAATTTAATGAAATATTTCTCACTATTTTGACGTTTCTTCATATTGGTCCTCTGATTCAAAGGTAATTATAGAGGGTTATGCAAACTGCGTCGTTAACGGATTCGTGTGCACGTTGATTCAGAAGACAGAAGAGCTTAGGCTTCCGTCTGGGATATGAGTTGGTTCTTTAACGGAGTTCAGGTTCAATTCACTTCATAAAAAAATATTTGTCAAATGATTACTTTTATTTCGTAAGTTAAATGTATAAATAGCCCCTTACAAATATTAAGTTATAATTCTGTTATTTTGGTTGTGGCACACATTTTGAAAACCTGGATTCTCAATGCAATTTATTTTAATCTAGTATCAGTAATGCAAGCGTGACATCATCATCACAGTGTAATGATTTATAACTGGTGGACTCTGGAAGAATAGCATTCTGGTTGAATGTTTTTCTAGAACACGTGTGTTTTTAGGCAACGATTTGGTTTTGTTGGTGCCAAGTCCTGACCCCAAATCTGCTGTAGAACCCAAAATGTCCGGATTCCTTTGTACGGTAAATAAAAAAGGACGCTTTTACAGACATCGCTATTCAGAAAAACGATATGTGATGGTGGAGTTTACACAAAATGATAATGATATAATTAGCTATTTTTTCAGTTTGCATCAATTCAAACTCACTGGGGTTGAAGAGAACGAGGAACTTGAGGCAGGCCATCTCTCTGCGGTCCACCTGAAGAAGCAGCAGTCGTCGTGCCAACTCCTGTCCTCGCTGGATCAGATTTGAGAGCGTGAGGCCGGGATCCGAGACTATCCCGGCTAATTCGACCTACAAGAGATCAACCACATGATCAGACAAACAATGAGCACAGCAGAAGAGCACTGAAGCAATGTTCCACATCTTCCTCTGAGTAACGGAACCGTACCAAAATAGGGATCGACAACAAATAACACTTCAGAAGATAAGAACAAAAACGTGGCCAACTGAACCCTAATCTACGGTGTTATTAAAGATCTGAGCGGTTACCTCTTGTCCCGTTATGAGCAGCAGTGTGTTCTCTCTCCCATGTTGCACCTGCCTGAAGACGTGATCCAAAAGCAGAAGTTCACTCCAGCAATTGTGCAAGAGCTGCATCTGATCCCCGACCTATACGATCACACAATCACATCACAGGCCAAATTTTAGGAAGATTAAAGATCATATTTTTAAAAAATAAACTCATTAAGTTCACATCAAAACAGAAAAAACCCAAGCATCACACCAACACGAGCCTGTTCATCCAGATCCAAGACGAGGTCATTTTGGGGAAGGCCCTTTCCTCTTCCAGCTTACGACAAAGCAAGGTCCATAAAAGCACAGCAGAATCACCTGACTGGACCCTACAGAGCTTTGATCTCAGCCACATTTAGAATGAACTGGAACTGAGACATCGAGCCAAGTCCATTCAGTCAAACATCACAAATGCTCTCTTGGTCATTCAGCCCAAAACGTACACAGACACACGACGACATCTTGTGAAAGGTTCTTGCAGAATTTTTGGAGCTGTGTGAGCTGCAATGTGGTGGAACTTAGGATGGGATTTCAAAAGGTTCTGTAGGTGTGATGTGTAAAAGTCACTATCCATATTCTGTCCATGTGGCACCACGAAGACCTCAAAGAAAAAAGAGTTTTCAACCCAAATCTAAAACAAATCACCCAAAATGATGGTGGGGGGGGGTGTTATATTCATAAGGCACTGTGCCTTTAGAGTGTCACATATATATACACATGAATGTTGGCACATTTCAAAACAACTATCATCACCTTTCTTTTTTTTTTTTTTTGTAGGTGGCTCAAAAAAGCTTTCAGCAGTTTGGAACAATGCGCGTTGGGATCCGGAGGCGCGGGAGAGCAAAATTCCTGAGCTATCTGCAGTGTGGAATGTAATTAAACCACAGAGAAAGAGCCGTGTGCATGTGTTTGCAGGAGTCACCCAACATCCACTCACCCCCCCCCCCCACACACACCCCACATCACCTTCATCACCACCTCCACCTCCAAATCTATGCACGTTCACCTGCTTTTAAAGGCAGCATGCGAACACACTGTTGACATCCCGGCTGTATCAGTGACACTACGAGATGTTGGTTATCAACGTTCAGTTATTTTATCACGGTATCCAAAACAAGTGGATGTTTGAAACCTGTTTTGTCTAATAATGTTCAGGCTTATCAGTCGGGTGACTCGGCTTCTTTAACAACAAGTGTTCGTGTAGGAAACAGTGACGAGGCTCCAAACTACGCTTTCTGAAAAGAGGGCCATCAGGTTGCAGGGGTCTGGTTTTTAACAATGTATAATTTGTCGCTACACGGAAACAAGAACGCCATTGTGCTCCACCTCACTGCCTGCACTGGCCTGCAACTCAGTATCTTTACTAATACACATCCAAATATTTAACTGCTGATGGTTTTGACAGTGAAACACCTCGAAATTTCTAAATAGTTTTACAATAATAAAAAAAAAACTATGAGCATGTGGTATAAAGGGTTTGTTCTGTAACTACAGAGAAGCTGAATGTAACATCCAACAGAAACATTCCAGCTTTAGTCCCCAAATTTAAACCTGTGTGGTTTCTACACATACCAACAAGAATTAACAAACAATGAGGACTGAAAAAGCCCATCTTCTTGGAATGTTTTGGGTTTTTACCTCAGGTTGAGTTCAGACTCTGGTCTACATCCCAAAGGCCTCAATGTGCTTGAGGTCAGGTCAGTGTATGGACCAGACAAGTTCTTCCAAACTTTGACTTCAGGGACTTTATTCCATGCTCTGGGTCTTTGTTTGTTTCACATTGTTAAAAGTATAAAATTTTACAAGATGCATGGTTATGTGTTTAATGTTATGCACCCATACTTACGGGATTTAAAAAGAAATTAAGAAAACAATTTAGGTGTCCATATAGTGTTAAGTTCTTGATTCTGCATTGTTGGGACTG
Source organism: Corydoras maculifer (assembly GCA_019802435.1). Taxonomy (NCBI): domain Eukaryota; kingdom Metazoa; phylum Chordata; class Actinopteri; order Siluriformes; family Callichthyidae; genus Corydoras; species Corydoras maculifer. Next base: position 17,861 of record JAFMOD010000023.1, read on the forward strand.
TTTTGGGATGACTGCTAAATAATGAAAACATTAATGTCTGTAAGTAATGATACAAAAACGTTCTTCAACTTCCTCATCACGGAATACGTGCTAAAGTCATTGTTTTGGGTTAAGAATGCAGATTTTTTTTATTAACCATCTTCAAGGTCATCCTGGATGATACTGTTTATCTGACAACACACCGAGCATCTACAGGTTGAGATGCAGCTTTCTCAAACTGGCTCCATTAGCTTTCTGCTATCATTTCACTTTTTAATGCTAAAACATGCAACACCAACTTCATATCTTCATGTCTCAGTGTTCCCAAATGTTATCAGCTGGTGCCAGATTTGGCGACACAATATTGCGCCTTCTCCATAATAAATGTATGTAGGTATAAAGAACAAAAACAAATCCAATGTAAGATGGCAGGACAAAAGCTGGTGCATTCAATCAACAATCACCACCAGGGGGCTAAACACCTGCCTGGAGGCAACAAATAAATACAACACAGAGCTTTGTGTCTTGAAATTCATATGAAATGACAAAATGAACAGATTAAATAAGGTTTGGATTAACAATGTTATTTCTAAATGTAACTTTAACCTTAAATAATCATGTTCAAATCATGTTTTATTGAAGTAAGAATTGCAGATGGAGACGCCTCAGAATGTGACGTCACAGAAGGTATACAAATGTGTAATGTGAAGTTGTTTGCGTTGTGAGGTCTTTGATAATTAGTTATATTTCTGTTAAACCAAAAATAAAGATCAAACAGTCGAATGATTCTGTACAGCGCAGAAAACGTTCCGCTTGTAAGTCTCTAATTAAGGCTACGTCGCTAATGGCGTTGATTTCGTTTGATTGTTTGTTTATCATGAACTTTAAATTACCGCAAAATTACACATGAAATCCAAAAATACAACCTTATCACTCATGAGAAATGTCCGCGTTATCTTATCCGAGCGGCATACCTTCAGCTCTTTGAAGAAGATGCAGCTTCTGGCCCATTCCACGATGGAGAACAGCGTCTGGTCCGCCATTACGCAAAGCAGGTTGGAGGGGCGGGATTTATCGATTTTGCCACGCCCACTCTGCTCCTGCTGCAGGTAGGCGCAGATCTTTGCTCTCACCTGGCGGAAACGTGCAAAACATGTAAACTCTTTATATTTACAATTAACTCATCAGTAATTCATTATGACTTTAATAAAGTCACCCACTGTATGTCCAAATGTACTAGGACACGCCTCTTAATTAATAAAGTCGCCTAATTTAATCAGACTCATTACCACAGGTAATAAAACTAATAACATTTCCTTAGACTGAGTTGTTATAGTGTTGGTTGTTGTAATGTGTAGGTACCCAAATACATTCCTGCAAATAGTGTCTTTGTGTTTGTTAAATAAATTAATAAAAAAAAACCTCAAAGGTTTTTAAAAATTGTGAATATTGAAGATCATTGTGCACCGACACATATCAACACAATATTCATTCTTGTGTCCTTATAAACTTTTTTCTTATTTTCTTCAGCAATAAGGTAGATTTTATTTTCCTTGAACCAGAGTCTTTTATCTAATTAAAAGAACCGACGTTTTGATTTGCAGATAAAATGATTCTCAGGGTTATTTGCAACATCGACGCGAGTTTAGAATTTATTTCCCAGGGGAGGTCGTGCTTTTAATTTATATTGGTCTGTCTATATTAAACGTTTATTTGAGACGATTCATGCGCGCTGTTCAGAATGTCGCAGGAGGTGGGATTCAGAAATGCATCGTTTGTATCAGCGGCATTGCTGCATTCCGGATCGAATAGGTTTTTTTTAATGAGCTATTGAATTTTATTTTAATTTCTTCTTTACTTATTTCGATTCATTTTAATTTGGTCTGGTTCGTGTAAATAGGAGTCATTGAAAGGAAACAAACTTATTTAAATTAGGTTTGCAGAGGTGCTGGAGCCTATCCTGGCACTTACAGGTTATAGGAAAACCTCACTTATATATAAATACTTATAATGTGTGTGTTAATCTCGAAAAGTTTATCACCTGTGTAAAGAAACTTGCACTCCTAAACAAAACCTTTGCATTGCATGGATCAAACTCAGGACCTTCTTGCATCAGTGGGATCCACTGAACCACCATCCTGAGAAAGGGACCTTTCCAAAGGTGTTTTATTCAGTTCCATCACCATGTGATCCATCACCATAAGATCAAGCAACCAGCCATGAACTCTTTGGTTTCTTCATCCCAACCTTGTATTTAATGCATATTGGAACCTTGCCATGCTGGAAAAGGACATCAACTTCCTCAACTGGAGGCCACTGGGGCCACATTATGTTCCCAACATAGGTTGCAATAAAATAATCCTCATTGAACCAAAGCAGATTTGTCCAGGCTCAATAATAAGGACACATACATTTGTATATTTTGTAATCACTTGTGTTATGTATCTTTTATGTGTTTCCAGTGTAGTTTGGGAGGTGTCGACATTCAAACTTACATCTGTGAGAATCTGCAGCATTTTAATATCTTATTACCATATTATTATTTATTATCGTCTGCTTTATGAATCATTTACTGTTTAGGTTTATATATATTTAAAAAGTGGTCCAAGCAGTACCTGGTCCTCATCTGGTTCACAGCTGAGCAGCTCCAGTATCAGCGACGGTACAACGGGGTTTAGAGGGCTGGTCTGTGGTGATGTGGGAATGCAGCTGTCGGGGTACGAATATCCGAGAGACGAGTCGGGAGAGCCAGAATATGGGTCTGGGTGCTCTGCCTTGATAGACCTCCCGGGCAGAGTGGTGGTGGTGTACTGATACTGGGCTGGAAAGGAGCCATAACTGTGCAAACTGACTCCGAGTGTTGGGGGGCATGCAGGTGGGCAGTCATACTCTGGAGGCCCAAGGGCTGAAGGCAGGAGACCGGGCATTGAGCCTGGGAAATGGTAGTCAGGCTGAGTGGTGGGCACAAGAGGTGGGTTGGGCTCCAATTTGAAAGCACTTGCACGGATCAGAGCCCTCTTCTGTTGCTTCAGAGCCCGGTCTCGTTTGTACATGGGGCCAAACTTGTTCCTCCCGCCTCGCATACGGTCAGCTCGAACCGCTGAGGAAGTGCGAGAGAGATGAAAGAAAGAAAGAAAGACAGAGCAAGAGAGAGAGAGAGAGAGAGGGAAGATCACTTTATATCTATTTTAAGGTTGGCTATTTCACAAGTGTGCTGACGTTTAAGGAGCTGGAACTTGCAGCAAATTCAAGAAATCCACAAGAAGAAAGCCGTTTCCTTCATATGGACATTTTCCACACACTGCGAAAGGAAGCTCGAGCACGACGGAGTGAGTCTTATCGGCTGTTCAGGAATGTGTCACACAGGCCTGCGGAAGCAGGTGCTTCTCTGCATGCAGGCCTGCATGGGAACAGCGAGCCCAGTTAAGTTAAGGCTGTGTGAAGCTGCACAGAGCTCGAAAACACAGCTGCTAATGAAGTTCCAAGTAAATCTGTTACCTTCTGGACAAATTAAAGCTTCCTGTAATAAACCAGTATATACTGCATGAGCTTTGGAATATACACAGGATGAGCAAAAGTATTGGGACACTCATACATCACACCTATAGGATCCCTAATGACGTCTTATAATCAGCAGGTCCTCATTAGGAGCTTCTATTGTTCTGTGAGGGCTTTCTACATATTTTTGGAGAGTGCTCATATAGACAGAAGAGCATTTCTAAGGTCAGACATAAACTTAAGGCGCTCCCAAGATTAGTGATTAGTCAAGTTCTTCAACTCCTACATCCTTATCGACCTTATCTTTTTTCGGGAACAGAAAAGGGCCTTCCCCAAACTGTTGCCAAGAAGTTTAAAGCATATAAACATCCAACAGAGTAGGTGCTTGGTTTTATAAATCTGTGAGATGTGTAAAATTAAACGCACTGATTAAGAGAAGTGTCCCAATACTTTTGTCCTTAAAAATAGATCTGGCTTTCGCCTCGTTGCTTTAAACAATTTAAACTGTTTACTGCGCCACCGTGTGTACTCTTGTGTTTTTTTAAATATTGGCCTACAGATCTATTCTCTTACTACTCGATTTAGTTTATCATGGGAAAATGAAATGAATTAATTATTTACTTAATTAATTTAGTGTTGATTGTGTTGTTGTCAGTCTTTAATAGTGATGTGCGACACTGACGTGGGCAGAGCTGCAGACCACGTGATGACGTCACTACTTCAACAAACGTCCGCCTCGACAGAAATACGCAGCAGTGGCCTTGATAAATTCTTTAAAATTATATTTTTTCACCTTTTATTTCCCCGTGTCGCGTTTGTAAAAAAGTCATTGGAGAGAGAGAAGTAGATAACACCGTATAGCTGCAAGCTTAAAATTTAAATTAAATCAAATAAACCCAAGAAATCCTATTTACACGGCTTTCATAAACAAGATTTTATTCAACATTAGTGTTTAGTTTATAAAGAAAAAAAAGTTAAATATAATGACAGAAAATAGAAAATGATTATTTTGATTGGTTGATAAAAATTGCTTTAAGGAGAATTCAGAATACAGATGTCGGAAAAATGTGTGAAATGTTAAATAAAACATTCCTACCTTCTAATCTCATCCCCACACTGAGGCATTTTTGGAAGCGACAGAACGGACATCGTTTCCTCTGGGTCTTATCGATGCCGCAGTCCTGGTTCTGATTGCAGGTGTAGCGCTTGTTATTCTGCACCGTGCGTTTAAAGAAACCCTGCAGGAGCCAAGTTCAGTCATCACGTGACGAGTGGAACATTCATTAATTATTATTGATTACAAACAGCATGAAGTCTTTATGATGGGAAGTTTATCTACAACGGCCAATATGTACTAATAAAAAAACTTAATTTAATAACACGAGGTAAAAATTAATCTTCTTAAATATGTAAGGAGCCGGAAAATCTGAGGCTCAATTCTAAAATGCACGATTTAAAATTTAACATCTAGATATAGTAAAAATACGTAACGTGCAGAACGAAACGCAACAAGATCAAATATAACTTCAGTAACAAAAACAAAAATAAATAAAATAAATAAGGAGAAGGTTTTAGATTTTTAAATAACTGGACGATTATAATATAATACTATACTATAATACGATTATAATAATAACTTAAACGTTGAACTAATTAATCCTAAATCCTAAAATTAGATAAGATGGATCACCAACAGCTCAGCATTAATATTGTAAAATACGTTTACTGTGTTCTAAATATTCACTGTGAATTTACATAGTAAAATAGAATAAATGTATGAATTAAAAATAATATTCGTCATTAAAATGCAGAAAAACATTATAAAAAATAGTCAACATAAATTCATAATTTAAATAGAAAAGGACCTGAATTTAGGTGAATAGAGGAATGGATTCTATTTATCTGGTCTGTCATGGATTAAGCACTCATGAAACTTAAATAGATTTAGTAGAATAAAATCATATTATTTTATAAAATAATATTCAATTAACGCGGCCAATAAGCCATAAAATAAAATAGAATAGAATGTAACATGTGGACATAAATATTGGGACATGGCATCCCATTCTAAGGCAGTCCCCCCTCTGCAGCTGTAACAGCTCCCACGCTGCTGTAAAGGCTTTCTGCAGGATTTTGGAGTGCGTCTGCGCGCAGAGGACCTGGTTTACGACCTCTGTTCTCATTCATCCCGGAGGTGTTCGACGAGGATGAGGTCAAGGCTCAGAGCACAGCAAATTCACCTGACCAAGCTTTTTTTTTGTACATGTACTGTCATGCTGGAACAAAAAAAGCGCCTTCCCCAAACTAGAAGCCTACAGTTGTCAAAAATGCATAGTGTTTGATCTTATACACGTGTGCTGATGGGACCAATTAATAAAGAGGTGCGTCCTAATACTTATGTCCATATTGTAAAGCTGTGATTTGGTGAAACACACCTTACAGCTCTCACAGGTCAGCAAACCGTAGTGATACCCGGACACTTTATCACCACACACCGGACACAACTCCTCTAAATCTTCTTCTGTAGTAAACTCCATCACTGAACCTGTACACGACACTGCACGCGCGCACACACACACACACACACACACACACACACACACACACACACACACACACACACACATTATTTATAGTATCGTGTCATCAGAAGCTTACATTGTCTGAAACGGTGGATTGTGCTTTATGGACTCGTGTCCTCGTGGCCGTCGGCTCTTCATCAAAGGTTCAAACTGAACGACGTCACTGACATTAAGACGTAAATCAAAGTTTGTGACGCCGCTTGAGTTACAGCACAACTCGAGTTTTCGTTTTCATTTTATAATCCAACTGAATTTACTCCGATGACGAATGTAATCCGGGTTTTCATAAATTTTAACATTTAAACAGGATTTCGGAGTTTAAACCCGTGTTAAAAAAACACGCAGAACGTCTCTCACTGAATTAATGAACCTTTAACAGATTGCTGACCTTGCACATGCGCACACACGCATACGAGAAATCAGACACGCACACGCGCGCGCACACACACACACACACACACACACACACACACACATACATAACGACATAACGAGGTCCTTGTGCACCCTTTTAAAAAGCGCTCAGGTGTTGGATGTATGGAAATACACCCACTTGACCCCACACGACACCCACACAAACACACACCCACAAACACACACAAACACACACCCACAAACACACACAAACACACACCCACAATCAAAGAGTCTGAAAAAACCTGAAATCGCAGGGCGTCAGATTATAATCTCGTTCGTTTATCGTTTGAAAGGTTCATTACTAAACTATGCTTTTAGTGTTAACTATTTATTAAAAGGCAAAAAAAAAATTCTAAATGAAACTATCAGGGCATTTAGTTTTTATACTGGAGAATTTAAAGGTCATATCTAATTAAGATAGTAGTATTTAGTTTTATTTGGCATTATCTGTGTTATAAATTGGCGATGTAACTAAGTAGATTAAAATAAATCCGTGTTTAATGGAATTAAATCTGTATATAATTAAGTTAAAGATGATTTTGACATTAGTGCAAAATTATCACAATCACTAGTAAAAGATGTCTTATCAAAATACATTGAAAATCCTCACGTTTATTTATATTTAGTTAAAGTTTATAATTAAAGCTCGTGTAGAAAAAAGTGGGGCCACATTTTAAGGTAATTATTATTATTATTATTATTATTATTATTATTATTATTACTATTATTAATAATAAACATTTTGTTTCATTTTAAACGTTTAGTAAATTCTAATTCATTGACTCTGCGAACCGATTGATCAACATGAACTTTGCAAAATAATTTTAAATGAAAATTTTATGTTGGTGTTTCCAGAGTCCGCATTCATACTAAGTTATGGTAAGTACTAAGTATACTAAGTATGGTTCAGATTCACAAAAAAGATCAATCAATTCATTACACATGAATGTAAATGTCTGACGTCACAATTAAGACGCGCTCCCGTAAACCTTCCTTGTTATTTTCAAGGTCAGACCAGAATAAAAAAAACCTGCAGATTAATTTAGAAAACGCAGTTTTTTTGGTTTATAAGAAGCTTCTGCTCAGTCAGTAAAACACAGAAATCTCTTCAGGTTTTAAATTAATCCCGATGATGACACACCCGACGTTTTTATCTGCTATAAAATAACTCTGTGGAATAAACATCAGTCCTCTTAAAAAATAAGAGAATTGTCATGAATTCAAAATCAATTAAATTACAATAATAAATATTTTATAATAATTTGTCAGATGAAACCAAAGCAACATCATTAAACTTCATCAGTAATTATTCATTCTGGAAATTAACAAAATAATCCAATGATTTTTTTTTTACTAAATAAACTCTAAGTTACGAATCGATTTGAAGTAAATTTGATGCGAAAACATTAAAATAAATAACAAAACAGGTTATTTAGATCAAATAATCCCGCGTATTTGATTGTCTTTTATAGATAACTGATCATTTGTATCTGACAACTTAATAATACTACAAAAATGTCGCTTGAGCTACAAAATCACAATTTATACTACGAAATACAACTAAGTAATCGTAACCATAAAGTTTCTTTACGACATCGTTTGCTTTATTTTACATACCGTTCTGTCAGCGTTCTCTTCTGTTCTCTGTTCTGCGAATAACTACAACGACAACCTACGATCTGCATTATAAACCTAAAACCTTAAAACCTTTCATTGCTGTCTGTACTGCAGTTTTAATTTAACCTAATTATAAAAGAGTTAAATCACGTGACAAGAGGTAGTTTAGCAAACAAATACATCCGGGTTATTACATTTACATTATATAATTTAGTGATTGTACTGCTTATTGATGCAAACTCACAATTTTATTGACAGTGACATTAACTCTTTAGCAAAATGTTGTAAATGTTAACGATGACTATAAAGGCCCTGCGTTTAATAAAAAAAATGTAATTTAACGGCAGAAAAAAACTGATCAAATTATTATTTTATATTACATTTAAATTAGGAACAATAACAATAATTTATAAAAACACATTGTACACGTGTAATTTATTAGCTGTTTAACCTTTACAGATGCATAACAATTATAAACTGAATCTCACGTGGTGAAAAAATTCAGAATTTTAGTTTTATTCAAAATGTAAAATCTGTGCTTTTTAATTAGGTATGAATCAGTCGAATAAATTATTTTTGAGAAATAATTACCGAAAAATCACCTGAAGAGAACCTTATAGCGCGTTTTTTTCTTATTAAATATATATTTAACTTAATAATAATAATAATAATAATAATAATAATAATAATAATAATAATAATAATAATAATATTTATAATTATAATAATAATATAGTAAAAGTAAAATAGTAGTAAGAGTTTTTTTTTTTTTTAACATGAAACATCTTTTTAAATACGTTTTTAAAAAGACAGAATACATTTAAAGTCCAAAAGTGCTGCGTATATTAAGGGTCTCGTTTAAGTTTGATTGAATTTAAGTTCAATTTTTGACGTTTTCATTTCAATCTGGTCCATTTTTCTTTCGTTGTCCATCATAATAAAAAAATAATAAAACGTTGTAATTCTACAGATTGCACAAGGCTGCTTTAATTAAACAATAAATCGCCTCACCTGCACATTAAACCCTGATTTAATAGATGACCTTTATAAGCTTTTTGTGGTCTCGCAGACGAACCACGAGACAGTATCTCGTTTTGATAGTTAAGTCTGTGTTTTTCTTACCTTTACTTTGCGCCTCCAGCATTTGAATGAACGCAGTGAGAGTGTGGAGCGAAAAAAGACGCAGACGCTTCGCGACAGGTCCAGTTAGATGAACAGAATCACACCTGGACTCTCACTCCCTCACACACTCACATATGCACTCTCTCTCTCTCTCTCTCTCTCTCTCTCTCTCACACACACACACACACACACACACACACACACACACACTGGCACGGATGCAGCGCGTGTGTGAAGCGGTGAGTCGGTGCGATCAGCAGCTGCTCTCTGCTCGGGAGCCCATCTTCTGCTGGGTGTGTGTTTCTTCTCTTTATGCGCTGAGAGCAGAGGCGAGGAGAATTCATTGGACATCAGACTCATGTGACTTATGCACATACAAATCACAATTTCAAGCGCACATACACTCCCCAGTGGTGATGAGGAAGAGGAGGAGGAAGAGGCTGGTGCGCAATTCTGGACCTGCTGAACTTGCAAAACTTATTAACTCGAAGAATGTGAAATGTGTAATTAAAAAAAAACCCAACAGCAAATCTAATAAGACACAGAAAAAGCTCGAGACTATATATTTTTCGACAACACAAAACGCGTGGTGTAATTAAAATGAAATAGTCAGCTACAAATTGAATAACTTCATGGTGACACGTGTGGACCCGATGTCCTCTGCATGGCGAAGGCACTGCTTTATCACCGGGCATCACTTATAATACAAATTAAATATTAAGATGTACTGGAAAGCTGGAGAACATGCCAAACTTAGAACACAGGGATAAAGACATAATTCAGTTGCATGTCATCATCCAAAATGTGTCTTTGTTCCTGTATCTGAAATTTTTCAGCTAATAATCGGGGCTCATTATTTAATAAAAAAAATAATGCAATGGCAAAATATTACAATCGTACAGATTAAATAATAAAACTTCTGTAAGTTTAAAGAAAACTTCATTTAAACTGATCCTTCAGGTCGAGGATTAAATGTCAGCTTTTAATCACAAAGTGACTTAATTTTCTACAAATCAGAAGATTTTCAAAGTAACTTGTGGACGAATTAAAAAAAAAATGTTTGTCTTTCATTTGTAAAACTAAAGCTCAGCATTTTTAAACTGTGTCTTTTATAGACCTCATTAAACCTGTAGTTTTTAATTTTAAATGTCTTCTAAAATACTCTTATAAAGCACATCTCTCTCTCTCTCTCTCTCTCTCTCTCTCTCTCTCTCTCGCTCCCTCTCTCTCTTTCTCTCTCCCTCTCTCCAATTGCCACAAGTTTATAAAATCCAACACCTATCCCTGCACTTCGGTCAATTTCATACTTCCAGCTTGGTGGATACCGTTTGGGGGGGTGGACTTTACTTGAACTTGAATGGCCCATATGGAGTCCTGAATGTTACCCCATCCACCACTTTCAGATGAACTCTCAGCCAACATCAGTGACGACCCCACAAATGGTCTGCTGATAAAATGGTCAAAAATAAATTAAAGCCACTAACTTCCTAAAACAAAAGTTGTAAAATAAATCAATCAAACATTAAAATGAACCAAATCCGGTGAAACCAGAACAATCTAAACATGATCAGATTTCAGCTCTAATTCTATCAATGAGTCACATTTGGTTTTAAATCCACAAAGCTGCCAACAGAGGTTAATTAACCCAGTGCACTTCAGAATAACACGGCTTTATAAAGGTAAAGATGTTTACTGTTATCTATAGTCAGCACAAGGCAGGACTGAAATAGTGGCATAAAGAGCTGCACTTGTGTTGTAAGGGACATTAGAAAATCTCCAGCATATCTACTTGTGTCCCAAGGTTAGTGCGGAGCTGCACGGTGTGTGTTGGTGTGTGTTAGTGGAACAGCAGACGTTCGTGCAGTGCTTTGACTCCGTGCTGGCTGTTTGCTGCATTCTTGTGACCTCTCTTCTCTAAAACATCACCAGTGATAGCAAAGAAAACAGCTGCAGTCTGCGGAAGACGTACTCGAGTACAGATCTGTAAAAAACGTCTCTTAATTAGAAGTTTACAAGACAGTGATGACTTTCCTCTAAGCTACAGAGCTGATGAAGCGGAGTTATTGGATTTTTTTTACTTTGATCTTTAAAAAGAAAACAGCAAACAGCAAAAAAAAAAATTAAAAAATCACATTTTTCATATTAGGGACTTTAAAGAATCTTAAAGTTAGTGCCAGGACCAAACTTTTTTTTAAAGAATTGTACTTTAATAAATGAAATAAATTATAAAAACTCACAAATGTTCATAAAATGAGCCTCCGGTGGTGTCCAAAAACAATAAACTGTTGAACACATTGCAGGCACCAGCTGTAGGTGAGAATGAGAATGGCTAAAAGAACATCAGGCATTAGGTAGTAGGTGAGAATCTGTGGATGATTTAAAGAACTTGAAGGTCTTTTTTATTTTAGTGTCAACTTGATCAGGTGATCAGGACTTCATCACATCTGTCATCACATTAAAATTTTACCTAAAGTTTAGTAGGCAATTTTTTTTTTGTTGGTAAAAAAACAAAAAGCTAATTTTGGATGTGAGTCCACCAAGTGATGGTGACCACAGAGAGTTGAACTCACTCATTCAAGGGTCTCATGAACAAAGAATAACTAACTAAATAATCCTGACTTTTTCAAGTCAACTGTCCTCTTACAATACTACTACTACTACTACTAATAATAATAATAATAATAATAATAATAACAATAATACATTGAGGCTTAGTGGTTAGAACGTTCGTCTCTCAGCGCTAGGGATTCCCGGTTCGAATCCCCATCTGGGTGGAGTTTCCATGTTCTCCCCGTGTCTGCGTGGGTTTCCTCCGGGTTCTCCGGTTTCTTCCCACAGTCCAAAAACATGGATCATGTTAATTGAATTCTCAAAAAAAATTGCCCCCTATAGAGTGTGTCTGTGTGAGTGAGTGTGTGCCCAGCGATGGATTGGCGCCCTGTCCTGGGTCTATCTGCCCAGCGCCCGAGACGTTCTCCCCTGGATGGGCATGGGGAACCCCACCGTGACCCTAATAGAGG
>JAFMOD010000023.1:31104-48067 GCA_019802435.1 Corydoras maculifer
CTTCCCACAGTCCAAAAACATGGATCATGTTAATTGAATTCTCAAAAAAAATTGCCCCCTATAGAGTGTGTCTGTGTGAGTGAGTGTGTGCCCAGCGATGGATTGGCGCCCTGTCCTGGGTCTATCTGCCCAGCGCCCGAGACGTTCTCCCCTGGATGGGCATGGGGAACCCCACCGTGACCCTAATAGAGGATAAGCGGGAGATAATGAATGAATGAATAATACATTGTTTACGTGTTATTTCTGTAAAGTCTGACATCATTTCTTAATTCTCTCATTGGCTCCCTGTAGCTGCTGACATTAAGTACAAGGTACTGACTCTGGCCTACAGGAGCATTGCTGGTTTTCCCCCCTCTTACCTTCACTCTACATTTTCAAAATACATCCCCACTTCGCTCTAATGATGAATGTCACCTGGTGATTCCACCAAAATGTTGGAACGATCTAGTGTAGCTGGTTTTCTTTAACTGCTGACTATGTTGTTGTCTGGTTAGTAAGTCGCTTTAAATAAAAGCGTTTTCTAAATGATTAAGTGCAAATGTATCACTGACCTATCTGTATTGTGCGAGCGCTCGAGCAGCTCTGTGTCCATATGTCTGTTTGTGCTCGCAATCTGATGAGAACAGCACTCTTTGGCTAAAGTGGCCTTAATCAGTGGCACACATAGCACCGAACACAATATAAGGTTGTGGGGTGGCGACGCGCCGCACGTGCTCGGTTCCCGTCGTCAACCATTTCGGGGCACTTTGCTTTGTCCGTTGGCAAACAATGGAGATATGCGCAAAAGCACGACAATCACAAGGACAATGCCCCTTGTGTCCTTGGATTCATAAAATTATAAATATATTTACCAAAAGTAACTGGATGTTATTTATTGCCGTCAGGAAGAGGCTCCACACTTCCTCACCGAGTAAGCAGTTTATCCCGAGCTGATCCGCAGGCCCCGGTGCCACTTAATCAAATCTGCAAAATGGTCCTCTGTTTTAACTCTTAATGCACAAAATAGGTTCCAACCCCAAAATAGAATCCATGCCTGCCTGCCAAGTGAGGCATTTCATTTGGGTAACTCGCACGGACCCGGGTTTTGTACGAGAACATGAGGCGCTGAGCATCGCAGCTAAAAATAAAACCTTAAAACAATAGAGGTTCAGATGACCTGGGGTTCTACTGTAATGTGGCTCAGCACAATTTCGTGGACAGAAACACCCTGTTTGAGCAAAACCAATACTGTGAGCATAATCAATACTGATTAATACGTTATCGTTGCAGTTATAGCAATGTTGCACTGATTTAACAATAACTATATTATTTAAATTATTTGCCCAAAGGAGGGCGGCACGGTGGCTTAGTGGTTTAGCATGTTCTCCTCTCAGAACTAGGGATTCCCGGTTCGAATCCCCATCTGGGTGGAGTTTCCATGTTCTCACCGTGTCCGCGTGGATTTCCTCCGGGTACTCCGGTTTCCTCCCACAGTCCAGAAACATGAATTCAAGGTCAATTGAATTCTCCAAATTGCCCCATATAGAGTGTGTCTTTGTGAGTGAGTGTAGTGCTGAAGTATAGTAGTATACTTCTATATATATTATTGTGGTATATTCAGTAGTATCCTGTCCTGGGTGTATCTGCCCAGCACCTGAACCCCCCACCCCCACCCCCCCGCGACCCTAGAAGAGGATAAAGCGGAAGATAATGGATGGGTGGATGGATTTGCCCAAAGGCATTTAGACACATACACTTTATACATAAATGACACCCCATTTCTAAGTGTAAATCTGCCATTTACAGCTACAACAGGACGCTGGATGTTGGACCGCGTCTCTGAGACCTTTTGCTCATTTGTCCAGAAGAGCCGTCCGGTTTAGTTAGACCCTTAAACCCGTATGTGGTTACTGCACCGAGCTTAAACATCACAGCAAAACGTAGAACTTTAAAGCAGCCTTCATTTCGGACGTTGCTTGATACTGATTCTCTTCCTCTTCCTCACAGGTAACCGATTCATCAATTTACAAAGTGCCTTTTCTTTAATACAAAAGACGTTTGTGAACTCGTCCCTGACGGTCATTACGTAAACATTTAACCTGGCATCACTTTATATTTAACAAACAGGGAGGGGTCTACACAGCACAAAGGAGAAGCCAGGCCTGAGATTAGACCGTTTTTTAATTTGCAGATGACATCTGGCAAAATTTTGAGCCAGAGATCCAGGTCTGAGTCCCGAGCGCTCGGTTCTATCTGAAGCAGCTGGTTCAGGACGCTGCCAGCAAAGTCCATTCATCATCCTCCACAGAGCCAAGGCCGCAACAAGCCGGTAGGTAGTGCTATCTTGTACATGAGAATGCGGTCGCGAGCGTGCGTACACACACACACGTACACACACACACACACACACACACACACACACACACACGCACACACACACACACACACACACACACTTTATAAATGACCGAGCACAAGCCAGCAATCATTTCTGATGAATTACAGGATGGATTCGTATTCACGAGTCACTCATTCCATATTAATTCGACTCCTCGAAACATTTTCTAAACAGGAACAAACATAAATGAATTAAAGAAATAGAGTTTATTTCTATATGATAGAAATTTCGAGGACCTGTCTATCGGTATGTTAGATTGCAAAATGGTGCTGTGAGTCAATTCGTCCAACATCAACCTTTCCAGAGGAGTGGGTCTGTCATAGCTGCAGGTGGTGGGACACAGAATGGGATGTCAGTAAAGATCCTTCAGGTGCTCCACCACTAGTTTGTATTCACACTGATTTATGAGTTTATATTTTGACGTGAAACAATACGTGACGAACTAAAAACAAGGACTGAATCTAATACTCTTAATTTATAGGAAGGCCATCTTGAGTGCCATCTGGGGCCTTGGGTTTTCGCAATTGAGCTCCCAGTTTACTCACTGCTGTAAAAGTGAAATTTAATAACAGAAAAAACAATCAGCACAAAATAAATAACAGCAAAATGAAATTAATTCATTCATTCATTATGTTCCCTTCAATCCTCTAAAAAGGTCGGGGGGGCGGGGGGTTCCCCATGCCTATCCAGGTGAGAATGTTATGGGCACTGGGCAGAGACACCCAGGAAAAGGGGTGTCAAGAGATACCTTGGACAAGGCCAGCCCATCACTGGGCACACACTCACTCACGCAGACACACTCCATATGGGGCAATTTGGAGCATTCACTTCACCTTGATCCATGTTTTTGGACTGTGGGGACACGAGGAGAACATGACTATCTCCACCCAGCTCGGAACTCAAACCTGGATCCCCAGCACTGAGAGGAGAACGGGCTAACCGCTAAGCCACGCAAATAGAAATACAAAAGATAAATGTGCAATTTATATCATTCACAAAGGCAGGTACTTCAAAACAACATGAAACGCTGCTTTGCACGCACACACACACACACACACACACAGACACACACACACAGAGCAAAAGAAAGAAAGAAAGAGAGAGAGAGAGAGAGAGAGAGAGAGAGAGAGAGAGAGGGAGAGGGAGAGAGAGAGTCTGAGTGAGTGAGTGAGTGATTTCAGAGGTATGAACCATTAGTGCGCCAGTAAATAAGTGTTTTTAGTGTTTTAGCCTTGAGGCTAACAGACCTATCAAAACGCTCGAGTGTGTTATCTCGGAGGCTGGCTGGGTGTCCTCACAGGCACGCTCCTGGAGTGTGGCAGCTACAGGTGTGGTCCTCTCTTGCCCCCTCTCAATCTCTCTCATCTCCATTTGCTCGACCCTGACACACGCCTATTCGTCAGCCATCAAAATGCATCACACGCACAGTTCACACACACACACACACACACACACACACACACACACTCACACATACAAATAAACACACACACACACACACACATGCGCAGATGCACAAGCACACGCAACATGACCCTGACACACGCCAAACCGCCTGTCTGATTGCGGTCAGCTACACCATTTCACTGAACACACACACACACACACACACACACACACACACACACACACACACACACACACAACAAGGCTCCAGCATTCCACCAATGCCTGTTTTATTTTTTCTAATCACTTTAGTTCAAAACAAAACCACATTTTCTTCCTCACAGAGCGAATCATCTCCATTTCTTCTTCCGATAAACTTCTTAAATTACCAAAACGGTTCCAGGGAAAGTAGCGTCTCATGGCCAGAAATCTGTTTAACCGCCCGTTTAATGACTTTCTTTCTGTCTGATATGTGTCTAATTACTCACTTCAGTTGAACGGCTGAGATCAAAATGCCCACAGGTGTTGAAACATATGAAAAATGCTTCAGCAATATTGTTCAGATTATTAAAGCAGCGATAAGGCCAGACCCAGGCATGGACTCGACGGGCTCAGATAGCCCCCCATGACCCACCGTCCTCTGTACATCAAAAAGCTCGCTCTCCCAAAATAATTTTCCCTCTCTTCCTCCAGCTCCCACTGTAAATCCGCTCCCCTCTCCCGGTCCAGGTGTCAATGTGAGTCGAACCCCGGAGCTTGCGCTGCAAAAAATTTGGGGGGGGAATAAAATTATATCCCAAGACATTTACAGAGTACATCTGGATTGACGGTCTTGAACCCCGACCCGATGATGGGGAACAATAATACTGCAGATTTCAAACACTCTATAGAATCACACACTTTAACATTGATAAGAGTTTGGAGAGGCCGCGCTCGAGCAGCGGAGGACGTCTTTAGATCTTTTACTTTAGAGATGTGAAAAGAGAAGATTGTTACAAATATGAAAGACCTTAAGTCTATAAAAAATATATCAACAACATGGACAAGACACAAAACTTACATTACATCATATGCCAAGTTGCCCCACCCTGGCAATTTTTCCAGGTTTATTGTATAGCTGTGAATTTTCACTTACTGATCCACAAGAGTCAGTCACTGATGCAGGGCGAGAGGACCGAGGCAACTCAGCTAAGCAGCTTCCGCAGTCATGCCGGAACACACTCCTTACACACACAACACACAAAAAAACGTTATGAACGGCACACTTCTAATTACTAATTCAATTTTCTAATCCGGGGCGGCACGGTGGCTTAGTGGTTTAGCACGTTCGCCTCTCAGCGCTAGGGATTCCCGGTTTGAATCCCCATCTGGGTGGAGTTTCCATTTTCTCCCCGTGTCCGCGTGGGTTTCCTCCGGGTTCTCCAGTTTTCTCCCACAGTCCATGGATCAAGTCAATAGAGTTCTCCAAATTGCCCCATAGAGAGTGTGTCTGTGTGAGTGAGTGTGTGCCCAGCGATAGATTGGTGTCCTGTCCTGGGTGTAACTGCCCAGCGCCTGAGACGTTCTCTTCTGGATGGGCATGGGGAACCCCACCACGACCCTAATAGAGGATAAAGCAGAAGATAATTAATGAATGAATTTTCTAATCCAAAGTCCTAAAGGTGCAGGAGCCTATTCCACCTTATCTGGGTCACCACTCTGATTATTATTATGTAATATAATATTACTTTAGCTTTTTTATATAAAAGTCTTTTTCTCTTATATTTCAACTTGATTTAAAAAGAAAAAAAATACATATATATATATATATATATATATATATATATATATATATATAAAGCAGCAGGACATTTTTCAGAAATGTGGATTGTTGTTTAGTAAAGGTGAAAATTACTCTAGTAGGAAATTAAAAGCAGTAGGTTGGACCATGAATGCTTTTGATTGATCAAAAAAAAAATTGGATTTTCACTTTTAAAAAAGCTCTCATGAATCTGACAGACATTCTAAAAGAAAGCTATGTGATTTAGTGCGTTTTGATATTGATATATCGAGTTGCCGCGCTGAGCAGACTCCATGCGCACATCGACTCACTTCTCATGCACAGGAGGAGAATGGCTTGATGGAGCCGAGCATGAGGACCGCCACATCAACGACATCAACGGCAGCCTTGAGGAGAGGGTGCAGGAGTGAAGGTCAGTTATGAGAGGGGCTTCGTCCTGGAACAGGCTGTTAAAAGAGAGAGGGGGGGGGAAGAGGAAGAGCGGAGGGGAGGGGGGGAGAGGTTCTGTCGCTGTTGATTGGCCTTGAGCAGATGCTTAATGTGCTCGGGAGAACCTCGCCACGTGGGGAGCACTGATGCAAATGCTGACACCCACGAATCACAAGATAACCCAAACAGAACAAAAGTCACGGAGGTTGAAAAGCCGACGCCTCCGGCCCATCTCGCATCCCGCTCTCTCACATCCAGACACGCTCTATTCCCTTCATTCATTCGCATGGCTTTCACTCTCCATTCCCACACAGATTCTATAGCTCCACACACATGTCTAAACATTCAGAACTAAATGGATCCGAAGACCCGAAAGGATGAATTCTCCATATTCATCTTTTCATCTTTTCAATTGCTTTCTCATTTATTATACACATGTATTTAAAAATAAGTTCGCCGCGCTGCGGAAAGAAGAGAGTTCTCTGGAAGTGCAAGAAACTTCGATTCGAATCTCCTGCTCTGAGAACCAAACCTTCCTGCAAGCTGGAGCTTCGGTGGTTATTGATGTTGTTACTTCAATTCATCTAGAGCGACTGTTTTTGCACAGTGTTGATCACTAACGTGCATCAGCAATGGGTCAGAAAGTTGTGGGACTTTAAAAGTAGGATTGAGAACAACTGCTGTAAAGGCCAACATTTCCAAATAGTGAATTTTAGCCAGAAAAAAAAACAATTCCATCTCATTTAGAAAAAAATGACCCACTTCTGCTGGTGTGGTTGAACGTTGGGATTCCGAATGTATGAATTCTAGTGGCGTGGAGTTCAGATTTGACTGTAAAGTTCCTAGTCAACATAAAACAAAATGTATCAGTACAGCGAGGATGCTTAGTCTCAGCGGCGGTGTGTGGTTTGTGTTGTCTGCTCTGACGATAACGAAGCAGCTCTTAATAAAACACAGCATGGTCACGTTCCCATATTCACTTTACACGTGTTTCATCACATCGTTTTAAATTGGCCTTTACATTAACAAAAAATAGGAGACTTTACACCATTTGTTCCATTTTAGCCTGGCTCTCAATCTCTGTTCCACTTCATCCCATAGGTGTTGGTTTGACGGGGTTGAGTCTGAAAGCCAGGGGTCCAAATCTGGGCTCTTGAGTGAGGCCCTCGTCTCGCCCATTGTTGCTCTGCGACGGGCGCATCATGACTGACCCCGTGTTCTGACCACAGCTTAATTTCCGAAAGCGCTTTAGATAAAAGTGTTTGCAAAATGATGTAATGTCATGCTGTAGAAACACATTCACTAGAATAACTTTGTGAGAGTATCATGGAGGATACAGCCTTCGTCCTAATCCACTGGCACCTTGGTGAAGTCACAGGAATCTGTTTTAAAAGTGAATGAATTCTCGAAACATGGGAAGATTTTTAACCTTAAATAAAGTTCACTTATTCAAATAAAATCAAAACACTTAAACACTTAAATAATGATCCTAATAAAAGCATGTTAAACTCGTCATTCCTGCTTTTCTGATTAATTCCTTTTATTGCCAGCATTAAAACACTTTGATTAAACACATTTATTGAAGTCTTCTATGAAGCTTAATGAGAAATTTCACGTTAAACTATCTGCTCCTTTAAGTTTTCAAGGCAACAGGGTGTTTAGTACGTAACACACACACACATACACACACACACATATACACACACACACACATACATACATACATACATACATACGATAATATGCTTACCCCACTTAGCAGAGGAAATTTGGCTAATGTTTATACAAAGTTGCCTACCATTACCACTGCTGTATAAGACAACTGAATGCCTATATTGGGGAAGGCCATTTTTGTATCAGCAGGACTGTGCCGCAGTGCACAAATGATATAAGTTTAGTGTGGAAAACCTAACTGTCCCGAACGGACTCGAACCTCATCCAACACCTTAAAAAGAAGCTAGAACAGAGCTTGTGAGCCGACAACCAACATCGGTCTCTGACCTCACAAGTACATTTCTGTAATAATCTTGTAAAAAGCATTCCCAGAAGCATGAACGCTCATATAGCTGCAAGAGGAGGAACAATGTGAAAGAAAGAAATAAAAGCTATAGCATTGTAATAATTGATAATACATAATTAATTAAATTCCTACAATAATAAATATGTTTAACGCTAACTTGTATCAACCAAAAACATCTTTACTCTGTGGTTGTACAAAGAGTGCCACCAGCGTTGAGGGGAATTCTTCTTTAGGATCCAAGTGAGATGCCGAGAGGGACATGTGACCTCGGCTGAACAGGCATTAGCCACTCTGATCGATACCTGTTCTCTGATACTTAATCAGGACAGCCTTGCCCACACTCTGACTCTAAAACAGCTGAGTCGGGAAGGCCTCGGTGACACGTCCCTCTCCGTCACAGCTCTGTTTACTCTGCCAGACGTGTCTGAGCTCAGCCAAGCAAAGCTATCGCTGCATAAACATGATCTGGCATCCCAGACCGCCGTGAGGAACCGTCGTCTCCACCGCTATGGAAGGTGGCTCGGGCGGATTGATGGGCTCGGTTATAGAGGTGTCATGTGCTGTGTGTTTGGATAAAGGCTGCTACATAACAACTTCGCTAGAGTTTAGGTTATAGAATGCGATCAAGGTCAAACTTATCACAACGTGTCCAAATTTCTGCTGACTGGTTCTCTCGACCTCTGACTGGGTCAAAATGATTCAGCGATCAATTTATCTCAGATGGACGGTGGGGATAATATGGGCATTGCGTTCAGGGGGCATTTCTCCTTTTTAATTAGGGTTTTTTTTTTTATATACGAAACAAACACACAAATATTCAATAAAAAAAAAAATAGGGTTTTCAAATAGCTGAGAGAAGAAAATTTCACACTAAAGTCATAAACAGTTGTAATTGAATCGGACAGCTGAGAAAGATTACACAATTAAAAAATACAATAAAGAAAAGATGTGGGTTTAAATCAATTGTGGCAGAATTGATGTACCAAAATGGACCAAATGGACCAGATCAGATGTTTAAATCTTTATAGTACATCAAATACACACTCTATAAGGGACCAGCCTTGTTTTTTGTTCCCAAACCCGCTACCCATCGTGTTCCCCCCTGATAATTAAAGAAATCTTTTTAACCTTGCACTGAAATAAACACAAAAACTTGCAATTGTCCTTTTTCTTTGAAGTTCACACTGTTTTGTACACTGTTCTTTGATCCGATTTCAGCGACACCGTTTCAGACTTAATGTTCTGTTGTGTCTGATCACATTGTTCCCATCATTTTACCAAATCAGCCGAAGAAAACAGAGAAGGCCAGGTTGCACAGTTGCATAAGATTCACATTTATTTGGTTTCAAGTTCTAAAACATTCTACACATGCTTTCATAACACGTAGGTATGGTTCACATTTTTATCACAGGTAGTCAAAATAAGAGTGGCAGATGAGGGAGGTCTGACGCATAGCTTAGGAAAAGCACCTCAGACGGCACTCCAAAAACACAAACACTATGAGGTCGGATTTAAAACGCACATTCAGGGGTTCCATCACTCGAGTTTTTAAAGCAAATCACCAAATATGGTTATCTCCCTAGCACCAGCTTGGCTAGTAGATGCTAACCGTAGGAACTTTAACCAAAGTGAAGTGGTTTTTCTGAGGTAAACTTTTGGTATTCATGATGACTTTTAATGAGTCTGCACTTTTAATGAGTCATTTTAATTATTTAAACTGATAGCCAAATGGTAGGGGCTAGCTAGCTTGCTAAACGTCTGTAATATCTAGTTGCCTAGCAACAGTGCTCTGCCACAACAGTGGATTTTTCCACAGAATGGCTGACCCAGTAGAATGAGTAGACGTTTGGTGGATTTACACAGTCGATTTATTTATTTATTTTTAATTTTCTGAGGTAAATATTGTGATTTTTGACAAAATAGTTCCATGTCTGTCGTCACACGTCTTAAATAAATAGCTGGTTTTAAGTTACGTTGGTCTTCACAATGAGCACGTGGTGGTTTTACACTGCGGTGGAATTCAATACACACCTTGTGCAAGTAGTTTGTACTTCTAAATGTACGTCTCTAACGGAAATGTTGACTTGTTAAGGGAGTGCGTCCATTCCCTGAGAAATCCAGCCAACACGCCGCACCTCCTCATCTGCCGCCGTTCAGTCGCTTTAATCCTGAACGTTCACCTTTGTGTCCTCTATTACAGTTACAAACAAAAAACGAAAAACATTGCTATTACAATAAACCGACAACACTTCTGATAGTCTTCGGAACCAATCAGCGTACCCGTAATTACAATAAAAAGAAAGCTGATTGGCTGAAAGGTGTCAGTGTGTCAGCACTTCAATGATTACAATGAGTAAACAACAACAACAACACGAGAGCAATGCCTGTAAACAGCAGTCGACAATATACGTCATTAAGCTATGACAAGAATTACATTCTTAATGAAGATAATTCATAAAACAGTGTTTACAACAAATATAATACTGTTCATTCAAGAAGTGATGTCATCATTGCACTGGGAGAAAAGAGCCCCAATGAACGGGACCTACAGAGCGAAAAGTGAATTGCACATCTTGCTTCCGACAAACGCAACCCAGGCGACGATGCGCCGGCCGCTACGATGGCGTGAAAGACACGAAAAGTGACAGATGGTGCTATGAAACCAATAAATAAGAGTAACACTTCTTTGTTTCTTGATAAAAGTAGGCAACATGATGACACACAAAAAAGAGGTAGTTTCAATGTAAAAAAAAAAAAAAAACAGACAAAAAAACAAATGCAAAATTTGCAAAGACATATTCAAATATAAATCAAGAACACTTTAAAAGACTGATTCTGAAGTTCAGAGGTCGGTTCTACACAGTGACCCATGAGGATTATTCAGTCAGGAGAGGGCTTTCAGAGAAGTAGCTATTTCAATCAGAAAACGGCTTTCAAAGCAACTGAACAATGCTTTTCTGAAGAATTTCTTTAGTCTACTGTTGGACATAAACATCCCCCTGCGATCCTTTATTTACCTATCACACTCTAAAAGAGTCCTACCATCAATGCAGGGTGATGAAAACATCTTAGCTCAGTATGACCAGGACCTGTGTGAAGTTTCTCTAAATAAAAAGATCCCTGAGCTTTCAAAGATTCTTCACACTAATCGACCACCTACATCTCAACCTTTGATTGCTGGCAGTGTGAACAGACCTCTGTAGTAACTTACTGAAGAACACACTCGTGAGGGTCAGGTCAGTGCCGATAGTTCTGATAAACAAAGGTCACGTTCGGGAAGAAGGCTGCAACTCGCGGTCGATTGGCGAGTCAGAGTTTGTGTCCTGCCTCTCCAGAAACAAGAACGGTAAACAGACACGGGAGAAATAATATAAGCCGGAGGGTTTTATAACATGTGATTTACCAAAAATGAGTTCAGTCTGACCTCTGATAATGAGTCGTCAACACAGAGCGCTTGAAAAGCGATAGGCCTTCGTCCTTTAACAAACACCGCGAACAAAAAAAAAGAACTTCTGCAGTAGCTGTGAAGGTGAACACAGCATAACGCAGCAACAAAAAAGGTTAATGAGGAACGGACACGTGGAGACGAATTAACACTCAACACATGAAGGTGGATGAGGTGGTAACTCCTAATTAACACTTGAGTACAATTCCATTCCTGGATTTTTCGAGTACCCTTCAAAATGATTCTGTTACTCTGATACATTGAGGAGACGTAAAATAGAGCAGAAATACTGATCGATTAGTTTTATTATGAGATACCATATTAGGAGTTAGGTTATTCCTTCAATTAGTTTAGATTCTATAACTGGACTATTGAATGGTAGGACGACATTTAATTGATCACATCGAGGCTCAGCAACATGTGATACTAAAATGCGAGCTGAGTACCTAAATGTTATTAATGACTAGGTTTATCCCATCAGAATATTCTTCTCTAGTGTTATTGCATGAGCATATTCCAGGATGACAAAGCATTTGGTTATGATGTAATGTATTATGATGGGACACACAGAACTGGGTTTTAACTATGATGCAATGAATCACATTTAAATTTGTTAATGACGTGTCAGGATTGTTTTGGCTATAATGTTAGGTATTCATATAAATTCTAATATTTTAAGATGTAAAGATATTGTAGATTGGCCTGCTACAGTCAATAAAGTGGCTTAAAATGACGTTTAAACCACTTCAGCCATCACCACTAAGATTTAACTGTGTTTCAGAGGCCTTGGGGTGGGGGATTAGAAGCCGGGGTATTACCAAATCAAGCATTCATGTCTATGGCATGGCCCCCTGCTCGTCATTGTCTGCAGCAAAACATGTAAACATCACTCCACACATATCGCAACGATTTCTGGAATGTTCGGACTGAGAAATTTGAATTTAGTTCGTTCCGCGACGGCTTGGTTAAGCAACTTGCCACTCCCAAGGACGCCGGCGGGAGCCAGGCAGTCTCACAAAGCCCGGCTCGTGTCACATTCACATTCACGTACCACCATTTATTCCATGGCATAAATTTTGGCATGTCATCTTTTCCATAAACACTAAAACCACACTTCCCCTTCCCCCTAAATAAAACAAAAAGATAAACAAAAGAAAACAAAAAAGACCTAAAGGGGACCTACTATGTCCAGAAACTACAGACTAACAAAACCTACATCTCAATTTGAGTTAAGAGACGTCTACAACTCAGTCGCTTTACCCTGTTTTTAAAGATGAGTCCAGCGGGTTGGGTGAAAAAGGGGGCACAGGGTCAGCTGAGGACAAAAGAGGTACACGGGTGCTGCTCCAATTTAACATCCCGAAATTCAACATGCAGTGGACTTCAAATTCGGAGATTTCTGCACTGCTTAATTAATAAAATGCATCGAGGAATTCGTTTAGCAAAATTATTTCAATTTAAAGCCAATAGTGGGAGGAGTAAGAGCATCACATCCTCCCCTAAAAAGGGGTTTGGGATTTTGGCTCAAGGCGTATTTGGTGGTAAAGGGGTAATATTTTTGAATATAACTTATCCAAACGTTATTAACCAGCTGCTTGAATGGCGTGTTGCTCAGCAGGGTTCCTGTCGATGGCCCAATGATGTACTCTCATTTTGCCAAGCACTACTTTTTGCCACACCCAGCTGAGCGGACTGCTCTCTCCCCGCCAACCTTACATCCCAATTTAGTTTTTTTTTTTTTTTTTTTTTTAAAAGGTATATAAGCAGCCATCATGGTAACTCGATTTCCCTTCCCAGATGACTGTGATTGTAGAACGTTCTTCTCCACCTTGTATTGCATTGCTGTTAGTCTTGACGACCACTGACCATTTCTTGCCGACGGATATTCGGTGCAGATGTGCGTTATGTGCGGCGCACAGATACGCGCGTGAGGCAGCGAGACGGTCTGAGGTAGTCTACACACTCTGCATCTCCATCCCTATCGGCACGGAACGAAAGAACCGGAACTAAAAACTATTTGTACGTCTTATTCTACACCTAGTAGTGGCGACACATTCTGCAGTCGGACGAGCGAGCGTAAACTCTGCTGCGGATTTTGTGCATTGCCGAAAAAATAAAAGCAGCAGCAGCAGCAGAAATTGTGTGCAGTGTACGTCAGAATACATTCAGCTCTGTCTGGTAATAAATAGAGAGAGGGAAGAAAAGAGAGGAAACAAACATAGAAAACAGCTGCTAATCACATTCGTTAAAAAGGGGGCCGGTCCCCGTCCTGAGCATCACCTCAGAAGCCCCGCCTCCACCCACTCACTCGCGAGGAGGTTTGGGTGGTGTTAATTAGCAGGGGCGGTGCCCTTCGTCACGCAGGGGGAGGAGCTTGTCCTGTAGTTGTTCAGGCTGGACTTGCAGGAGTGCAGGACCGCCTTAAACAGCAATGGAAGCTGCTCCAGAGGAACGTTCACCAACTTCCCTAAAATATTCAGATAGAAATCATAAAGAACTGACCGGCGGGGGGCGCCACCGATGCTGCTGATGTACAAAGTCCATCAGACACAAGTTTCAAATGTGCATTTTTAACATTAGACTCCACTCCCGGGTTTGAGGGACTTTACCTGCAATGCAGCGTATTTCAGGGAGACACATCATGATCTCGGGGAAACGTTTGGGCTGGTGAGGGTACTTGTACTCGGTGTAGTCCTGGCACACGTACCAGTACCTTTTGTTCAGCTGCTCTAACTGGGCAATGTTGGTCAGACCTCTGATATCTGAGCGAGAAAGAGAGAGAGAGAGAGAGAGAGACTCATTACTGATGACTGTAGAAGGTTCAGTTCAGCTACAACCTCCAGAAGAGTCTTCCCTGGCTCTGCATTTTCCTCGTCAGGCCTTGACTCACACAGTACAACCTGTTTCTTTGTGCTACGCCACGCTGGAGACGGGAGAGAACGTCTATTCTTTCTAAGAAACGCATGCAAATGAAGGGAGGCCGGACCTGCCCGGTTACCTTGGTTGAGGAAGTTGATGGCCTTCATGCAGGCATACTCTTCATTGCTGACCTTCAGCTGGTGGAACTTACGGAACAGATAGATCAGCTTCTCCATCACCTCCATGCCGTCCTCGCTGAACCTGCAAACAAATCAACTCCAGCTTTAAAAATCATACCACGCCTTCTACGCGACCTTCCGCTGGTAAAGAGGCCTGACCAAAACCAACCCACCAGCGAGCCCATCGGTGAACTCGGTGCGAGTCGTTCAATCCGATGTGCACAACGTACCGTGAAAAAAATATACGAACCGTGTAACCTGTTTCAAACCGACGAGGTTTAAGTCGTAAAAAAAAATACTACTTTGTGTAGCTTTGTTGTTGTCGTTTTATACTTTCGTGCTCGTCCTTGAGGAGAGAACAAACCAAAGCGATCCAACCTCACAAGGTTTTTTTTTTTTCAATTACAAACCAAATACCAGGGAGCTTTTCTTGTCACTCGTCAATTCAGCTGGTTCTTTAGAGTTTCGGGCTCAGAACACCGCATTGAGACGATGTTCTGCCGTGAAAACCTTCTTTATTAGAACACTAAGCTTTGTGCAGTCTCGCCCAAAACAAATCGTTCAGAGACGTGTCCCAATTCGTCTCCGCTGTGCTTTCCATATCGTTCAGATTATCGGAGGCGCGTTTAAATGGTCGGGCTTTAATTACACAACTCTCCTAATCTTTAATTCACTTATTCCTGTTGAAGCTGATCACTTATCAGGCTCCGATTACACACCTGCTTTAATTACCCCGGTGGCTCGGAGCTCTCCTCCCCGATAGCAGGCCATCATTTTAATTGAGTGGCCGCTCGGTTGGA
Source organism: Corydoras maculifer (assembly GCA_019802435.1). NCBI lineage: Eukaryota > Metazoa > Chordata > Actinopteri > Siluriformes > Callichthyidae > Corydoras > Corydoras maculifer. The sequence goes on from JAFMOD010000023.1 coordinate 46,380, forward strand.
GCGGATGTTCCACTCGGTGATTAGATCTGTCCGCCCGACGCTGCTGTAAATCCACGCGGGGGATCGGGAGCGAGCAAAACAAAAAAAAAGGCTCGGCTTCGTACACATCACATGCAGCACCTGACGCGGTGATCGCCTCACGCTGGCACACACCGGGCTCGACGATCTTTGACGTATGATCCAAAATAAATACCGAGTTTCTTTTCACGCAAACGAGTGAACGTAATGGCCGGAGGAAGACACAACAGCCTTATTTCGTTTTGTGTCATCAGTCTGCCTCCTACACACTCTGTCTGTCTCTCTCTCTCTCTCTCTTGAATGCCTGCAGCCACTTGAACCGTGGAAAAGAACCCAGCTTTGGTGATTCATAACCAATAAAACACAAAATCAGTGCGGAAGTTTCGGCCCCCGAGCGTCGGCCCGCTCAGATCAAAGCCGATGTAATACGGAGAGCTCTCTGAGATCCAGATAATATCCAGATATCCCGACACCTTATTACACATGCGCATCTCCCACGTTTCATAAATCTCATTTTGTGCATGCTTGAGAGGAAATCTGGCCGAGGTGAAAAGGGTTCTTCTGAACGGGCGCACAGCAGGCAAACAGTTCTAGGAACTTATTCATAGGAAAAATTACCCACTGAAAAAGGGTCCCAGAGCATCGGGAACTCTGAAGAGACGTAATCCTGATGATTACTTTTATTTTTTCTGAAAACGATTGCATGTTTTGAGTAAGTTCAGAGTTGCTGAATTCAGTCTGAACCCCTGGGCCATGTGGACTCACCCCTGCAGCTCGTGGTCAGATGGCGTGTACTTATCGGTGACGTTGGCGAGGTCACCCAGGATCTGGGCGCTGTAGATGGTCAGGCAGGCCAGCAGGATCAGCTCCTGCCACGTGGCACTCAGCAGGCGTGTGTAGTCCTCGATGGAGAGCTCGCAGAAAAAGGGCAGCTTCTTAATCCAGGAGATCTGACGGAACAGCAGTTCGTCGGCCAGGCGACAGAGCAGCGCGAACAGCTCCACCTGGGTCACCCTGTAACTGAAGAGGACCAGAATACGCTTTCAGTACAAAAACCAAGGCTTTGGAATCATTGAACGCAGGTCACATCCATCACACCTGAAATGGAGAGCGTCGTTAATAAACAGACAGAAGCTGTTGACCTTTCAGCCAGTTTTGTTTGTCCCCGTTCAGTTCTCACACCTTAATAAACTTTATCCCACCCCCTCCCCACAAAATAAAATGAAAAAAGTCAAATCTTTTGAAAGTCTGAACCTTAAGACAAAAAAAAAAATAACTTAAAACCCAAAATTATTTAGTATTACTTGATGATTGGGGTCAGATCACACGGTCAGCCATGATATATATATATATATATATATATATATATATATATATATATATATATATATATATATATATATATATATATATATATATATTCATTCATTTATTATCTCCCGCTTTATCCTCTATTAGGGTCGTGGTGGGGTTCCCCATGCCCATCCAGGGGAGAACGTCTCGGGCGCTGGGCAGATAGACCCAGGACAGGGCGCCAATCCATCGCTGGGCACACACTCACTCACACAGACACACTCTATATGGGGCAATTTTGAGAATTCAATTGACTTGATCCATGTTTTTGGACTGTGGGAGGAAACCGGAGAACCCGGAGGAAACCCACGCAGACA
>JAFMOD010000023.1:48595-178528 GCA_019802435.1 Corydoras maculifer
AGGACAGGGCGCCAATCCATCGCTGGGCACACACTCACTCACACAGACACACTCTATATGGGGCAATTTTGAGAATTCAATTGACTTGATCCATGTTTTTGGACTGTGGGAGGAAACCGGAGAACCCGGAGGAAACCCACGCAGACACGGGGAGAACATGGAAACTCCACCCAGATGGGGATTCGAACCGGGAATCCCTAGCGCTGAGAGGCGAACGTGCCAACCACTAAGCCACCGTGCCGCCTATATATATATATATATACATACATACATACACATATATACACCCACACATAATTTTATTTTTGATTTAACACTCTAAAAAGAGATTTGCATCTCAATTATTATTATTATTATTTTATTATTATTATTATTATTATTATTATTATTATTATTATTATTATTATTATTATCATTAAATGATGATGATGATGATGATTATTATTATTATTATTATTATTATTATTATTTTAAAAAAACTGATTAAAACTCTGAGCCCTAACCCTAATAAACTGATTTTAATAACTCAACAAATATAATAATATTTTAAAGATGATTTAAGCTTTGGAATTGACAGTCACTTCGTTTTATGGTAGAGATTATAATTCTGATTTATTAAAACCCCACACCGCCGAACATGTGTATTTACTCCAGATTCTCTCGGCTTCGTCCCAATTTTATTCACTTCATCAGGAAATCATGCCGCATTATATAAAGAGGTCATTTATAGATTTGGGGGAAACATTAGTAGATCCGGTCGCTTAAGGTAAAGATTAATCTGAGGGGTGAAGGGATATCATGTCTAATTGAACTGGACTGGTAGAGCAAATAGTGCCCAATTATATCTATAATATTAAACACATCGCCTAATTATTAAATTCAGGTCTTTCGCTTCACATTATGGCCACAGGAGAATAAAATCAAGAACCTATCCATGAAAAAAAAATGCTTTTAAGTTTGTTGGAACATTTTAGGAAGGTCCTTTTATGTTTCAGCAAGACTGCGCCCATAAAGCCATGACTGGGACTTTGCACTAATGTTACACATAGATATTTTACCCTTACAGACCAAGAACGGAAAGTCTGGCTGCATTGTACTTCATTAATAATGTCATTAATTCATTAATAATATAAACAGTGGGGTTTATTAGGGCAGTGCAGGTCTTGAGCCCCTCATTCGGACGTCTTTGCAGCAGACATTGCTGAACTTACCCGTCCTCGATGAGCATGGGCGTTCCCAGCGGTGCCAGTTCCTCTGCTGCCACTAGCTGGCTGATGAGGGTATGGCTCTGGGGGTACAGGCTGCGCGGCTGGGCCGCGTATCCAAACAGATGAGGCAAAAACTGGTAGTGCTGAGCCACAGCCGTGCCGATGTACTGCTCCCTCAGGGCGGCCGTGTAACCATTCAGGTCCACTGAACGACTACAGGAGACGCAGAAGGAGACGTTAGAAGGAGACACAGAATCAGGACCCAGAAAGCAACACAGCACTGAGCATCATTTGACATTGTAGTGCATACATGTAGTGTGTACATACATCAGTGTCATGTTCAATGTACAGCTTTTTGCCTCAAAATGCGATTAAGAAACCTCAGTTCCGTTAAACTAAATGACTCGTTTTAATATTTTGTGATGTTTTTAATTAAATGAACCAAACTATGAAATGCACTGGATGGTACGGTGCCTTAGTAGTCAGCCCGTTCTCCTCTCAGCACTGGGGATCCAGGTTCGAATCCCAATATGGGTGGAGTTTGCATGTTCTCCCTGTGTCCTTGTGGGTTTCCTCCAAGTTTTCCGGTTTCCTCCCACAGTCCAAAAACATGGATTGAAGGTAAACTAAACACTCTAAATTGCCCCATATAGTGTGTGTGTGTCTAAGTGAGTGTGTTCAGCGATAGATTGGCACCCTGTCCTGGGTGTATCTACCCACTGCCCAGTGGGCATGGGGAATATATATGTATATAATTTTTTTTCTAATTTCATGGCAAACACATTAAGTCCACTGCGGTATATAAAGCAAATCACTGGACACAAAACACTAACCTGAAGTCACATCTGATTATCAGTGCTCACTGTACAGAACGGTACAGTAATGTTTCTATACAAATAAAATTCTATACTGTGAGTTAAGAAACATAATGGATGTGATGCAGCTAAAACATCCTGTTAGAAAACTTCTAATAAAACCAGAGGTCACTCCAGGCCTGTACTGGCTGTGTGGTATATGTGAATGTTAGTATGTCAGGGGAGTTAAGAAAGGATGTGTACATTGGTTTAATAAAGAGACGTCCTGAGCATTTCCATAACAAAATACGAAGGACAGCGGACACAAAGCAGGTATCAAAGGTGAGCGCGGAAAGCTGACTCCGAACGGAGGCTTACTTGGAGGAGAGTGTCGATGCAGGCGAGGGCTGGTTGCCATCGGAGACGCCGTTGCCAGGGGAACTGTGATCACTGTCACCATTGTTGCCCCATGTGTGCTCGGCCATGTTGGCTTCATCCTTAAACTCCTGTCCGGACATGATCCTCTCGATCTCCTCGTCTGAGATCTGGAGAGAGAGAGAGAGAGAGAGAGAGAGAGGAGAGAGAGAGAGCACACACACATACAAGTGAAAGAGAGGGTTAATGGGTAAAATGACCAAATAGAAACTGAAGATTTCCTAATTATCATGGAGTCTGATGATACAGAATCTTGTTATTGTTGTTTTTTTTCCGGCTGAATGCTTTTATTTTTCTCGTTGAGTGTAATCTCTATTATGTGCGGTCACACTGACAAACAAACACTACACACTTTAAATCCACTGAGTTGCATATGTCAAGAGAACTTCACTCTCATTAACAGCCGGGTTCTTTAATGATGTTGTGAAAAGACAAAGAATGAACGAAAAACAAAACGACACAAAGCAGAAAACAGATTTATAACAAAGTAAGAAAAAGACAAAAGACAGGAAACCATAAAAGGGAGATGAAGAGCAGGTGAAGAATTAAAACCACAAAAGAGGGGAAAAAAAATAACACAAAGAAATAAACGTGAAAATAAGGAAAAATAATTAAATATACGGGTAAAAAAATTAAAACAGCATTAAAAAGGAAAGGAATAAAGATGGAAAGAAAGCCACACATTTAGACAGAAAAATAAAATAAAGGGAAAAAATGACAGAAGAAAGAAAGAGCGGATGATGGAGGAAAAGAAAAAGAAATGGAGGAAAGAAAAAGTAAAAATAAGCGCAAGGACTACTGTGGAACAAAAGAATGAAAAACAAAAGACGGGAAAAAAGGTAGAAATATGAATAGAATAGAAGGGTAGAAAAGAGGAAAATGTGAAAATAAAAGAAAGAAGAAAGAAATAATTAAATGATGTTCAGAGGTTTAAAGCAAAGAAGAATGAATGAATTAGAATAAAGGGAAAAAAATAGAACAGTTAATGAAAAGTGTGACAGTAAAAGGAAAAGAAACAAAAGAGAATCGAGTAGAGGAAATGAGAAAAGAGAAAAAGAATATTTATACACAGCGTGAATCTTAATTTCCCTGAAGGAATTACCCAAAGGGATCAATAAAGTTTTATCTTATCTGAATCAGAAGAGGGGGCTGTTTTCTTTTTTTGCGGTGAATTTGAATGAGGAAGGTGGTGATTATTAAAGCAGACAAACTTGTGCATGTTAGCATTAAGGAGATGTGCTCTCTGTGTGTGTGTGTGTGTGTGTGTGTGTGTGTGTGTGTGTGTGTGTAGGGTGAATTGGCCGGGATTGTGTGAGGAGTGCATAATGGTTCAGGTGGACGGGGTAACGCGTGTATGGAGTGATGGCGTGACAGTGAGGGGTCAGGCGGCACGGCGTGGGCCAGCCTCAGGTGCGCCGCGGCCGCGGGCTTTATAGAGACGGAACAAAGCCGAGCTTTCATAACTCCACTCCCCCTCCAATCAACACGCTGCCACATATGGTGCTGCGCTCTGAATGGAGTCTAAAGCTTAATGATTGCACTTTGGAAGACTAATGTATCCTTAAACGCACATACACACACACACACACACACAATCACACACACATTCAGACATTCAATGCTCCGGCTTCTTCGGCCCACACACTCCTCTAACAGCGCATGACCTGCGCCAGTACAGATTACGTTCCTCATAATTAGGCATTTCAAGAATCACAAAAGGACTTTTTGCTCAATGAGAGAATTAAATGCTCTCAGCAAAGGGGCTCGTACGAACACATAGGCACACACACAAACACAGCGATATGATGAGCCTAATACGGCGTGAATGAGAAGAATGACAAGAAGGTGCATTCAGCCGAGCCACGGCCTTGAGGGAAAGACATTCCGCTAATGAAATTAACGCATTTACTTTCATCCACCGTCCCGATTCAATGTCTCCATTCCGGCTTTATCTACAGCCATACTTCTTCTCTTCTTCAGCAATATGCACAGAGACCAGACTCGCAAAGTCAGGCCCTAATGAAGACTAAACCAATCTAAAGACGACCGGAATGTTTCCTCAAAACAAACGTTACAAAAGGAGATTTTATTTAAAAAAAATGTATATGTATTTAGGAATCTGGAGTGGTGACCATCCCACAGACAGACACCGGTTGAAGCATTCGGACACGCGCCGGCAGTCACCGAACTCAGTGGCTTCATTCACTCCCATCACCACAGGTTGTATTACATTAAGTACCTGGCCATGCGGCTGGGATAACTGTAGACTTAACATTGTGGGAATAGTTTAGGGAAGGCCAGCAGGACTGCCAAAACGAGGTCCATGGAGACATGGCAGAGGTTGGTGTGGAAGACCTTCAGCCCCGAGCTCAACCTCAGCCAACATGAACCTGAACCTTACGAATGCTTTTTCCACACTCGCACACTGAGGCTGTGAGATCCACATCTGAGATACGTCTATTAAAACATCTCACAAACTGTTCATTAAAACCTTAAAAATGACCGGGGGCCAAATCCATGCAGTGTTTGTCTTTAATGAAATCAATTTTCCTGTAATTTATCTGGACCTTCTCTCCAGCACATGAAAAGTGCACTGACCCTGTGCCTAATAGCTTTAATACGAGAACATCTGAAAAACACACTGTGCAGATGAAGTCCGGAGGCACATGGGCCACAGACATGGTGCAAAAAAAAAATTCAACCAGAATCAAATGAAACAAATGTTCAAATAATGACAAGAAAATCCTGTGTTTACCTGAACAGGTCCAATACTTTTGTTCCTTCCTCCCGGCATACCATCTTCTCTAATTGCTATGACACACACACACACACACACAAAAGCAAAAATCTTATAAATATTACAGATTTTGAAACGTGGCCAGTCCAGAAAGAGAATTTTTATTGCTTTTTTTTTTTTTTTTTTTTTTTTTTTTTTTTTAACCCCCCCCCCCCCCCCCCCCCCCCCCCCCCCCCCCCCCCCCCCCCCCCCCCCCCCCCCCCCCCCCCCCCCCCCCCCCCCCCCCCCCCCCCCCCCCCCCCCATTTCCCACAGTTCTAATTAAGCCTGGTTTAGTTTTGGTTTATTTCGGAGTTTGTAGATTAACCGCCTATTTTTCATCTCAGAAAGCTACAAACGACAACTTACAAATTACAGATGCAATGCGGCAATGTGGCAAAAAAAAACAACAACAAATTACCCAGCCAGGGAGGCACGGGGAGGACATGGAGACTCACAGAAACCACCACACTGCCACCTTCCTTTTATACAAGTTACAAAATAGTTAAAACAACAGCCAAAAATCTATGTAAGTTATAAAAAATTGAAATAAATATTGCTTTATGAGCTTATTGTTCACGATATAAAATAATTTTGTAAGCTGGTAAATTTCTTAGACAGAAAATACAATAGTTTTGTTCTGTCCTTTCTTATGTCAAAACGTTATCTTTTCAGCAGAGTTCCATTGTAAGGGATTCTATTGTACTCTTCTGTAATAGTTTTATTAGAATTTTATTAGAATTATTTTATTAGAATCTGTAGCGTAAAATCTGTATCTTAACGTAGCATAAGAACAAAATACAGACATCAACAACGCCTTTGTGTTTTGAAAATAGAGTGGAGGCATAATTCTTTATGAATGTATATTCAGTGTGTTGGAAAAAAAAGTGGACGAATATTTCACAAAGTTTTCAGAGCGTGGATTTGAACCACAGTTGAGTTATTAAAGCTCAATAAATATATAAAGCTACATAAAATCTCTTCTGTAGTGACAGTGAATGACTGATGAACTCTGTAACACTGCCTGAAGGACATTCCTGCAAAAAAAAAAATGATAGAAAGAAAAAAAAAAAAAAAACTTTTTTGAAGACTTTCTTTTGATATACCTTCAACCATTTTAATGCTGGAATGTCCTTCAGATCGCGACTAAAAAAAAAGAGATGACAATAACTGCACTTAAAACCTGTTCATCTGAATCTATTATAACTTTAATGCTATTTTAAGTATAATTTAAAATACGGCTTAAAGGGCAGTCGATTGTTATTGTTATTATTAATCTAAACAAAAGAAACCGCAACGCAAAGATGCGGTGTTTTCACACTTTAGCCACTAGAGGGCGATAAGACCTCAGTCTCAACCTTTGTGTAAGTACCGGTTTTATTCATCAAACAGCTTTTAACACGTTAGTTGTTTTTTAAGGCAATACTGAACTTTTGTTAAAAATCTGTATGAATTTATTATATTAAACATTCAATATAAATTAGATATAACTGAAATAATCAGTGTTGTGATAAATATAACTACTTAAAATTAAATGATTATTAAACACAACCATGATGTGATTCTAATGTTTAAAAAGAAAATCAATAATAATAATTTGACTGGCTGCTGTAATAAACTTTATTTTCAAGTTTAAATCTGAAGGGGGGCTGGGTATCAACATTTTGGGCGGATGGCTCACCTTTCCGGTTCATGCCCATCTGTAGACATTTGAGCAGACGGCAGTACTGGCAGCGGTTGCGCTGCTTGCGTGACATCTCGCAGTTTTTATCCCGACTGCAGCGGTAGACCCGCTTGTTGCAGATGCTTCGCTTGAAGAAGCCTTTGCAACCCTCGCAGGAGATGATGCCATAGTGCAGTCCAGTGGCTCGATCCCCACAGATGAGACAGGAGCGCTGCTCGGCCTGGTCATCTGTCCCACACAAAGAAATACAAATCATTCGGACTTCAGTAAAGAAAGAGTGGAGGACTCAAAAAAAAAAAAAAAAAAGGAACTCAAATATGACAGAAGGCCTTGAGCTCCTCACAGGTGGCCTGGTCTCAAACCGCTGCCTCGCCATGCTGCATGACTTATTCATGTAGAAGTGAAGACAGAGCTGAAGCGCCTCTTTATCTGACTCGGTGCGAGCTCGTCTTTCACTCCACTCTGCTGATGAACTGCCAGCTGGCATCACTGTGGCCCAAGAGCCACCACCAAACTCCAAACGTCACCCGAATGCAGAGAATCAAATTACCGTGCACATGCAGAATGGGAAGCCATATGCACTCGTAATTAAGACTTTTTGTAAACAGGTTCAATGTGGGGTAAAAAAAAACAACAAAAAAAAATGTGTATATATATATATATATATATATATATATATATATATATATATAAATATATATATAAATTGGAACTGAAGAATTAGGAATTAAGAGTTTTCCTTATCAGCACGGTCATTTCAGCCACCCATACTTTAAGTATATATATATATATATATATATATATATATATATACATATACATATACATATATATATATATATATATATATATATATAACCCCGTGTCTGCGTTAGTTTCCTCTGGGTTCTCCGGTTTCTTCCCACAGTCCAAAAACATGGATCAAGTTAATTGAATTCTCAAAAATTGCCCCAATTAGAGTGTGTCTGTGTGAGTGAGTGTGTGCCCAGCGATGGATTGGCGCCTATCTGCCCAGCGCCCAAGACGTTCTCCCCTGGATGGACATGAGGAACCCTAATAGAGGATAAGCGGGAGATAATGAATCAATAAATGAATGAATATATATATACACACACACATACTCACACACATTACATAATACAGAAAGGTAGACTTGTGTTCATTTCAAATAAAAGAAATTTGAATAAATAAGCAGAAGTCATGGAGCCGCTGTGATGCACAAAGCCCTTTATCTGAAGTTGAAGAGGTTTTATGGCAGTGCCCACACTGAGACGGGCATTTTTCTTTAAATCCCGTAATGAACTTTGAGGTTGATTGAGTGGGATGGATCGGAAGGACGAGTCTTTAGAAATATGTCACCGATTGGCAGCTGAGCTCAGTGAATCCTCCACCTTCTCCATGAACGAGTGAACATGTGAATATCTCCGTCATTTCAACTTTAGAAGGTAGATTAAAAATAATTATTATTAACATTTTGTGGTGATTTTTTTATAGAGTAAACTCTGTGTGTGTGTGTGTGTGTGTGTGTGTGTGTGTGTGTGTGTGTGTGTGTGTGTGCGAGATTGTCGTGGCTCACTGCTGCTACGTCATGGCTGACCGGGCAGAGGGTTCAAACTCAGAGCGGTGGAAATGCGAGCCCCCTCTGCCTTCCCGCCCGTCCTCCATCAGCTCCCTTACTGAGAGCTTTTGGCAGCCTGCTGGACACGTGTGCCCCCACCCCACCCCCTGCAGCATCCCGGCACACAGAGGAGCGACACAAGCACGATGCTAACCCACATATGACAGAACGTCCAGAAATCAAAAATTAAAAGGTAAATAAACACAAAAATGAAATGGTGCCTCCGGCTTTAGGACTTCAGGTAAATAGATACAGAAACTTTAACACGGACACAAGAAACAAACGAAATGTAACTACCACCAACGCAGACATCCGTCCGCCCTCCGTTTAATAAGCACCGCAAATATTTATAGAGCAAAAGCCAGCGAGAGAAACAGAAGAGAATGGAGCTGTGTTTGGAGAATGCGGCGGGGTCAACTGCTGGTGCTGGGGGCTATTAAGAGAGTTCAAGTCATAAAAGCAGGGTCATGGCCCAGAGCCTTTTCTCCTGGCGCATGAGAGGGAGTTCCGCGGTCCCGTCGTAACAGCGGAGTCAAGAACAGGCCATTCAAACCATCTGACATGCCATTTACTCTCCTGTGAGACAGTACGAACACAGTGCCAATGAAAGCTCGCTAAATGAAAGCTGGGGCGCCTGGCTTCCTCTTTGTACCATCACGGGGTCAGCGGGGCACCACGGATAGCACGGCCAGCGCCGCATTCCCTCGCTCGCGCCACTCACACTGTTTAGTCTGCGAGCGAGAGGTTTAATTCACCCCGGCATGCTGCTTTCCACCGGATTTCTTTCACTTAAAAGGCTTTATTTAGTCTGTCTGCCCTGAAAAAAATAAACTGAACACCACCTGCCGTGTGCAACTATTTTAAGGTGGTAGAGTTAGTACAGTCTCTCTCTCTTTCTCTTTAGTCCATCTGTTTTTGTACATACCTTATCAGTCCCCCCTTCCCCCCCATGATGATTAGGACCTCCACACATGAGTAGTATTTGGGTGGTGGATTAATCTCAGCTCTGCTGTGACACCCATGCTTTTAACCATGTTTCAGAGACAGAATCAGAGACAGCAGGTCAGCTGTTGCTGCAATGTGCGTTATTCATCCTCTCATCCTTCATCAGTGATCACATGATGCTGCAGAGAGGATGAGTGAGGGTGGAGGGACAGTTTTGTGGGTGGATTCTTTTCTCGGTTCAGCAGCACCACTGTGATCTACATAAAACAGCACCACACACACTACGGTTTAAACTCAACCACCAACCTAATAACACCTGGGTTTATCAGGGAACAGAGCGAAGGGATGAAACTACAGAAAGGGAACCGTAGAACTACAAACCCCATCTGTATGGCAAGCAGAATTGATCAAGCCGGACATCGAGGTTCGAATCTAGAACCTAACACAGTGTACTGATGAGGTTCATCATTCGAAAACAAGTATACGGGGGAAGCGTGGGAGGACTAACACAAGATGCCGACAAATAAAAGATCTTAAAAAAAGCTAAATTTAGAGAAACGGAGGGAAATGTTCAGTTTTAAAAAATTCCCGTTTCAACAATTAAAACAAAAAGACGATCCGAAGATCTATAGAAAGGTTTGAGGGATTTATCTGCGTATCTCCATCATTCATTAGCCAGATAAATAGGACTTTCTAAAGCTTTTTAGTCTGCATTAAGATGTAAATGTGTTTGGCTTTGAGATGCCCGGGGTGCGCTGAGAGGTTTAGCATACTGTAGAAGCCCCGCAGGAGCCGCCAGGATCCACTGACACAAAGCATGATGGATTAGGCTTATTCTGCTGAATGGCTCCTCCACATGAACACCAGCCACCGAGGCACATGTGTCAATCTGATCCTCGCCGTGCATGTGCTTTCCAATAAACATCTCTGATCATTTATATTCGGCTTTATGAATGCAGCCCCGCTTCCTCCACTCCATTCAAAAACCAATTAGAATATCAACTCATGGCCCCCATCCGGGTTCTCGCTGAGGGTCCGCCATCCCCGAGCATTGTTCTCACGGGCGAATGCATTTTCGCAGGTAAACCTCACGTCCCCGATGGTTCCGCGGTTAATCCTGGTTTTGACGCGCGTTATCTTCACCGCATCAGGAGACACTGCGACCGACATTAAAAACGACCGACACGACGCGACCACAGATGGACCTCCGGCTTCCCGATTACTTCAAGCTCCCTCACTCGGATACACAAAGCCTTAAAGTCCAGCTGAGCAGGATCAGACCGGATGAGGCTGAACTCCGAGCTGTTCATTCATAAGTGGACTTCAAACCAGCACCAGGAACCAAGGGCAGACCTCTTGGTTCTGATTGTAGATACAGAACCACGGCATGGCACCACAATCCTGAACGATTTAAACAATGGGAACACACACACACACACACACACACACACACTGTAAAAACATGGTGGGTGTTGAAGAACATCTCCCAGCATTTAAAGGATTTAAAGCTCAGACCTTTTCGCTGTGCTGACGTGGCGGCTCCTGTATTCATCCTCGTTAGGAGAGTAACCTTCATAATTTGGTTAAGGTGTAGTAGGACATTTTGTGAGACAGTAAGGATGGTCTTATTTCCCTTATTGAGATCTTAAACTTAAATTAATGCAACCTTAAACTGATGGAACGATGCAGCCACACTTTGGTTCTGATTATAATTAAACGCTCCTGTATGAAACGATGGACTTTCTGTTTGAATGTCATGAATCTCTCACCTGCTTTACAGTAACATTGACTTCCTCCTCACCATTTGCCTGCCTCCTCCAGCACGGATATCAGATCGTAAATTACCCACCAGCCGATGTGAAATGACTAACTTCCTTCGGCGGGAGAGTTCCGCTACCAAAGCCGGCTTCCTTTATTCACACTTCCGAGGCTCTTTGATTGGCCAAATTTGTCACCCCTCTCTTTCAAGTGCATGGCCACCATATAAACCTGGAGTTCCCTCACACCTTTACCCACTTGATCCCACATTGGCACCTTACGTCGACCCGCCTCCTGTCTCAGAACGCCCTGTCACTCAAATGCTCTCAGTCACAAAGCTGACACGAATGCCACGAGCTACCTGTGGGGAAACCGAGCGGAACCCGTTCTCCTGACGATTTGTGCCTACAGGTTCAACGGTACCACAAAGAGTTCCAAGAGAACAGAGACCTTTAGATCTGGATCACGATTCGACTTTTAAAATGTGCTGAAGGTATGATTTAGAGCAAATAATCAATACTGTGTGCAAAGGTCTCGGGAACCTAGGAACACGGATTAGATTTTATTAAAATATTATAAATATAGATCAAGAAGAGCGATGTTCGAGTCAAAGTGTCTCCAGCCATCCCATAGATCTGTCCAACTCCATTACAAACACACTCGACTGAACATAATGAAGTATTGATTAAAAGGAGGCAGCTGTAGGATGAATTTAATTAATACAGGAGTATTTACTAAAGAAGAAGCCACCATCGTAGGACCAAGAGATCTGAACAAAACAAGGTGCAATGTGTTTCTCAGGATTTTGAGCTCAAGCTGCGTCTTAGCGCTGAGGTAGGCGCTCCGCAGCCGAAACCTCTCACTCAGTCACTCGACTTCTCCTGATGATGATGATGATGATGATGATGGTATAGAGGAATATGGTAAAGAAACTGGAAACGACAGCAAAGTAGACCTCTGCTTCCTGTTTACCTGACAGGTACTCGCCCAGGTGTTTCAAATAAAAGAGTTAAATTAAAGTATAAGCAGGACGTAGTTTCAGTTTCAGGGCCGATTCTTAACGAACCATCATTATATTAGAAAAAAAACACAACCATGATATTGCATGTTCAGAGTATTAAAGCAATGTTGGCACTTTCTAAACAAAGTTGGCAGCAGATTTCTGGTGGGTTTGGGAGTGTGTGTTTGTGTGTTTGTGTGTTTGTATACACACACAAAGCACCCTCATCTTGAACCCTTCTTTTCGCCCTGGGCTGTGTATCCCCCGCTACACACAGATTGCCAGTACCCCCTGTTGGTCCTATTAAACTGTGCATTGTTAGTCAGGGGTCAGGCCTGGTTTCATTCCAAACTTCAACAGGAGTGGAGGTTGCCTGATCAGCACTTTCTACACCCAGCACAGCTGTTCTTTCAGAACTGTTAACCCCCCCTCCCACCACCACCACCACCACCATCAATGAATATCATAAGCTTAGCACAACAGTTCCATTGTTTCAATAATTAAAGACATAAATGCGAAAATATCAAAAAAGGTTTCCATCTTCACTCAGACTTTCTTGAAAAGTGGTTTAAGCATCTAAAGAGATCATGGGCTTTTTGTTTAAATGATGCACAAAGAATTAAAACATGGTTTGTTAAGGGTTCTTGTAAAATGCTGAAATCACGGACCAAAAAGAACCATGACGTTAAACAGATCTGGATCGTTTATCTTCAACTAAAACCATGTAATGATTAAATGCTTTGTTTGAATAACATAAAGGAATAAGAACATGGTTGGTGAAACGTTCCTTTACAATAAATAAATTAAAAAAACAATACATTAGTCTACTGGTTTAGAAGAAGCAATCAATGTTTTCTATATAAAAATATTTTTCCATACTGTGTTTATATAAAATAACAATGAGATCTTTTAATGTAAATTTTTAAAAATTATTAAGTAATACGATACGAGGTTGGTTTTTTATAGCTGTGGACAGGTTGCTTTTGAACAGAACTAATGTGTTTTCGTATTTTCAGCTTCACGTTAATCCCTCTGAGCAGCAGGTTTAAGGTGATTCCGTTCCCCTCTTATAGCTCCAAACACGGCAACGATCAATGAATCAATCGATCAATGGAAATTCCATGGGCTCTCTGTTTCTAAGGTTTCTCATTCATTCTTTCGTTTTCTAAGCCATTCATCTTAATTAGACTGCCGAGGTCGTGTCAGCGCTTTGTTACTACCATGTTCGTTGTGCCCAGATTTTGCATGTAATTTTTTAATAATAAAAAAATCAAAAAGGTGAGATAATGTGGATTTTGCATGTTATTCTACAATTGTAGCTCCTGTTTCCTCCCACAGTTCCAAGAGTGAGGCGTGTACATAAGGAATGCTTAATAATTATATGAATTACTACAGAGTATTAGGATCATATTTGTCTCTCTGGGTATGAACAGGACATTTAGTCTCATTACACGGCTACGTTTGTATGTTTAGAATCATGAGAGATGTATATGTTTCACTGCTAAAAAAAAAAAATGTGGAGAACATGCTAAATCCCTACAATAAGAACCCATCCCTGCATTTTAATATTTAAATAAAGCGACTCTGAGGTCAGTGTCTGACCCCCGCCAAAAAAAACAAAACAAAAAAAAACACGACATATGTCCGTCGATTTAGCTCGAACTTAATAAGCCACTTCAAAAACTCTGGAATGAGTCCTGAAGTGTGTGAGGAACAACAGGAAGGCCAGATGGAAGCCACGTATTACTGCTTTGTAATGATTTGCGTGATTAAGACGCGGAGGATGGGAGCCCTGCCTGCCGGAGCGGAGTGGAGTGGGTAGAACGTGGAGGATGGGTCCAGATAAAGAGATGCATGGAGAGATAGAAGGATGAAGAAGAAGAGATAAGGAGGGATCTACAGGACGAGGGCTGGGGGTTGCTCTGTAAGGGTTTCGGCTTTGTTTCTATTAGAATCAAATCCGGCCGGCGTGGGGAGACTTCGGCATTCCTCTAATTCCTCCCCGTCCTCCGATTTACTTATTTATTTATTTCGTCCCCGTCGATGCTGAAGTATATCAAAAGGTTCTCGCTCACGACGTGGGAAGACAGACAGACGGAAATAGAAACAAACAGAATTCAGGTCATGGGTGACGAAATCCGGAAACAACGATGAACTCAATGACGGAAGATGTTACCGATCCACTCATTTAACCTGGAACCCAATAAAAGCTGAATAAATATGCAAACGAGTCTGTTTAAAGGTGCAGGATGTGAGGTTGTTCAAATCCATAAATCAACAGTTACTGTAAACCGCAGGACAACCAGCAGCACGCCCCGACTCGACAGGAGCTTCACAAACATCCGAGGAATCGCCCCGTGACCGAATCATCACGCAGAACCGGCGGCGTCCCTGATCCGTCTGGTCCGTCCTGTAGGTCTGAAAGTCTACTGCCCTGAGACATTCACCTAATCCTCTCCGCTCGCCGCATTTGCACAACCAGCCAGAGCGACCTGCTCCGACGGGTCTGAACCGACGACGTGAATGGATCGGAGGTCGCATACGAATGACCTTCTCCCTCCACCCTCAGCCCTCCATACTGAAACCCGCTTAGCTCTTCAGAACTTTACTCGTCCGCATGAGTTAATGAAGTTACGGAAATGCAATGTGCATTACGTTGGGTCACGTTTAATCTTTAAGCAGGATTGTATAATAACTAAAGATTACCAACTTTGACAACCGATTATACATTACATCAGGTCCAGAGGTTTTTTAAGGAACGAGAACAATGATTGCAAAACCCAGGAACCATAAAATCATTTACATTTAGCAGACGCTTTCATCCAAAGTGACTTACAAATGAGAACGCCACAAGTCAGTAGTTAAGGAAGAACCAGCGACACTGTAAATGATCAAACCTGATCATTATCCAATCCTGTCCCCCCTTTTTATTATTATTATTCATTCATTCATTCATTATCTCCCGCTTTATCCTCTATTAGGGTCTCCCATCCAGGGGAGAACGTTTCGGGCGCTCGGCAGATAGACCCAGGACAGGGCGCCCATCCATCGCTGATTATTATTATTTTACAGCAGGTGTTTGTGAATGAAATGTGTTTTATTTAAGTGACATTAAGTCATTAAGTGACTCCGCCTTACGGACAGAGTTGGGAAGATGGTTCCACCATTTTTGCAGGGGTGAGGTGGAGCACCTCGCTGAGGTGGAATCACCAGCCGCCAATAATCGCTAGAACGTAGTAAATGAGTTAGAGTGTATTTTTAAAATATGGAGTGAAGGTAAGAGGGGCCAGATCCAGAGATCGTCCTGTAGATCAGAGTCAGTGTCTTGTACTGAATGCTGGTTGAACACGATTCGGGCAATCATGGTATTAACATTTAATTGTTATATAAAAATATTCTATATTATGTCATCTTTTATCTAATTTGGATATACACTATATAAACAGGCGGCACGGTGGCTTAGTGGTTAGCACGTTCGCCTCTCAGCGCTAGGGATTCCCGGTTCGAATCCCCATCTGGGTGGAGTTTCCATGTTCTCCCCGTGTCTGCGTGGGTTTCCTCCGGGTTCTCCGGTTTCCTCCCACAGTCCAAAAACATGGATCAAGTTAATTGAGTTCTCAAAATTGCCCTGTTTAGAGTGTTTCTGTGTGAGTGAGTGTGTGCCCAGCGATGGATTGGCGCCCTCCCCCCCCCCCCCCCCCCCCCCCCCCCCCCCCCCCCCCCCCCCCCCCCCCCCCCCCCCCCCCCCCCCCCCCCCCCCCCCCCCCCCCCCCCCCCCCCCCCCCTATATAAACAAAGTGCAAGGACACGCCTTTGATTGAAAAATAAGTCAAGTTATGGTTTAAACATATACCATTTTACCTTTCGTTATTTGTAACATTAAGTTAGCTTACTGACCCGGTTAGATAAAGTCAGACTTCACCAGATAAGCCTAAGTTAACTCATAACAGGGAATTCTTTCTCATGAGCGTGTAAGTGGGTCTTGGCCACTACAAATATTTGACTTCTCAACACAGCAGGTTCCAGCTGAGGCTGCAGCTTCAGGCCTGGGTGTTGAAAAAGCTTTGTCATGTTTTGCCAAGAGCAAAATCCTGTAACAACTCGATACAAAGGCCTGTTTAACACCGCGGCTTAGCACAACGTGCTCTGTGTATGTAAGCATTAAGGTTCAGGGGCGGCGGAGACGGAGGAGGCAGCTTTGCAGAGTCAGTTGCCGCGTTTCTGCACTTTTGGACTCCGTGGCTTTTATAGAGGGAATCAATGAGATCAGATAAAATGGAGCAGGTCCTGCAGAAAACGCAGCAACACAATCAACCTACAAGCCTCCGAGTTCTATTGATCAGCCAGCGGCTCAGATAACCTCGGCTTAAACACACCGGACTTTCCTGCTCAACCCCTCCGTTCGCTGCAGGTCTTATCTTAACACGGGTTTGAATTCCAAACCTCGGGCTTTTATCTGCACTCTTAGCATCTTGCTGAAACCACCGATTTCTGCAAACTGGCCAATCGTGAGGCCAAAGTCGAGAAGTCCTGCACAAACGTCACATGCAGGTCACGAATCCTAAGTTTTTCTAACGATGCTGCGAAAAGCAACGAGCAAGTGTCGCGTTATTATGCAAAAAAGGGGGGAAAAAAACCCTGAAAGCATGAGTTTGTACAATCAAAACATTATTGTTTATTAATAAACTACACGGTTATAAACATCACTGTATAAAACCTTATAAATTAAATCTAATAGTATTAGTAGCATTAACGTAGTACAGTTCTAGACCCCTAGACCGCATTTCTGCATTACAGTTGTGTATTGTAATGACTGGAATGTAGGATGTAGGATGTTACTGTAAACCCCCTAATACTCTGATACTCTTATTTTTAACAAATAAATAGAATTTCTGTAATATATTGCATGTTATTTTTAAAACCTCACATAAACTCTTAATTATAAAACAACTAAAATTATTTTAAGCATCATGCCAACATATCCAGGTGTGTTAGGATGTTTGCAGGGTGTGTGTGTGTGTGTGTGTGTGGGGGGGGGGGGGTTAGTGATCTTTAAAGGTCACTTGAGCTGCAGAATTAGCTTTTTTTTGCACCGAAAGTGGCTCGTGTTCAAAGCACTGGTGACGAATCGAGAAGAAAGCTGTGAAAACGAATCAATCAGCCCTGATCACGTCAAAATGAGGCCTTTGTTCCCACCGAGGCTCAGATGTGTGCGGCTGAGACGTGGTTCCAGCAAAAGACGAGCGCAGGCTGACGATATTACAATTATTAGGCTTTGAAGTTCGATATTTAGGTTTTTTTTTCAGCTGTTTTAATTTTATTGCTGTAAAAACTCGTTATATGATGCAATTTGAAGACGGCGTGATGCAAACCAGTTGAGCTCCAGCATGAATCAGAATGTGATCAGAAGATAATCTGGATTAGACCCGAGTCCAGTTTATTTAAAACTGAAACGAGCCTCAATAACGACCTGCACCGACCTCGAGCATCCAGACACTCGTTAAAGGCGACGGGATGTAAACTTTTACATGTGTTCATTAGATTTGTACGGTTTTGTTCTGTTCGTTACCGCAGCGACGGGTCACGAATATTCAAATAAAGAACGGGTGTCGTTAGATAGAGTATTAATTAACACAAGATTAATCTTAATGAAGTACGAAGACGTTTTAAATTCCGTCTCGAGGGTTAAGGCTGAAACGCAAACGCTGATCGGAGAACGGGAGCTCGTTAAACAGTCCACACCGATCCCGAAGTTTAGCTGCCTTTTACAGAACCCGGTCCTCCTCCACGCCTATTGATCTGCACCCAAGTTTGAGTCCCCTCCCCCATAAGTATGTGTGCACACACACACACACACTGATCCTTTAACCCTCCCCAACACACACACACACACACACACACACACACACAAACCACCTCCACCCACTCCCAGATGCCACAGCGAGGTGACTTCCTGCCTGGAAGAGTGACGGATGAGCGGGAGAGATGGAAGGAAAAATGAGGGGAAAAGGAAGAAGCGAGACAGAAGGAACATGGAAAGGGAGAGGTAGAGGATGAGAGGGCGACCCTGTGATGCCCCCCCCCACACCTCCCGTCACTAACAATAACACCGGAGCAGGGCAGGGCATGTGCGCTCAATGGGATTAAGAGCGGAGGTGGGGCCTCGTACAGTAGCCTTTAGAAACGCTCTCACAATGGCGGCTTCGCATACCACCCTCCACCATATTCATCGCCGTGCCATTTCAATGCGAGCCCCTTTTACATTCAAAGCTGCGGGGCTTCCGGCTGACCGACGCGTCCCTGAGCTTTTAGTCACGGCCTGCCCACTGCAACGCGGCCCATCGTCCTGACGGCATCGCTGTCCGCATCCAATCACAGCCTCAGAAATAAATCAGAGCGGCAGAATTATCACGATTAAACTTCGCCTTCCGGTTCCATCGTCGTCAAACAGCAGAATACAAAGAACTTCTGAATGAAACGGCAACAGAACTCCGTTACTATGCATCGAATATACATTTAGTTTAATGTGACGCGTGCAGTAATGTTTAATATAGGTGTATAATCCCTAATATATCTGTTACTCGGTTATCCCTCATTAAGTATTAACAACACTGTTATTAGTTCCCTCAGGCAATTTTTAGACCACACATGCCCCTTTTTCCTGACGCTGGGTTCTTATTTTAGGTTAATTTGATAGAGAATCCATTTAGAACAGGGTTGTACCTCTTACTGCGGTGGTAATGTGGCTGACATGGGGCATGCGAGGTAGTGTGGATGCTACATACTTGCTTACTAAGAAGCCGACGGCGTGTAAATCAGTGGCGTGGACGTGTGGAGAACCTTTCATTCATTCATTATCTTCCGCTTTATCCTCTATTAGGGTCGCGGTGGGGTTCCCCATGCCCATCCAGGGGAGAACGTTTCGGGCGCTGGGCAGATACACCCAGGACAGGGCGCCAATTCATCGCTGGGCACACACTCACTCACACAGACACACTCTATATGGGGCAATTTGGAGAACTCAATTGACTTGATCCATGTTTTTGGAGTGTGGGAGGAAACCGATGAACCCGGAGGAAACCCACGCGGACACGGGGAGAACATGAAAACTGCCCCCAGATGGGGATTCGAACCAGGAATCCCTAGTGCTGAGAGGAGAACGTGCTAAATCACTAAGCCACCGTGCCGCCCGGATAAAAACCTATTCATATTAAAGGGTCGTAGTCAGCACTGACCTCCTGACTCCATTAGACGATGGAAAGTTTGGAGTAAATGAAGTTAAACGGAATGGATTTTTTCAATTTGGCTCCTTTAAGACTCACAAAGGTTTGAAAAAGACAAGAAATGCACATACGGAAGGTCAAACGGCGGCGATGCTGCACAATCACAGTTAGAGCTGGTGTTTCGGTGTGTGTGTGTGTGTGTGTGTGTGTGTGTGTGTGTGTGTGTGTGTGTGCGCTGAGGGAGGAAGGTGATTCGATGTATTCACTGACTCTAAATCTATTTATTGGCTCGGTGACCTAATGGTGCTTTCACATCCCATTGTCAGGCGATTGCACCAGATTTCATTCTCTCATTTATTTATCAGCATCCCCACATACGCTGCACCCCCCCCCCGCCCCATTACTATAAACTAGTGTTACAGTATGTGCTCTTTTAAATGCAGCCCATACAACCCTGTATATAACTTTAATAAGACGAGTTTCAAAATAAACCCAATATTCCACGAAACAATCTCATTCAGCAGAACTGTAAACCTTTAAGGCTGTTTGGAAGATCTGAATATAACGTCATGAATGACCCATAACCCTCCCCCACCCATTATAAGTCCAGCTTCATGTTATTACATCATTCTTGATTTTTTATTGCAATAATTTAATTATTTTAAATGGCTTTTATTGTTTTTCTTACTCTGTGAAGCTCGTCTGTAGGAAAGGTGCTCTAGAAATAAACTTGCCTTGCCTTTGTCTTAGCAGGTGATAATTAGTATTACTGATTGCATTTGGTTTAAATTATCTGTAAAAAAAAAAAAAAAATATATATATATATATATATATATATATATATATATATATATATATATATATATATATATATATATATAGCTTAAATACCTCTCTCTTAAGTCTCTGTGGTCAGATTTATTCCAAAAGGCTCTTTACATCAACTGAAGTCAAATTTCAGTCTGCAGCTAAATTAAACTGTGCAAATGGACACAAGCCCAAGATAATACATCACTTTAACACCCCCCCCCCCCATTAATTATTAACCCTCTTGTTTTTGGTTAAAGCCCCTGGGGAGCCTCAATATCCCTCCAATGAGAACCTGCTTCGCATTACATCTGACCTGCGGGTTACGCCGGAGCTAAAATTAGGAACGCCGCAGCGTGCAGATGTGTTTTGTTCGGATCCCGAACAGCCGCACGTCGCCTTTCGAACCTCCCCGTTCACTCAGCGCCCATCTTAATTAGAAGGCCTCAAGCGCGAGGGAACTTATAAATAAACACGGACCCGCGTCACACTTCGGAGATGGAGCGTGTGACCTCATCACTATTCGAGTGAGCGAAAGGCCCAGAGAGCCAGCACGCTTCACACCTCATACCGCGAGGTGAGAACGTTTTCACATTGAAGGAGGCGAGTGCATTAGCATAAAACTAACACGCCACTCTGGGAGCTAAGATCACGTCGGAGCGACATTACCAATCTGCTCGGGAAGCATTTGGCTGAACCGTCGCTGAAACGATGCCACCATCATGTTACTGTGACATACAGAATCTATATATGTTTATATATATGTATAAATAATATATCCTCGGAATTTCGTTGTATCATAGACAATGACAATAAAGCTCTCTATCTCTATCTATCTGCAGGGCTTTGACGTGTTTTACAGCAACGGCAAGAACTGCAGCTGAAATGAATAACACTGAGCTGAATACTTCATAAGAGAGACTCAGCATCACCCCACAGTCGAGTCTATTTATCCCGCGACCTTAATTTGAAGGCGTTATGGATATTTATTTATTTTTAAATACACTACGTTACACGTTTTTCTGCCGCTTTAGATTTAAAAACATCTTCAGAAACATTGCACAGTTTAGGCACCTCCCATTTTGCAATTCAATGACCTTCTGCAGACTTTCATAGACTATTTATGTTCCTTTGACTATTGACTGCAGCATCGAAGGCCAGCTGTAACGGCATACGTGATGTTTGATGTTCATTTCGAATGAAATGGTTTAAAAGCGACTATTTAAGTAACCCATTAAAAGTCTTGTATAAAACACGCTCCCTCGTGAGAAGATGTGATCAGCAGAAGTACCATGACGGCCGTAAGCGGACTGTAAAGCTGGGATGTTATTTAAGGCAAAGGCACATTTAAGACTTTTCTTACATGGATGCACGTTTGCAGTCAGGTGGCGCACTCAGCGCTCACGAAACGGAATCCGAATGATAGCTGCTTAACGCGAGGCAGCCCTTCAGTTGGCGTGGCGCATCACATTTGCGGCTATAAAAGTGGAGGCGCACCATTTGTAAAAGCAAAACAAAGCGGCTCCCGGTTGCGACGGATTTGAAATTTTTCCTGCGGTGTTTGTGTTTTCTTTTTGCCCCGGAGAAGGGCAAATGTTGCGACGGCGGTTTTATGATCAGCTGAGGAGGAACTGAAGTCAAAGTGATAAAACCAGTAGGAATGAGGGGTGAAGTTTGGGCTAAGGTAGGAGGGGGCAGGGTTTTTTTTTTTTTTTGGCAGGCTGTGTCGGGGGTTTTTCGAGCAGATGAGTGTGGCGGGTCCCGCTGACCCCCGATCCTCATTCCTCATGAACAAAGCTGCCTGCTCAGCACTGAAAAAAAAAAAAAAACCTTTTCCAGATGGGGCTGCAGCCTGCATACCACACAGCATGCTCGCATATTCACCTTTAATATACAACAAGCGATTTGCACCGGTCCCCTCCGGTCCTGCGTGTTGTATAAACCGTCTTTGGCAACCCCAGGACAATCAATACACCCCGAGCCGCAAGGAGCTGCAGCAGTCGCTAAGTGTTTGCTCAGCTCTAGCACACATCCAACTGCTTTGTCATCATTGCAGAACCAGCTGTTTACACTAGAGATGTGCGTTACGTAATGCTCAGCTGTTACACACCACACACACACACACACACACAGTCCCGTTACCTGATATCTGAGCTACACACAATGATACCACGTTATAAACATTAACACAGCCGTAATAACCAGAAATAAAATGAATGCAAATCCGTAACATCCACCGCATAACCGCATACGTATGAGACGTCACAGCAGAAGGGTGTTTTTAATTCTGAGTATTTAAACCGAACTCGGTTCCAGTGGTTCGATTCCCTGTTCTAAGATCACCTACACTGCTTATCTATCCCTCACACATTAATATAAACTGAGCATGCTCAGTAGCGAGAGATGACGAGCGATTAGATATTATACCTCTTGTCTTTGGAAAACACCACACGCACACACACACACACACACACACACACACACACACACACTTACACTTTTAAAAATTAAAAGAACCAATGAGAAGCTGTGTTGCAAAACACACATTGTATGTTCAGAGTAAAAAAAAGAAAAATATATATTCTATTATTATTATTATTATTATTATTATTATCATTAAATAAAGTCTGTGTGTTTCACTTAACGACCAACCAACAAACGGACGGTTCCACGCTACCGCAATGGCAATATTTTCCTGGGTAATCAGGCGACGAACTGCCCATTTAAACCTGCGAAGCACCCACACCGCTTCTTTATGGTTTGAAGTCCCGGGGCTCGGTGACGAACCCTGATGCAGGTCTTCATTAAGAATGTCTGAGGTATTTTTGGGTTCATTGATGTGAAAGCAGTTGCCCCTGTAGTCACCCCCCCCCCCCAAATCCCATCATGTATAATCTTTTCAGGAGCTAAATGAAACCCGACTGAATGTGTTCACAGATCTGCCGCCAGTTCCTTTAATTAAAAGCTAGCCTTGTCCCTCTTATCTCAGTCTTCAGAAGTCATGACCTGCACTGTAATCAACGCTGGATTAAAACGGACCGGCGTCCTATTCCACGGTTACAGACCAAAAAAAAAATTTTTTTTTTTTACATTTTTTTTTAAAGTGTCAGAAGGCAGCTCACCTTCCCATGAATCCATCTGACGTCCCTCCCAAGCGGCCTGCCATTCAGTCATACGTGTATCCTCCTGCGGCTGGGCTTAGGCCTCATGTCTCTGGATTCCCCTCTGTCTTCGAGTCCCTCTCTGGCTCTCTGGCTCTCTGTCCTCCTGCGAGCCTCTCCTGCCTCTAATCCTCCTCCTCCTTCCAGCCTTCTGGTCACTTTCAGCCTGATCACATGACCGCCGAGTTCAGGCCCCAGGGGTCACGGCGTGGCCAGAGGGCCAATGACGGTGTGGGGGGTTATCGGAGTGGAACTGATAGCCCTATTTTCTTCTGCCTGCCTGTTGTGGAACAATACAGACCCTCCTCCTTTTTTTTTTTTTTCCTCTCGCTGCACTTTCAAAGTCAGGCGAAGTGCACGCTGGAGGTGAACACACCTCTCTCTCACACACACACACACACACACACACACACACACACACACGCTTGTGTTTTCAGATAGGCTGTTTCTTGGGGAACGTATTGTCACTTGGGGTATGTATTTGGTCTCCAGATTAATTTTTTGTCTTTATTTATTATCATTCTGTATTTTGTGTCGTGAACATTACGGTGTGCAGGATTTTTAGTTGCCCACCTTAAAGAAAACATCTCCATTACCCCCCCCCCTCCCCTCATTTAGATAGCATTAGCAGCATGCTAGCAGAACTACCACCCACTAACAACCAACACCCACTCCTGGGGCAGGGGCCGCTGCTCATAAGAAGCTTTTCACATTCAAATGCAACAGGAGAGTCAGTGTGGGGAGAGGAGGTGGGAGGGGCCGAGGGGTGGATGCAGGGGGAGGAGAAGAGCCGAGCTGGACTTTGTCATGTAGAGGTGGTGGAGGGCAGCCGTATAAATGAAGCCCGGAGAGGTTCAAGTTTCTTTCGCAGCTGTCCGCCTGCGCCGTGGTCCCGGCCCTCCGGTTACTCCTGACATCCGAACTGAGTGCGTTTAATTACGGCAAAGAGCTTCAAGTGTTGAAATGAGATGGCTCACCCCACCCAAAAAAAACAACAAGAACACCCACCGAGGTTTGACTGGGGTCCATCTGACATTCACATGCATTGAAATAGACCATGTGTACCGACGGGTGTACAACACCGGGGCTTTCATGACATTCCAATCTGCAGTAAGGCTTTCTATAAGCTATTGGAAGGAGGGGGGGTCTCTAGGAATTTTCGCCATTTTATCCAGAAAAGCATTTGTGAAAGTCAGACAACAATGTTGGACAAAAGGACGTGGCTCACAGTCTCTGCTTTACTGCATTCCAAAGATGCCATGGGTTTGAGGTTGGGTGTGGTTGCTCTGTGGTTCGGGTGTTGGGCTTTCAATCACAATGTTGTGGGTTCAAATCACTGGTTCATTAAAAGTTACCAATGGGTCCTTGAGCAAGACCCCTAACGCTCATGGTCCAGTGGTACTGTATGCTCAAAAGGTTTGTTTTGGTGTATTCGTTGGTCCATCCAGCCATCCATCCATTCATTATCTTTCGCTTTATCCTCTACTAGGGTTGTGGGGGGAGGGGGGTCCCAATGCCTATCCAGGGGAGAACGTTTCGAGCGCTGGGCAGATATTCTGGGCAGCAGGTGGCGCAGTAGTTAAAACTCCCACCTGCATGCTGTGTGGAGTTCGCACAACGAATGACTATTGGACAGAGCGGCCAGGGTCCTTTCTGTGTGGAGTTTGCATGTCCTCCACATGTCTGCATAACTTTCCTCAAGGAAAAAGGAAGTGTATTGAAGATAAGCCACTCTCATATGCAAATGAGTGTGTCATTGTGTTTAGACCTGTTTTCCTGGCACTCCCTGAGACCCTGATCAGGATGAGGATCAGGAGGTGAACGAGCGCTTGACATTTAGGGTTTTGTGATATAAAAAAAAGGTAACTACACCATTTGAACAAATGTAATGGGCTGGTTTCCATTCTTCGTGGAGGATTTTGGAGCACTGTTGCCCATTGATCCAAACTTGCATTTGTGAGGTCAAACACCGATGTTGGGCGAGAGGACCCGGCTCATATTCTGAGTATGGATGAAGACGCCACAGCGGTTAGCGAGCAGATAACCCGTCTCTGACCCTGCCCTGGGCTCACGCTGACAGGAAATGTGCCGTACTCATGTCAGAACCGACCTCGGGGTCAAAGTGCCTGATTATGGCGTTCATTCTGGTATGGTAAACTAAAGGGCATGGGGGGGATACAAGGTCATGGGTGACATATGGCCAGTTCTCACTGGCTAATCTTTTCTTGTAGGTCATGTATAAGACACACCACGCCAAGGTCATGGAAGTCTACACCTTGGTGGCACCCGGGTCGACATAAGAGGCTTTATTCAGTTCACTGTACCTCCATTAGACCAACACGCTGTCCCATCGGCGTCTCGGGGCTAATATTGTTAAAAGATTAATTACTCCAAGAATGTTAATTAGGTTTAAACCCACGAGGAGCGAACAAAGGCTTCTCTCACAATAACGATATGGAATTAAACAGTGTGTCTGGATCAGCCGCCGACTTTATCAGGATTCTTTAGTCAAGAAGACGCATCAAGGTCATTCTGAGGAAACCCGAGGCTTTGATCTCTCAAATTACACCAAATGCTTCATCTGTCCAAAACCTTATAAAAGAAGCCGGTTTAAATGGTACCGAGTGTTTCATGTTACATTCACCATTATCTTCCCCACACTCTATATGGGGCAATTTGGAAAATTCAATTGACCTAGATCCATGTTTTTTTGGATTGTGAGAGGAAACCAGAGAACCCGGAAGAAACCCACGTGGACACGGGGAGAACATGCAAACTCCACCCAGATTGGGATTTGAACCGGAAATCCTTAGCGTTGAGAGGAGAACATGCTAAACCACTAAGCCACCGTAAGGTCTAAACTTTGGAATTTCCAATGTGTTGGTGTTTTAAACCATCAGCACCATTTAAATCTGATTTACTGAGGCACCGCGGTTTTAATCCTCGTCCCATCGGCTGTGTACACGGAGGTGAGCGGTCAGTGATTGCCCAGTGATGTTTCTCTGGCCGAAACATGCGCCACATGGTTTAAAAAGCATGGGGTTTACCTGAAGGCCCAAATCTGAGAGTGCAAAAGAAAAAGCTTTAAAACAAAGGAATTCAAACGGCCCACATATAAATGACTTTTCTTTATCTAGTGAACACACACACACACACACACACCCCGAGTTTACACTTTATAATAAACCTTTCTTTACTTCAGGTACAATAAAGAGTTCATTTAGACTGAAAATGAAAATGGAGTCGATTCATTAGTTCATAAAGTGAGATGCTGCGACCGTGAGATTGTCTTCAGAACTTTAATTACATTTGGGACGCAGCAGATTATATTTTCCTACAAAATGATCAAGGAGAGTCGATTTATAGGACAGCGCATTCGCCTTTCTCTCTCTCTTCCTTACATCAACTCTCTCTCTCCCTCTCGCTACGTCAAAATGACAAGGTGGTTTATAAGTCATAATGCTACTATAGCTACATATCAGCTAATAACACTGCACTTCTGTCATTGAGCTACACGAACATGGGGTGGCGCTATGACAGTCGTATCACTTTGTGCTTTATCTTTCATTTTTAAGGCCAAACACAATAATAATAATAATAATAATAATAATAATAATAATAATAATAATAATAATAATAATAATAATAATGTAGCTGCGCAACAACACAGCTAAATGTAGCAACAATAGCATTACGACAAATATAGAACGAAATGTTTTATGTTCTAAACTTATATATTTCTTTACGACAGAACACGATTCGAGGAGGTTTTAACAATGAAATCCCGTTTGGACCCACAGTGTCAGAAACAGACATAACAAACATGCTACCAACTACAAAATGACCAAAAGACATCACTGCTTTATTTATAAAGAGATGCTGTTTGGTTCTACGTTTAGTTTTCATGATTATTTTCTTAATCATTAATTATTTTGTTTATTACTTCGGAATCGCTCGTTCTCATATACAGAGAGTAATTAACAATGTTACAAGTGGACCAGCAGAGGGCAGCACTAACCTACACGAGTCTCAGAGCCTGATGCACATGTGCTATACGACCCTCTGCTACCACAAACCACGAGGCCATGAAACAACAGACCACACAGTCAGACTGTTGGGACTCTTATTTTGTTAAACATCGGAACACCTACACACACATACACACACACATATAATTTATATATATATATTGTCAGAAAATTTAAATTTCTTAAACATAATGAGAGTCCCAATATGGCCGAAAGACTAACAAAGGACCTTTGATTTTGCCGCCACTGGGAAAATACAGGGCTGGGATTGGCTGATTTAAAACCTAGGGGGGTAATCTGCAATTGGCTTAGTCATTTAAGGGGCGGGAACTAGACGTAACAATATATACAGGTAACCCTTGAGTGGGCTGGCTCTCTCACTCGGACCTGAAGGCGTACTTAGCACCTGAAGCTGAATGGGCAGACCGTTGGCCAGCGTAAGTGACTGACGGTGTCCCTGAAATGTTCTTTGTCCTCAATAAATGAGTTGAGGCGACCATTTTTGCATCAGCTCGTTCTTTCTGCCTTTTTCAAAATCAAAAGATCCTAACAATATCAATGTCTTCAGCCTCAGATCATCATCGGAATATTAAATCTGAGTGTTAAAAAGTGTTATCTGTCAGCATTACGAACAAAAAGCACCATTCTGTGACTTTAAAACCCCCCACAACCTGCCTCATTGTCCGGCAAGAAAGAAGCTGACTGTGCCTCATGTGTTCCATCAGTCTAAACATTTAATAGCCATTAGTTAAAAATCCTATCCCGTGTTTTTTTATTTCTTTTGCTTGCCTTCCCACTGCTTGTTATAGTCACACAGTCTTTATATTTGGCAGAGCTTCTTATAGCATGTTTGGAAGGGGGGGGGGGTGGCTGAATGCTCGTGAATGAAAATGTTACCATGTGTGTGAATTACAACATGAGAGTATTTTACATGTGGAGCTTTAAATGCTGCTGAAAGCGCCTCATAAAGTCCAACAACGATTCCATAAAGCACACACACCGTCCCGCTTTAATGTCTGGAGGTGTTTTAGGAGAGAAAAAAAAAAGTGTACATTCTAGTTAAAATGAAGGTAGCATGCGGTGTAATGGGAAGCACACCCGTTAAAGAAAAAGAAAATGAGCCAAACCAAAAGTTTACAACAATTAATTAATTTTAAAAAATAAAAGAATAATAAAGTAGAAACGCTCACTTTGACAAATTAGTGCTAATAATCGTTTCCCAAAAGATTTCAGAAACATCCTAAAGAATGACTTCCGGTGTTAATTTAAGTCCGATTGCCACAGGTTTACGAAAACCAGAACCTAGCCATGTAGTCTGGACTGTTATATGCTTCCAACTTTATGTTAACAGTTTGGGGAAGGTCCTTCATCATTATGTCCATTCGCCAGTTTGCTGTTAACCAACCCGTGACCCCATTGGCTCACACAGTCCTGACTTCAGTCCCAACCAGAACCAAAACGGAGACTGTGAGCCATTCCGGACATCAGTGTCTGACCTCACCCATGCTCCTCTGGACAGTGGGACAGTATTTTCCCAAAATGTTTGTAGAAATGCTATAGAAGTCCATTTCTATCCCTCAAATTCCTGCCAATACGCCCGACTTAACTAATGCAACAGAACGAGGATCTAATCAAAGCGTGTATAATGTGAACACGTCCCAATACTTTTGTCTATATAGTGTATTAAAGGACCCATTCCCTGCATTATAACTGATAGCATCTGATTAGCTTGGCTCTCATTTCATGCACCATGTCATCACTCACTGCAGGATCTCGATTTGCAGACTGAGCACCTCTAATCTTTTTCGGAATTCTGCATCGGCAGCCGTAAAGATAATTTCAGCAAATCAGGAGGTTAACGCAGGGATTATATACACCCCAGGGTGCAGTGTATCAGGACAGATATCGGGACGGCCTTCGCATGAGGTGAAATGGGCCCGATGTGTTTTTGTGACAGGCGAAAGTTTTCATTAATCGAGAGGCTCGGGCTTTTTTAAATTAGAAAAAAATATATATATATATATATATTTTTTTACGAAACAGAATCCTCAGAGCGAAAGCGACTGCAGGGCTCGGCCTGGTACGTTTCATTCCCCTCAGTCATGTGAACGCTGAGTGACTGTCATGCCGTCGTTTCCTCATCTGCACTGAGCGCGGGGCATGGAGCACGGGGGGGGGGGGTGCACATTAGCATAAAGAGAACAGGGAAGTGGCAACGGCACATGAATGAGGGAAAATAACCTGGGAATCCATCGCCGCGACTCCTCCACCAAACTCCCGAGTCATGGTTCTCGTCCGGAGCAGCCGGCGCGGCTCGGCCCTTTGCTCAAGCGTGGCGGATCAGCACGCACGCCCCTCGGTGGCCCGAACTATTAGCATTTGGCGGCTAATGATTTACACCCATGTGGATCTGCAGGGCCCGTTTCCAACCCACACTCCTGCTTTCATTCGAGCAAATAGAAAGAGCCCTGGGTCCACAGCTATAAATCTCTCGAAATACCCAACACACACACACACACACTCACACACTCACACACTCACACACACTCACACTCACACTCTGAGCTGATTGACCTCGACTCCCATAACCGTCCACAACAATATAAAATAAATGCTGTTTTTTATTCGGGATTTTTTTTTTTCCGATCGGCGTGATGATCAGATGCCTGTGGTTCAGCCCGTTGTTCTCTGCGTCGTCCACTTCCCTTCCTCTTGATGACCATGTTTCCCAGCTTGCTACAGGACTACATGTTCTTAAGGCTGACTCAGCAGTATCGAAAGCACAACCACAAATCGACCAAACAATTTCTCCTTCATGACGTCAATTAGTTACGATTGGCTTCTGTCCTTTTGTACACATAAGCCGTTTTGGAACAAGCCTTCACTTTCCATCCATCCGTGCATCGGCTTCCGCTTTATCCTCTACTAGTGTCGTGGGGGGTGGGGGGAGGTTCCTTATGCCCATCCAGGGGAGAACGTTTTGGGCGCTGGGCGGATACACCCTGGACAGGACACCAATCTATCGCTGGGCACTCACTCACTCACACAGACACACTCTATATGGGGCAATTTGGAGAATTCAGTTGACCTTGATCCATGTTTTTGGACTGTGGGAGGAAACCGGAGAACCCAGAGGAAACCCACGCGGACACGGGGAGGACATGGAGAACAATCCCCAGATTGGGATTCCAAGCGGGAATCATAGCGTTGACCTGAGCCTGACTGATTGGTCATCATTCGTCGAGCCTGTTCTCACAGTGAGGACCAAATTTCCTCTGCAACTATCGAGAACCAAACTCCATCCAACTGGTCCAGCCTTCTTCAAGCTCAAAAGTGATGAATGTTATTAAAAATCCGCTCCCTGTGTCCTGTATTCCTTCCCCAAACGATAAAGATGGCGCGAAGACGGCAAAACCCTACTCATATTTCATATTTAAAAACTTTATATATTAAATTTATTGTATATTTTCTTTCTTATATTTGTAAATATAGCTTTTTTTTGCACAGTCGTGGGCGGGAGCCAGTACCGCAGTACTAGGTGATGTGACAGTAAAAATCCTTGATTCCTTGATTGATTGGAGAAGCGTTAGCAAGTAAATGGAATCCATCAACGCTGGCCGACTTTTGGACTGGACACAAAACCCGATACAGACCCGAATCAGCGACGCAACTTTCTCTCAGTTAAACGAATGACACGCGAACGATTGGAAAGCGTTATATCGGTAACCTCACGGTTCGTTAAATGTCTACACAATACAATCAAAACTACATGTCAACATCATCACCACCACACAGTCATTCCACAACGCTCCGGGGTGAGGACGGTAAACTAACTCGTCTTTCCTCACCGGGAATTATGAGTAGGAAAAAGCCAACATGCAAACAATTCCACAGCTGTCAGGCCTCGGAGTGGCAGTGTTTACGAAACGCCGCCGCTCTGTAATCTCTCCATTACAGCACAGTATGTAGAGAACTGCTGACAGGTCGTATGAGATGAGAACAGAAGGGGGAACAGGGAAATCAGCTGAGTGTAAAATCAGTTTTCAGCCACAAAAGTCCAAAAAAAGTCCAAAAAAAAAAAAAAAAGCAACCGCACACCGACGCAGTCATCAGGCGACCGGCGGCCGCAGGACGTAGCCCGGGCCGCAGACCTCACGTGAGTTATGTCATGAGCTCAGTATTTATACGTTTATTTGTATTACAGGAAATCGGTTCACTTCCCGTCACCCACACGCCGTCCCCGCCAACCTCTGATCAATTAACATTTAAATAAATCACTCAAACACTCGAACTGCTCAAGAACACTGAGGCGGAAACGTTAAACCTCTAAAGTGGCTGCTGCGTTATGAATGACGCCTCAAGAGCCGGCGTCTGAGGAACACTCTGAACTCACCGCCACTTCATTACATTCACGTCCTAAGTGTCCATTTTATCAGCGCCATCTTCCAAACTGAAAGACCAACCGCGTGGGTTTCCTCCCACAGTCCAAAAACATGGATTCAAGGACAGTTCCATCCATCCATTATCTTCTGCTTTATCCTCTATTAGGGTCGCGGGGGGGTTCCTCATGCCCATCCAGGGGAGAACATTTCGGGCGCTGGGCGGATACACTCAGGACAGTATGCCAATCTATCGCTGGGCACACACTCACTCACACAAACACACTCTATATGGGGCAATTTGGAGAATTACATTGACCTTGATCCATGTTTTTGGACTGTAAGAGGAGACCGGAGAACCTGGAGGAAACCCACGCGGACACGGGGAGAACATGGAAACTCCACCTAGATTGGGATTCGAACCGGGAATCCCTAGTGCTGAGAGGTGAACGTGCTAAACACTAAGCCACCATGTCGCCTTCAAGGTCATATGAATTCTACAAATTGCCCCATATAGAGTGTGAGTGTTTGTGTGAGTGTGTGCCCAGTGATAGACTAGCGTCCTGTCCTGGGTCCGAAACGTTCCCCCCTGGATGAGCATGGGGAACCCCCCCCCCCCACATCATCCTACAGTATTAATAAGTTTGTACGCCCTCAGCTCCTCAGCACCTGTATTAGCGTCACTCTTAACGGCTCCCCATACGGATCTGATTGCGCGACACTCGAGCGTCCGCTCTGCGTGGATTCGGTTCCTGTGCAAACGAAAAATCCCCCGGCTGCTAATCAGCTCCCAGCGTGGCGGTCTGAGGTGACACCCAACGCTGCACACGACTCCCCGCACTTCCTCTTACACAGGTTCGGTTGGCAGCCAGTCACAGTACGCCTGCCATCGCCTCTCCCTCTGTGTCTAACAGGAAATGATTAGCCATCAGCCCGTACTGTCAGGATTAACAATCAAACTAGATAAGTCATGACAAATCTAATTTATTAAAAGACAGGCGCGTGTCAGACAGGCATCCAGATAGGTTCCGATGAGTTGCAGCAGCGCTGGCTGAAGAGAACACAATAGAACGTGGTCATAACGAATCATGTCACACCATCACATTCATTCCTTCATTAATTAAACGGCAAGAATGAAAGCACAGCTTCATGCAAATGTTTAGTTCCCAACACCAACAGTAACCAGACGGAGAATTTCAAGTTCCATTACGGAATCAGTCGTTTGTTCTGGTTATAAATTTAAATATCTATTCATTTTGCCATCCGACACTGGGGTCTCCAATATATACAGTACATGGGTTCTCCTGGCTTATACAGGGAGAACGTTTTGGATGCTTGGCAGATACACCCAGGACAAGGCACCAATCCATCGCTGGGTGTATATATATATATATATATATATATATATATATATATATATATATATATATATATATATATACACATACATACACACACACACACACACACACACACACACTACTATAGGGGCAATTTAAAATCAGTCGTTTGTTCTGGTTATGAATTTAAATATCTATTCATTTTGCCATCCGACACTTGGGTCGCCAATATACACAGTACATGGGTTCTCCAGGCTTATACAGGGAGAACGTTTTGGATGCTTGGCAGATACACCCAGGACAAGGCACCAGTCCATTGCTGGGTATACACACACACACACACACACACACACACACACACACAATTTAGAATCAGTCGTTTGTTCTGGTTATGAATTTTATTCATTCATTCATTATCTTCCACTTTATCCTATATTAGGGTCGGGGGGGCAATCCAGGGGAGAACGTTTCGGGCGCTGGGTAGATACACCCAGGACAGGGCGCCAATCTATCGCTGGGCACACACTCACTCACACAGACACACGCACACAAACACACTCTATATGGGGCAATTTGGAGAACTCAATTGACTTGATCCATGTTTTTGGACTGTGGGAGGAAACCGGAGAACCCGGAGGAAACCCACGCGGATACGGGGAGAACATGGAAACTCCACCCAGATGGGGATTCGAACCGGGAATCCCGAGAGAGGCAAATGTGCTAAACCACTGAGCTGGTTATGAATTTAAATATCTATTTATTTTCCCATCCTATACTTTGGTCGCCAATATATACATGGGTTCTCCAGGCCCATCTGGGGAGAACGTTAGGGATGCATGGCAGATACACCCAGGACAAGGCACCAATCTATCACTGGGTTCACACTCTCTCTCACACACACACACACACTATTATAGGGGCAATTTACCTCGAATCCATGTTGTTGGCAGGAAACCCGGAGAACCTGAAGGAAACCCATGCACACAGGGGGAACATGGAAACTCGATTCTAACCTGGATTCCCGGAGCCAAAAGGCAACTGTGCTAACCACTAAGCCACGGCGCCGCCCTGTAGGTGGAACCACGTGCTTTCATTTTGTTGGAGGATCAGAGATGATGATGATGATGATGATTAGATGGACGGAACTCTGATGCTTTCATACAGGAACAGTAAGGGAATTCATTTGCGGCGGAACAGAGACGACGGAACAGAATATACGTTTGGTCTCCGTGACGCAGGTTTTTTTTTGTCTTCCTCTGCCCTGAGGCCGGTTCTCACACATGAAGGGTCAGGGTGCAGGGTCGCCCCTTCAGAGGGCCTCCAGCAATAAGGGGTCAAGTGTCTTGCTTACAATACGAAGAGAGAAGAAGAGCGGAGAATCGCTTTCTGCTCAATAAGCGCTCAGTTTTCTGCAACAGACGCAATTCTAAAAACCTAAAACGAACAACTGGTTTTTAACGTTATTATTAAAAACATCACAGAAGGTGAAAACCATCCATTATCCTTCGCTTTATCCTCTGCTAGGGTTGCCCGGGGGGGTCCTCATGCCCATCCAGAGGAGAACACACCCAGGACAGGATGCCAGTCTATTGCTGGGCACACACTCACTCACACAGACACACTCTATATGGGGCAATTTGGAGAAGTCAAATCAACCTTGATCCATGTTTTTGGACTGTGGAAGGAAACCAGAGAACCTGGAAGAAACCCACGTGGACATGGGGAGAACATGGAAACTCCACCCAGATTGGGATTGGAACCAGGAATCCCTAGCGCTGAGAGGAGAACATGCAAACCACAAGCCCTGAGAAAAACCATCCATCCATCCATTATCTTCTGCTTTATCCTCTACTAGGGTCATGGGGGGGGGGGGTTCCCCATGCCCATCCAGGGGAGAATATTTTGGGTGCTGGGCTGATAGACCCAGGACAGGGCACTAATCTATCACTGGGCACACACTCACTCACATAGGCACACTCTATATGGGGCAATTTGAAGAACTCAATTGACCTTGATCCATGTTTTTGGACTGTGGGAGGAAAACGGAGAACCCGGAGGAAACCCACGCGGACACGGGGAGAACATGGAAACCAGGAATCCCTAGAGCTGAGAGGCGAACATGCAAAACCACTAAGCCACCAGTTGGTTATGAGCAGATGATAGGCTGTGCTTCACACGGGGGTCGCCCCGGAACCTGGATGAGAAGAACGCGTCTCAGTAATCGATTCTACACGATGCTCCATTCAAGACTTTTAAACATTTAAAACGTTTCTGTCTGGAGGCCTTTACGTTTATCTCTCCATCTCAGGAGACGGTCACCGTTGACGTTCCTGTAACTCGAGGCGCAGAGACGAGGCTCTGATAGCATCGTCCTCACCGATGAGCGCTTTCAATTTTAAGTCTCGGGTTCATTTAATCTGCACATCTGTTTATCTCCGACCCAAAGACACTTCTATGAAAACCATGACTGGCTCTGGTTACCGACGCCATGCCATGCAACGCGTTGACCTCCTGCCCCGGAGCGAAAAGGGCTAAACGATAAAACGAGGTTCCATCCGTCCAAATACGTCTGTCCGGTTCCTCCTGCAGCCAGGTTTCAAATGTCAAACCGCGCTGAACCTGGATCTGTGGGTTCGGTTGCGACCATTGACATTTCCACAAAGAACAGGGACCACCGGCGGAGCCGACGCACGCACCGCTAACAAGAGGGACACCGACGGTGGCGGTTCCTCGACGCCGGACGCCGGGACCTGATCTTTTTTCCACATTAAACATCTGTACCTCGGAAAAAAAAAACGAGGCGGACCTGGCGAAGAGAGCGCCGTAATGCGTTGACCTCAATACACAAAGCCAGTGATCTTTCCCTTTCCCTTATCATCTTTCCGCTGGCTCCCAGTCCTCCCCCCCCCCACTCTCTTGCCTCCTTTTTCTGTCCTGCCCTCCTCTACTTGCTCCAAAACTGTCAGATCGCGTTAGTGCATTTCACGCTCGCCGCCCGTGGTAAAAACAGCCGTGAACATCGCCGCGCACTGCGATTCTCCTGCTCCAGTTCCCTCCCTGCGCGACATGCGAAAAAAAATACCGACGCTAGTTTATTCATGATGGAGGGCCGTGATTAGTCGACGATGCCCCCGTGAAGGCCACGCGAGCGAAGGCAACAGTAAAGGGCGACTGACCGCGGTCTCGAACGCACTTATCCCCATCGCGTTCATCCTCGATCTCTTCGGCCTTGTTAGCCTCGGCGATGGTGAGATCATCAGAAATGCAAATGCGTGCAGCTGCGCAGCACAATGGACCTTGTTTGCTCCGTCCAGCAGCGTGGCTTCCACAGCTGTAAATACGACGCTCATCCGAAATAACCAATTTCCACATTTGTTTAAAACCGTCGACTTCTTTACAAGCCAGCTGACACACACACACACACACACACACACAGAGGAACAACCTCTCACCAAACCATCCATTATCTACTGCTTTATCCTCTACTAGGTTCGTGGGAGGGATTGGAATCAGTAATCCCTAGTGCTGAGAGGAGAACATGCAAACCACTTAACCACCGTGCCTGAGAAAAAACATCCATCCATCTATTATCTTCTACTTTATCCTCTACTAGGGTCGTGGGGGGGGGGGGTGGTTTCATATGCCCATCCAGGGGAGAACATTTTGGGTGCTGGGCAGGGCAGGGCACTAATCTATGACTGGGCACACACTCATTCCCATAGGCACACTCTATATGGGGCAATTTGGAGAACTCCACTGACCTTAATCCATGTTTTTGGACTGCGGGAGGAAACCGGAGAACCCGGAGGAAACCCACGGGGAGAACATGGAAACTCCAACGGGATTGGGATTCGAACCGGGAATCCCTAGCGCTGAGAGGAGAACGTGCTAAACCACTAAGCCACTGTGCCGCCCCTCTCACCAAACCAAGGCAACAAAATCTAAGCGTCCCAGAAGAGGGAGCTGGAGATCCCAGAGATGAAGATGCTGCGATTCTCCTTGGGAGTAAGATGGAGAAGATTAGGAAAGAGTTCATTTAGTAGGAAGTTAGGGAGGTGAGATTGAGGAGCTTTGGAAGCGAGGGATGAGGTTGATCTCGGCAGAACGACGATGAGAATGGAGGCACCAGACAGGAGGAGGAGAGGAAGGCCAAAGAGGAGGCTTATGGACGTGGTGAGGGAGGAAGGAGGATGCGGCATGATGGGGAAATAAAAAACAGGTGAGAGCATCCAGCATTTACCATCCAGACCCACGGAAGCAGTAGAGAGAAAGCAATCAGAGTCACATGACTATCAATCTCCACCTTAGAATTCGTGATCGTGACGGCACTAACGAGGGGTAAACAGTAATTGGACACGACTGGATCAGAAAGGGACCGGAGAATAAGAGTACGTGTATAACGACGTCGTGCCGTTTACATACAGCGGCATATGGCATAATTAATTACGGGCACAGTACCGTTCCACATTAGTGAACATGGGAACATGCTTGATCTTCAACCTATGATCTTCATTTTGCATCAAGGGAATTAAAACCTGGGAAAATACGCCATATGTTCCGACACAGTCTGGCTGACAGCTGGGAGATGCCCCATATCCCCCGAAGCTGTTCCCCATCCAGCGCCGTTCAGACGTTTCAGCGAGAGACAACAAAACGGCGCCGAAATCGCACACAAACACGACGCCGTCAGGCGCGACCGAAAATATTCTCCCGCATGCCTTCATAGCATCGCTGGCCTCCGCCGGGAGTTCCCCCAAAAAAATCTGACGTTCGAGAGCCGCAGCTAATTTGACAAGACAATCCTTAAAAACAACAAACAAAGATAGACACGCGAGAAAGTGGAACCCAAACCCACCCCCCCCCCCACCCCCCGCCAGCTTATGAACCCTCCATTTGTATGTCTGCTCAGCAGTAAGGAGCTTTGATCCACTCGAGGAGGGGTCGCGGCTGCGCCTCTCTCATCTGGCTGGCTAAATAACAGGCTGGATGTCTGTGGCCAAGGGTGGGGCGCTAATAACACCTCGCCTGTGTGCCCGACGTGACTATTAGAGCCCCGCTGGTGCTGGCGAGTGTGCCATGTCGGGCCTGTTATTAAGTGTCAGGACGTCCTGTAATCAGAAGAAAGTCGGAGCTGCGAGCTTCGGACCCGGCGCTTATGGAGGAGCTCGTTTGGGAGGCAAACCTGAAAGACGACGCGAGAGAAGAACCAGGAGGTTGGCATGTCGGTTGGCATGGGCCGAGCTTTGTGCACCGGGTCACCGGCATGCTGGAACCGGAAAAGGGCCTTCCCTAAACTGTTTCTAGAAGCATATAATTGATCTATATAATTCATTCATTCATTTATTATCTTCCCCTTCATACTATATGGTCACGGGGGGAGGGGGGGTTCCCCATCCAGGGGAGAACGTATCGGGCGCTGGGCAGATACAACCAGGACAGGGCGCCAATCCATCGCTGGGCACACACTCACTCACACAGACACACTCTATATGGGGCAATTTGGAGAACTCAATTGACTTGATCCATGTTTTTGGACTGTGGGAGAAAACCGGAGAACCCGGAGGAAACCCACGCGGACATGAGGAGAACATGAAAACTCCACCCAGATGGGGATTCGAACTAGGAATCCCTAGTGCTGAGAGGAGAACATGCCAACCACTAAGCCGCCTGATCTATATAATTGATCTGTATATAT
Organism: Corydoras maculifer; assembly: GCA_019802435.1. Taxonomy (NCBI): domain Eukaryota; kingdom Metazoa; phylum Chordata; class Actinopteri; order Siluriformes; family Callichthyidae; genus Corydoras; species Corydoras maculifer. The sequence continues at coordinate 87,446 of JAFMOD010000023.1, forward strand.
AAAGGGATGCGGTGGGCAGCCTTGAATACGTCGCCCGGGTAGCAATTGGGGTTAAGTTGCCCAAGGGCACTTCAGCCATGGTACTTGGTGGGATCTAAAATCGAACCGGGGACCTTCAGGTCACAAGGTGTGTGTATATATATATATATATCATTTTTCATTCATTCATTCATTATCTTCCGCTTCATCCTCTATTAGGGTCGCGGTGGGGTTCCCCATGCCCATCCAGGGGAGAACGTCTCGGGCGCTGGGCAGATAGACCCAGGACAGGGCGCCAATCCATCGCTGGGCACACACTCACTTACTCAGACACACTCTATAGGGGGCAATTTTTGAGAATTCAATTAACCTGATCCATGCCTTTGGACTGTGGGAGGAAACCGGAGAACCCGGAGGAAACCCACGCAGACACGGGGAGAACATGGAAACTCCACCCAGATGGGGATTCGAACCGGGAATCCCTAGCGCTGAGAGGCAAACGTGCTAAACCACTAAGCCACCGTGCCGCTATATATATATACACACATAAATATATCTTATTAAACTGTAGTAATAGAACTAAATAAAGTACATTAGGGGGTGGTAGCTCAGTGGTTATCAATCTGAAGGTTGTGGGTTCAAATCCCAGGTCCACTGAAGTTACCAGTGTGGGTCGTTGAGCAAGACCCTCCACCCTCATTGCTCCAGGGATGCCGTGGGTCGACCCTGTGCTCACTTTCTGAGTCGCTTTGGATAAAAGCGTCGGCTAAACGACCAAATGCAAATTTAAACGTAGATCGTCAAGTTTTTTTACTTCATACGTTTTTTATGTTTTATTAATATTTCACAGGTTAAATGTCGTAAATGTACGTATCGCAGAATAATCCATCTGAACGATGTGTCGGTGTTCCGGTATTGTGGTGCACACATTAATAATACTGCGAGTTCTTCAGGTTTCTCTATAGAAACGGAATAAAAAAAAAAAAAATGGAACAAAAACCACGTCAACAAATCAAGCGCTTTCAAATCGGAGAGGTCGGAGAGTTTCGGCGCCCTCAGAACTGGCCCTTCTTTGTGGCGATACAAGTCCAGATAAGAAACAGTTGGCGTCGGTTAAAAGCAGCGGTACAATCAGATTCTCAAGGATTTCTTGCGTTTCGAACGTGTGTTCGTCAGACAATGACACACCGTGTGCACGAGCGCAAGGCGGCCATTCCTTTGGCATTCCTCAGCGCGCCGTGCAGACACAATGGAACGCCGCGAGGCCTTCCCGGCTGGTAATCTTCAAACCTCATCGACTCATTCCACATTAATTCCTGCCTGTCTGGACGGAGGTGTGGGTTTCACCATAAACTCGGATGTGTGCCGGGTGCGAGGTAACACCCGGGATTACCTGAGGAACCGTACGCACGGAAAGGAAAACTAATCTGGCAGATCAGTGTGGCACGGTAGCTGTAACACGAATACCTACCCTCCAGTCTACCGTGCATAAATAGATCATCTTGGACTAGTGGTAATTGCAGGGTAAGCCTCTGACACACTGACCGCGCCCACACAACAGCTACGAGTACAACAACAGAAACGCACTGCGGCCGACAGCTGACCGGCGGCGCCTTTTTCCGCCGCGCTGGGTGCCAGAATTCCTCGGTCCTTTAAAGGTCCTCTGAAATTTGCGCTCGTCGGGTCGTCGTTTAGTTCGACAGATGTTGTCGTCCCACCCCCCCCCCCCCCCAGACGTACAAACTTCGGGTTCGGTTATAAAACGTCGAGATCCCCCCCCCCCCCCCCCCCCCCCCCCCCCCCCCCCCCCCCCCCCCCCCCCCCCCCCCCCCCCCCCCCCCCCCCCCCCCCCCCCCCCCCCCCCCCCCCCCCCCTCAGAAATGTGCAGATGACGGCACGCTGTAGGCGGCATCCTGTGAGCACCGATAAAGGAATGGACGATAAATAACAAACAGGGCAACAACAGATGACCTACTGTCTCTAATTCTACATCTACAAGGTGGAGCAATAAGGTGGAGGTGTGTAATCGAGGGTACAGTGAGTGGAGACAGGGTTTAAACTCCAGCAGCACAACACACACCGCCACCGTGTCAGTGTTCCCGCAGTACTGAGAATCATCTACCACCCTAATAATTCCAGCGCAGTGGGGGTTTTGATCATCAGAGCACAGAGTATGTAGAGAAACAGATGGGCTACAAAGGACCAATGAGTGTAGAGACACGATGATGGAAGTTGTACACCGTCACAAAGCAGCTTTACAGTGTTATAAGCCTTTGAACTCCCCGAAGCAACAGCGGCAAGAAAAAACTCCCCGTTATCTTAAGGAAGAAACCTTGTGAGGACCGAGGCTCAGTGAGGGACTTGAGCGGACGGGCAGCATCAACAGTAATGGACACTAATGTACAGATTGTCTGGTGATGTACCTAATAAAGTAGCTAGAGGGCAAGGTAGCTCAGTGGTCAGGGTGTTGGGCTGTCAATCTGAAGGTTAGGGGTTCAAATCCCAGGTCCACTCAAGTTACCAATGTGGGTCCTTGAGCCAGACCCTTAACCCTCATTGCTCCAGGGATGTTGTGATGAACCCTGTGTTCACCTTTTAAGTCGCTTTGGATAAAAGCGTCCAATAAATGATTGAATGTAACGTAAATGTAAAGTGGCCGGCAAGTGTACATACACATAGAACTCACACAGAACACGGAACTCTACATGACGGCACACAGGCCTCTAAGATCCAAAATTCTTGTCGTCTGGCGTTTTTACACCATTATACACCATTATATATTATATCGCGGCATGGTGGCTTAGTGGTTTGGCATGTTCTCCTCTCAGCACTAGGGATTCCCGGTTCGAATCCCCATCTGGGTGGAGTTTCCATGTTCTCCTCGTGTCCGCGTGGGTTTCCTCCGGGTTCTCCGGTTTCCCCCCACAGTCCAAAAACATGGATCAAGTCAATTGAGTTCTCCAAATTGCCCCATACAGAGTGTGTCTGTGTGTATGAGTGTGTAGCCAGTGATAGATTGGCGTCCTGTCCTGGGTGTATCTGCCCAGCGCCCGAGACGTTCTCCCCTGCGACCCTAGTAGAGGATAAAGCAGAAGATAATGAATGAATGAATATATATTAAATCACACAACCGAAAAACCGAAGGCACCGATTGTCCCCCGACTCGGAAATACGGCGCACACACGCACACAGGCACGCAGGCACGCCGCCGCCGCGTACGCCGCCTGCGTCACAGGCCCGTTCTTATCGGCGCACGTCCTCCAGGGTACGCGCAGCCTGTTGGAACCTGCACACTGCAAACGAGCAGGTATGCAGCTCTGCAGGTAGACGGGCGGTACAATTACACAATGCCCCAGACACAAAGAGTCGCGTGTCATCGGCGATGGGGGGGGGGGTTTGGTTGTGAGGGGTGAGAGAGAAAATACCTAATGAGTCACGCTTGGCGAGAGAGACGCGCAGACCGCAGTATCGTTTGATCCGCAGCTTGAACTTTGTTTAGCAAATGAAGTCCTGTATGTCATTAAAGGTGTGGGGGCGTTTAAAAGGTGCACCGGGAAACACTAAGGGCATTTAGGCTCAACGGTAATCGGGTCTCGTTTTACACCGCCGTGTCCAAACCGCGTCTGACGGGAGTCTATGAGGGGAGGCGCGGAACCAAATCTCAGTCCACATCGCTCAGAACGTAAGGTCAACAATAAGAGCTGGAGCTTCAGAAAGCCCGTTCAGTGTCCAGGGTTCTGGAGACGTTTTGGACAAAAACACTCACTGGACACACAGTGAGGTAAAAAAAACACGTCTACTAATTGACTAAATGTAAATGTTATAATGTGGTTTGTGTTACTATGCCCTGGGATTAGTTTTTAGTCTTCGGGGAAAAGGCCTTGAGTTGTAGCTGAGCTTAAACACTCAAAAACTTAAACCCCTGGTTAACACGTTTATAAGCAAGATATCATTCCCATAAGGATAATGTGGCTAAAATATGAGCACTAAGCTGAACCCTAACCCCTAACAGCTGAACATTCACGACTTAAAGGTGGTTAAAATAGCTAAGATGAAGTTTGATCGGCCGATTTTAGAATTTTTTCCCCTAAACAGTTAATTTCCGCGAAGCTGCGAACACAACTTCAACGCTAAAGGTTACAGTTGTATATTGTTATTAAAACAGTTGTATATTGTTATTAAAACAGTTGTATATGGTTATAAAACCCTGCAGCCAAGTTCGCCAGCAAATCATCAAATTTTGACACTAGTCGGGGCATTTTTATTCCTCACCCTGCCAGAAGTGCATCATGGGACGGGGCAGAATTGGCACAAACGGGCAGCAGATAAATCGGCCGTGCAATTGTTCCTTTGTAAACTCGGGCAATACGCAGCTGCCCTTCTTATTTTTCCTGCTTTATTGTTCGTATCCGCACCGCAGACAGGCCTCCCCGCGTCCTGCCCCATGTGACCACGAGCGTATTTACTAATTATACCGCACTAGTCCCAAATAACATGTTTGCATTCTGTCCCATTATGTGCCCTTATGAATATGCACATACCTAATGAACGACTGCTCGTTTACCTCAGAAGTGAAACGATCACGCTGGGCATAGCGAATGGATATGTAAACCCCCTTAGATCGGCCCGCTGCCCGCCCCCGTCCACCCCACACCCCTCCCCCATTTGCCCATTCCCCGCGGGCACAGCTTGACCCCTTTCCATATATTAATCCCAAGGCTACGATCCCATAAGCCAGGCGCTCATAGGCTCTGACAACCCAACACGCTGTCCAACCTTATATGCCAGGAATAACTTGGCCTTACGAGGGTGAATGTTGAGCGAGAGGGGAAGAAAAAAAAAAAAAAAAAAGAAAACACAAAACAGAATTAGGCCACAGCTGTTTAGGTCTGTAGGCAAAAAATTAGTCTCAATACGTCGGGGAAGATTACATCAGATAAAGCGGCGGGTGCGTGCTGAGCTCGATGGAGATGTGGCAGGACGGCGGATCCGACGAGCGAGGGACCCCCCCCACCCTCGCCCCCCATCCACCCACCCACCCCACTTTAATCTGCAAACTCTGGTTGTTATGCTAATTGGAAAAAGGAAAAGCAGAAGTGAGAGGGAAAGAGACGGTAAGGACGGGAAGGATTTGAAAAACGGACAATCGCGGATTCCGGCGTGTCGGAGAGGAAACGCAGAATGAGAAATCGGAGCAGCCTTTAACATCGGGGCCATGCTTTACAACCACGGAGGTCGTGTCGTCATCCATTGTTGGGCATCATACAGTGTACGTCACTCTGGGTCTAAGTAAAATGAAGGGGGTTTTAAAAATCACCTCCATCGGGTTCTGTGATGAATAAACACGTTCGGAACCTGAAACGTTCTGTGTGTATGTTCGAAATACTAATTAGTAAGTTAATGATACAGATAACGTTTTACCTGAATTATTATTATTAATTTTACCATCTTACTTCTAACAGATGGCGACACAGTGGTTTAGTGGTTGGCATGTTCTCCTCTCAGTGCTAGGGATTCCCGGTTCAAATCCCAATCTGGGTGGAGAACGTTTCGGGCGCTGGGTAGATACACCCAGGACAGGATGCCAATCTATCACTGGGCACACACTCACTCACACCTACACACTCTATATGGGGCAATTTGGAGAATTCAATTCACCTTGATCCATGTTTTTTGGACTGTGGGAGGAAACCGGAGAACCCGGAGGAAACCCATACAGACACAGGGAGAACATGCCAACTCCACCCAGATTGGGATTCGAACCGGGATTCCTCAGGGCTGAGGGGAGAACATGCTAAATCACTAAGCCACCGTGCCACATGACGAAATCATGCTTTATTCATTCCCATTCCCAACATCTAGCCATGCATTCCGAACAAACAGTTTGGGGAAGGCTCTTTTAATGGTGCAAAAAAAGAACCGTGGAAGAGCCGACCCACACGGAACCCTGACCCCCTTCAAGGCCAGGTTTTGAGGGAACAGGATGAAGGTGCTGCTGCCAAAATACATTTTCTATTATGAGTATTTTCCACAGCATCGAGTGGGACACCATAAAAGTAAAAAGTCTGTGGGTGTAACGTTTAGGCGTCCCAGTACTTTTGACCACATGGTGCATCATCACTCCTGACTGCCATTACTGCAGGATCAGCTTCCACGGAAGCCCTGAAGGGCCATCACACATCTTCACTGTCATGGTAGAAATAACAGCTGCGGAGGTCATAAGAAGGAGAAAGTGTGAGTGTGTGTGTGTGTGTGTGTGTGTGTGTGTACCCTGACCCAACTGACATCAAGCCTTAGGATTTTTTTTTTTTTTTTTAGTGAGTGACCAATCAAAACTGAAAACCCAATTATACTCACAGGCTTTGAAACAACACGACCTTAAAAACAAAAATTAATTAATAAAAAAAACCTCCTCTGCACGACCATGATGCAACGTTTTAGAAGTTCTTCGGGAGCGTTCGCTGGCAGAACTGGGTAACCCAGTAACACACTCCCTTCCTCTCTTCTGGCGGAGAGTTTGATGGTGTAAGCAGAAAGAAAGAGAAGAGGAAGGAAGTGCTCGGCGCACCGGGCTTCCCCAAACCTGATCAATTATTCAAGTATCACAGGCAGAGCGCACGGAAAACGGCGGGGCTTCGTTCCTGCCTCTCATCAAGCGCCCTTCTTACCCCGGACCAGAAGGAGGTCTACGGCGGCTCGGATAGCCACCTCTAGTTAATCACGCCGACACGGCTTCATTAGCACTTCAAAGAAGGAGGGGAGAAAAAAAAAAAAAAAAAAAAAACAGAAAAAAAAGAAACGGCAGCCATTTTGCTCGTTGGCCTCCTTTTTCCCGCAAAACCGTAATGAATCACACAGGAATTGGATTCGAAGCAGAAGAAAGCCGCGGCGCGTTCGTGTGGGACTCGCTGTTCTGAATCCATATATTTAAAAGCGTGCGAGTGCACCATTGAGATGTAAATAAACTCTGTTGTTCCCGTTCAGCCTAATAAAGCTCTGCGACCGCGTTTTCCCAACAACGCAGACGAGCGCGGCGCCCTGCTCGCTTTCACAATCCCGTAAAATCCGCTCGGTTCCGCTGCAGTGCTGCACGATGTATCGTTACAGCATCGTCATCGCGATGTATTCACAAGTCATATTAAGCGTGCATTATTAATATCATAACCAACCAACCATTATTTTCTGCTTCATCCTCTACTAGAGTCGCATGGGGGAAGGGGGGGGGGGTTCCCCATGCCCATAAAGGGGAGAACCTTTCGGGAGCTGGGCAGATACACCCAGCACAGGACGCCAATCTATCGCTGAACACACACTCACTCACACAGACACACTCTGTATAGGGCAATTTGGAGAACTCAATTGACTTGATCAATGTTTTTGGACTGTGGGAGTTAACCTGAGAACCCGGAGGAAACCCACGCGGACACGGGGAGGACATGGAAACTCCACCCAGATGAGGATTCGAACCGGGAATCCCTAGTGCTGAGAGGGGAACATGCTAAACCACTAAGCCACCGTGCCGCCCTTTAATATTATTAATATCATAAAATGTTAATTAGCTTTGGTGTGGTGGTTAAATGTATAATTAAGTGGTCAGGGTGTTGAGCTATCAGTCTGAAGGTTGTGGGTTCAAATCCCAGGTCCAGTGAAGTTAACAAATGTAGGTCCTTGAGCAGGACCCCTAACTCTCTTTGCTCCAGGGATGCCGTGGCCGACCATGTGCTCGCTTTTTAAGTCGCTTTGGATTAAAGCGTCCGCTAATTGACTTCAGGTCATGTCTATGTTAATTAGATTTTTAAAAGAGCATGACACTACCCATCCCTCCAGCCATTATCTTCCGCTTTTTACTACTAAGGTTGCAGGGGGGGTTCCCCATGCCCATCCACGGGAGAACGTTTCAGGCGCTGGGCAGATACACCCAGGACAGGACGCCCATCTATCACTGGGCACTCACTCACTCACTCACACACACACTCTATATGGGGCAATTTGGAAAATTCAATTGACCTAGATCCATGTTTTTGCCACCTTTGCCCAGGAATGGAACCCGGGACCTCCCGAGTGTCCGAGGTGAGAGTGCAAATCGCAGAGCCATGGTGCCGCCCTCACAACGATCAGATAAAACATAAAAACAATAAAAGTGGAAGCGCATAACCAAACGGCCCTTTTTTGAAAACAGGTTCCGTATCTCCAGTCCCGATGAAGTCTGATCAGATCCGGCACGGCTTTAAAGCCCCGAGTTCAAACACAGAGTGTTTTTATTAAAGAGTGAAATGCATTCCATCAGGGTTTTGATCGCATGCGATAAAGAACACGATGCAAAAGGAAGAAAGGCACCGAGATACGGCGGGAAGAAGAGAGCATCTGTCGTAGGTGGACAAGTCCAGACAAGGCACCTGCCAGCCTCCTTCCCTTGTTTTTGTTTTGTCTTGTCCCCGCTCCAGAACTTCAGGTCGCACATACGAACACACGCCGGGCTAAATCTCTCCACTTGGGACTTAATTGTCACTCGTCCTTCATCAAGTCTGATGAGGGCTTCTGTTCAATCTCGTACCCCAGTCACCCCTCAGTGGGATCCGTCTCACAGGAAATCCCACCAGCCCCTGATGAAACCCACCAGACACACACACACACACACACACACAACCTTCAGCGCTCAGTTCAAAGAGCTCCAACATAAAACTATGAGACTGAAGATCAAAGGCTGGAACAACACGCCTCTTTTCAAACAACCCCGGTTCTCTCAGACATAACATTCCGCATTTTTTTTTTTTTTTGTTCGGGACGTGAACGCACCTGAAGCCATTACAGTTTTAAATGCATCACTTCTGCTGCGCTTTCCTTCCGTCCGAACCACCGCAGAGTTTTTAAGCAGCTCGAGTGAAGGGTTTTAAAAGAAAAGCTGCGGATCCCATTTCAATCCGCAAAAAAAAACAAAAAACGCAGGGGCTCCGTTTTCGTGAAGAACAATGGCGCCGGCTTTCGCTTTCCGGTCGGGTCTCGTCCCTCGCATCAGGACCTTTCCTCGTTGACGTTAATATTTCTCGCTTTGGGTTTGTAATGACGAATGAACAAATGGCAGCGCAAACAAACTGCTCTACGTTTAAAATTGCAGCCCTGTGTATGCAAATGTGATATGACCAAATGTGATATGGCCTCGTGATGCGTGTCTTTGGGCGTTTGATGGAGTCTGGACGCAGAGCGGATCTGATTCAGAGATAAAACGCAGGTCTGGATGGAAACCGTTTTAGGATAAGGTCCTATTGTGGCCAAATGGAGGCCAAATTGTGTGTGTGTGTGTGTGTGTGTGTGTGTGTGTGTGTCCTGTCATGGCTCCAGCTGGGATAGGTTCTAGCAACACCACTGTGACCCTAATAAGAATCAACTTCATAATTAACAAATGACTCATGAATCACGGAGTCGACTTTACCATTCTTTGCTTATTTAGATTACATATTTATTATATATTTAATATTTCTGGTCTTTTGTAATTAAACTCCAGACTCCAGCTTTTTCATTCATTCATTCATTATCACCCGCTTTATCCTCTATTAGGGTCGCGGTGGGGTTCCCCATGCCCATCCAGGGGAGAACGTTTTGGGCGCTGGGCAGATAGACCCAGGACAGGGCGCCAATCTATCGCTGGGCACACACTCACTCACACAGACACTCTATATGGGGCAATTTTGAGAATTCAATTAACTTGATCCATGTTTTTTGGACTGTGGGAGGAAACCAGAGAACCCGGAGGAAACCCACGCAGACACGAGGAGACCATGGAAACTCCACCCAGATGGGGATTCGAACCGGGAATCTGAGAGGAATCTTGCACTGAGAGGAGAACGTGCTAAACCACTAAGCCAGCGTGTCGCCTTGACTCCAGCTTTTTATTTATTTTATTTGTTTGAGGAACCATGTCTCCGTTCATAAAAATAGAAGGGGTTCCCGTGGTTCCTAAAACAGGCATCAAAAACAGGCCTCTTATTTCCAGCCGTCCGCAGAGTGAAGCGATCGTTTCCGGTTCGTAGTAAATGCTCATGAACGTCCTCGTGCACTCGGGTGCAGAAATGACTTAATGGGGCAAAATAATAAATCTGCCTCAGAGAAACGGCTTCAGACTCTGAAGAGCGGTGGCTTTATTGAGGGGCAACTGAAAAAGCCGAGCAGGAAGAGGAGCTGGAGTGTTTCCTCTCAAAGTTTCCTTTCTCAAGCAATGCTCTCTGGGAGAATGTCATCCTTATAGCACTCGCCTTCCTCTTCCCTTCCCCCCCGAAGCTGACTCCCTTCCCCCCCGTTACATAAAAGCCCTATTTAAGTTGAAAGAGTCAGAAAAACAGCAGAGAAAAAAAAAGAGATGACGAGAGTAACTGTGCGAGAGAGAGAGAGAGAGAGAGAGAGAGAGAGAGATGGACCGCGTGAGAATGAAAGAAGAGATTATCAGGAAAACAGAGAGACGAAAATCTGTAGGTTCGAGAGAGAGAGAGAAAAAAAAAAGAAGCTGGCAAACACGAAAAAGAGAGAGCAAGAGAGAATGTGAGAGAGAAAGAATGTAAAAGAGAAAGAAAGACAGAGAGAGAAATAAAGAGAGAGAAAGTGAAAGAGAAAGAGAGATAAGGAAATAAAGAGAGGAGGAAAACAGCAACGACGGAGAGAGAGAGAGAGAGAGAGGCAGGCTGAGAGAGAGAGAGAGAGAGAGGCAGGCTGAGAGAGAGAGAGAGAGAGAGAGAACATACCATCACTACTGGCACTCTGCCTTCATGACCTACTTTTGCACATAGATTAACACTGAGTGAGTGAGAGAGAGAGAGAGAGAGGGTGAGAAAGCTGAGTGGTAAAGATTAATATTCCATATGAATTAAATCTAATAATTTATTATCCAGCGTTTATTTAAAACACACAGGTGAAAATGTCTGTAATGACAAACTGCTAAAATAATAATTAATAACCTGTTTAATTTCACATCGTTATCAAATTCAGCTGCCTCGGTGGGCAGAAGCGCCGACTCATTTAATACTGCTTATAAACGCATTAATAACGCATTAATAACGCATTAATAACGCATTAATAACGCATTAATAACATGATAATACGGTCCCAACTTTAAACTCCGAACAAAGGGATATGTCTCAGTATCGCGTGTCATAAATATCACGGTGATAAATGTAAAGTCCACGCAAATCAAAAGCTCAGATCATAAATAAAACCATATAAGGTCGAACATCCGATCACATTAAAAGGGGCGTCGACCTTCAGGAATCAGACACTGATGAAAAACAGATCCGATTAATCAGCCGAACACAGAAACACGATGGAGTGCATGATGCAGCATCAGAGCATCTTTATAGACTTCCGTCATTAATCCCGGGTTCTAACGCTACATGACAAATTAAGGGGGGGGGGGGTGTCTTCTTCGCGTTCCCCATTACGGCGCTCGCGGCTCGAGCGCAAGACAAAGCGCGGCGTAATGATCCGTTTAACAACGGAGGAGCCGCATTTCAGCATCGGGCCTCGCAACCAATCTGCTTTCGAGAAGCATTAATGGAACGTGGTTTGAACGTTTCCACGTGAGACTTCCACCCCTCAGCCTCCCACCCCTCAGCCCGAATGCCGCGTGGAGCTCCCACCGCAGCGGCCCGATGTAAACCGCCTAATCAGACGCAGTACACACACGACCCCACACTTCTGCACCAGCACGGAAACATAAAGCCCTTTCACACGCAGGCGGCACCTGCACAACGTTGGCCCGATGTTTTCGGACAGGGTGACGTGTGAGCGCGCGCCAGAGTTTAAACGCTTATTTATTTCCTGCTGTGAACTTCGGCGCGGGAGCGGGTCGACCCTGGATAACGTTTCCAATGGCACTTCTGTACATGAGACTCGATGACGGGAAGTTATGATTACCATCATTATTATTATTATTATTATTATTATTATTCATTCATTCATTCATTCATTATCTCCCGCTTATCCTCTATTAGGGTCGCGGTGGGGTTCCCCATGCCCATCCTGGGGAGAACGTCTTGGGCGCTGGGCAGATAAACCCAGGACAGGGCGCCAATCCATCGCTGGGCACACACTCACTCACACAGACACACTCTATATGGGGCAATTTTGAGAATTCAATTGACTTGATCCATGTTTTTGGACTGTGGGAGGAAACCGGAGAACCCGGAGGAAACCCACGCAGACACGGGAAGAACATGGGAACTCCACCCAGATGGGGATTCGAACCAGGAATCCCTAGTGCTGAGAGGAGAACATGCCAAACCACTAAACCACCGTGCCTCCTCATTATTATTATTATTATCATTATTATTATTAGAGGGCAGCACGGTGGCCTAGTGGTTTAGCACGTTCGCCTCTCAGCGCTAGGGATTCCCGGTTCGAATCCCCATCTGGGTGGAGTTTGCATGCTCTCCCCGTGTCCGTGTGGGTTTCCTCCGGGTTCTCCGGTTTCCTCCCACAGTCCAAAAACATGGATCAAGTCAATTGAGTTCTCCAAATTGCCCCATATAGAGTGTGTCTGTGTGAGTGAGTGTGTGTCCAGCCATAGATTGGTGTCCTGTCCTGGGTGTGTCAGCCCAGCGCCCGAAACGTTCTCCCCTGGATGGGCATGGGGAACCCCCCTGCGACCCTGATATAGGATAAAAGCGGGAGATAATGTATGAATGAAAAAGAATTATTATTATTATTATTATCATAATTTATTCCAGGCTGCTGTACCCCACACTCCTGTGATTTGTTCAGACTCCCTTTAACCATCTCTCTCGCCCTCTCTTTCTCTCTCTCTCTCTCTCTCTCTCTCTCTCTCTCTGTGCTCCGGTTTGGGTCGAGTGATGTTAATTCAACAAGGATTGCGCTGCGGCGTAAAACCATTCAATTTGAAATATGTCGATTTCACGGGATTGTTGCTTCTGATTGTTTACTGTTGCTTCGGTACCTGACCGTTTTTTTTTTTGTTTTTTTTTACAAAGCCAGAACCGCATACAGTATTAATGGCGCAGTCTATTTAGGCTAAAGGTAAAAACAGTTTGAATCGAGTCTGTCAACCGGGAGGCAGCTGCAGGATGTGGTCAGAGGCCCCCAGTTCCCTGTGTATGTGGAGCTGGTGCTGGGTGGGGGGGTTGGGGGGGTAGGGAACGTCAGGAACCTTGAAGCCCTCTGAGCTGGAGGATATGCAGAAGGCCGCGAGCTAAATAACTTCAGTGCAGCAACGTGACTTACTGTGTCAAGCCATAATGGACTCACTCACCAGCTTTTGTGCATATATGTGCATACACACACACACACACACACGCACACACACACATAAACACACACACGTAGATAAACAGTAGGCTGCTCCCCTCTAAATAGAAAAAAAGTACATAAAGAGCACGTAATTGTTTATAATGCACAACAAGTTGCTGGATATTCTTCACCTGTGATAATGGTGACCTGTTTAAGGTGGTTATCCACCTTAACCGTCTCTCTGTGTGTGCACATTGCTCGAGCTTGCAGACTGTGATGTCCTTCAGTGATTAAAGTCTCTATGATGTGTCCACTCGGTGTGGACGTTCACTAAAAGGCTTGGTGTGATCATGTGACCTGAATAAACGCGGAGGAAAAACGAGGCGTTGGGGGGGAAATGGACAACATCAGGTTCCTAAAAACGTCGACTTTGCTGACGGGCGCGTTGGAGTGACTTCCTGTCCGTTTCAGACGGCGATCACGTTGCAGTGAGCTTTCATGTCATTACGGCGGGTTCTCCGGTTCTTCAGCGGTCCAGAGCTTAAACTACGGCACACTCGAATCAAGAGTCAGGCAGGTCATCACCGTCCATCGATCTGAAAGCAACTAAATAAAACAAATGTGTAAACGAATTAAAAACCGAGCGTCCGGATTCACCTGCTGAGAAGAGCGAGTACGTCTGGACACGCGCTAGGCATCAAGCCGTCGGTCAAAAGTCCCCGAAGACACACCGATTTGGAAAGCATTTTAAAGTGAGCGTCCGCAGCCCGCTGAGCTATCCCCTAATTAACTGGAGCGGAATCAAGTCCTCAAGCTGAGGAAGAGAGAGAAAAAAAAAAAACGAGTGTAATTAAGATACAACTACAAAAATAAACTTACGATCATAATCGCATTACCATCTTTATTAAACAGTGGGACGTTTACAGTGGGGGGCGTTAGAGAGCGGGCGACCTTAACAGCCAATCAGAATCATTTTCGCTATGCTCTATGTTTAAAATGCCTAATTGGATAAATAGGGGGCGGCACAGTGGCTTAGTGGTTAGTGGAGTTTCCATGTTCTCCCCGTGTCTGCGTGGGTTTCCTCCGGGTTCTCCGGTTTCCTCCCACAGTCCAAAAACATGGATCAAGTTAATTGAATTCTCAAAATTGCCCCCTATAGAGTGTGTCTGTGTGAGTGAGTGTGTGCCCAGCGATGGATTGGCGACCTGTCCTGGGTGTATCTGCCCAGCGCCCGAGACGTTCTCCCCTGGATGGGCATGGGGAACCCCACCGTGACCCTAATAGAGGATAAGCGGGAGATAATGAATGAATGAATGGATGAATAGGCCCCACCTGCAGTCTGAGTGGTGTCGAGGGTCTGAGAAAAAATAACCGAAATTAGACCCCTGTTTCCCTCGGGAGGTATGGTCTCATCACGAGGACCGGCGGCGAGGTTGCCCCTTCAGTGTAAAGTGAAAAACAAGCTTTTAATTCGCGTCCCTTGGAGGAAATCCTGCATTACTATGTGAACAATAATCCGGGGCCAGCTGCGCAGACAACGAGTTCCTAAACTATGCCAGACGACACAATTAAAGCCACTGATCTGACGCGGGTTGTTCACGCCACATTTTAAACAGCTATTCTGCATTCAAAGCTATTTAAACTTTAGGAGTGAAAGGTGAAATGGATTTACTCAGTCGAATGTCGAAGGACGAGCGCGTTTTCCCAGCTCACAGAAGCAACACGTGGAGAACATACCAATCACAAGGCCCTAACTATCATTAGAGGACAGAGTGAGGGGACTAAGAAAGAACCATTGATTATACATAATTAATCTGGAACATCCGAAAAAATCTATCCATCCATTATCTTTATAGCTTTATACTATATTAGGGTCGCAGGGGGGTCGGGGGGTCCTGCCCATCCAGGGGAGAACGTTTCGGGCGCTGGGCAGATACACCCAGGACAGGACGCCAATCTATCGCTGGGCACACACTCACTCACACTCTGTATGGGGCAATTTGGAGAACTCAATTGACTTGATCCATGTTTTATGGACTGTGGGAGGAAACCCGGAGGAAACCCACGTGGACACGGGGAGAACATGGAAACTGCACCCAGATGGGGATTCGAACTGGGAATCCCCAGCGCTGAGAGGAGAACATGCCAAACCACTAAGCCACCGTGCCGCCCCCGAAAATCTAATGTATCCAAAAAAGATATTCAGCGTCAAATTAAAAAATAAATAAATAAAAAAAAAAAGCCTCCGGCGTCGAAATCAGACTATAAATATATTTGGAGAGGAAGACAGATGACGGATCGACGGTCAGTTAGTGCATCACACGCCGACACTGGTGTCACTGACGATGATGAGACGTTGCCTAAACGGAGGGCTTTCCCGCCGCTAATCCCATCTTTCTACATGAGGCGCTCGGCTCCAGACATGTGGATCTAATTTGGGTCTGAACCGCCACCGCTGCCTTCAGACTCGCCTTCAGTCCGTCAGGAGGGAGGCAGGAAGGCAGCTCGGCGGCGCAGGCGGCAGACCTGAGCGAGGCAAACTTTTTATCACCTCCTTATCAGGCCGCGGCGCGTAGGCGCACGTCTGCCGCCGACTGATCAACGGCAGACTACAAAGGCTTCGATAAATCCGGCCCACCGTTTCCGAGCCGGGAGACGAACACGCGCTCGGCTAATACCTTCCGAAGGGAAGGCTAACCGAAGTTAAAAGGAGTGCGTATTTTAGGGGGGGGTGGGGGGGGTGCTCAGGCCGATTCTGGCTAAACATCAGGCCCCTAAAACAGCAGCCCTCATTGAGTAAGAGCGGCTACAGGAAGAGGTCAATCGCTCACGGAGGCACGCCGGGTTCACCGGGTTCATTCCGAGGGATTCGGGTCCCGCTCCCCCTCCCCGTCTAACCCCCGATGGACACGAAAATAAACAAAGCTTGGTGCGCGTCCCTCAGGAGGCGTTTTCACTCAGATCCACCGCCTAATTTCCACTCATCTGAGGTGTGAACCAAGAAACGAGATTCATTTCGTATCCTTCTTTTAGAAGCCGTACATTAAAATCCACCCCCCCCCCGTCTCAAAACCATCAAACCCCTGTAAAAGAACGGGTTCTCCAACGAAAAGTCCCATCCTAAACTAAACGCTCACCTAACGGCAGGGCAGATTACGGAAAGAGGTGGATTTGCATAACTTTTGCCAAAGTGGCAACAAAATGGCGCCGCCCTACTGGAAAGATGGATTTCTCTCTTCACACAGAAACACAACAGCGTGGCGCTCGGTCAGATTTACAAAAAAATTTACGAAAAACACTTCGCTGGGCAGATACACCCAGGACAGGACGCCAATCCATTGCTGGGCACACACTCACTTATCCACACACTATATGGGGCAATTTGGAGAACTCATTTGACTTGATCCATGTTTTTCGGACTGTGGGAGGAAACAGGAGAACCCGGAGGAAACCCACGCGGACACGGGGAGACCATGGAAACTGCACCCAGATGGGGATTTGAACTGGGAATCCCAGCTCTGAGAGGAGAACATGCCAAACCACTAAGCCACCGTGCCGCCCGCGAAAATCTAATGTATCCAAAAAAGATATTCAGCGTCAAATTTTTAAAAAATTTTTTTAATGGCGCCGCCCTACTGGAAAGATGGATTTCTCTCTTCACACAGAAACACAACAGCGTGGCGCTCGGTCAGATTTACAAAGAAATTTACGAAAAACACTTTCACAACAGTACAACTGCGACGCACGAGCGTGTAAAGCGCAAACTTTCGCGCCGCGACGTCTGCGCAGCGAAACATCCACACGGCAGCAAACACAGCGACACTTCGGTTTACAAATTAGATTTTTTTAAAGACTTTTAACATGTTTCCGTTATTAGTAGTGCATTACCACATAACATCCAGTGCTTTAGGAGACCCTCACAAATGAGAACCAGCTACACTGTAGAATTCTCAAACCTGATCGTTATCCTTTCCTGCACCCCACCTTTAAAAAATTTTTTTTTTCTTAATTACATCTGGTGTTTGTGCTCAGGCCTAAAATTTCTAGCCACCTATTCGTCGTCCTGTGCAGATACGTGCAGCTTTTCTTAATACCGCTCATTCACCGTGTTTTCACATTTAGACTGAATTAAATGTCCGCGCTCGAATATAGTCAACAAAAAATATATAGTCGACATCTATAGTCCATAAATTGTCGTATTTTGTTGCCCACGATGTTTGTACAGTCAGGCAGCGCAGTTTTTTTTTCTTTAACATGAACCGACTATAGTAATATATCCCACCATCATTCTAATGTATATTATAATTATATATAATTATGTATATTATAATTATATATAGGCGGCACGGTGGCTTAGTGGTTAGCAGGTTCGCCTCTCGGCGCTGGGGATTCCCGGTTCGAATCCCCATCTGGGTGGAGTCTCCATGTTCTCCCCGTGTTTGCGTGGGTTTCCTCCGGGTTCTCCGGTTTCCTCCCACAGTGAAAAAACATGGATCAAGTTAATTGAATTCTCAAAATTGCCCCATATAGAGTGTGTCTGTGTGAGTGAGTGTGTGCCCAGCGATGGATTGGCGCCCTGTCCTGGGTCTATCTGCCCAGCGCCCGAGACGTTCTCCCCTGGATGGGCATGGGGAACCCCACCGCGACCCTAATAGAGGATAAGCGGGAGATAATGAATGAATGAATAATTATATATTTTATAATCGAATTATTGAATCTCTTGTGGCTGAGATTTTTTATAAAGCTGTTAATGATGAAGCATTTTTGTGTTTCAATAGAGCCTTTAGGAGCACTGTGTTCAATTAAAGAAAAGATTTCAACGTTAAAGGGTTTTCTTTTTCATTATTTTGGAGTTATTTGTATTGCAAACACAATCACATTAGAGTCATAGCGTTCAGATGAATCGATGAATCGATAGAAAATGAAACATTAGATGCAGCCGTACCCAACGGGCAGCAAAACTAGCTGAAGCGCTGCAGCACATGTGGCCAGCGGAGTCTCAGACGGGCCAGATGTTGTTTTTAATGCACATTCGGAAAGCGGGGAGGAAGGGAGGGTCGCGCGTTGGAATGGCAGCTTTCGTCTCATGTCTTTGTTCCTTCCACATAAAGAGCATACTGCAAGACTACACTACCCATAAAGCAACAGGGTTTACAAACTTCCAGGGTTGAAGAAAATGGCTCAATGGGTAGAGTTTGCAGAGACACGACTTAAAACTTAAAATAGAAGCACTCTTCTACTCGCTTAACGATCATCCATCACCCATCACCCCGGTGGATGGCCCCTTCAATGACTGTTTGGTCCAAAACTGCCCGATGTAATAATTCATTATCACATCCAATAAACAAAGAGCCGCGTTTCCAACAGAGAGACTGAACTCTAAGGCCGTGTACATGTTCGTCCTAATCACAGCTGACAGATTTACAAGCAAATATGCCCGTTAAAGGTCCATGTTTCTTTAGAAAATAAGGCACCCGACAGGTCTGTCTTTAACGAATTAAAGCCACATGTGAGAGAGGGGGTTAAAACGCATCATCTCCTCCCCAATGACCCTCAACACGCTTACCCCCAAGGGCTGTGTTCCCCTCCTTAACAGCGACATACCGGCACGACGGCGATGGCGAACGTTAAAGACTTACGAGAAGGCGCTGGGCAGATACACCCAGGACAGGGGGCAATCCATCGCTGGGCACACACACACTCACACAGACACTCTATATGGGGCAATTTGGAGTATTCAATTGACCTTCAATCATGTTTTTGGCACTGTGGGAGGAAACCGGAGGGGATTGGGATTTGAATCGGGAATCCCTAGAACTGAGAAGAGAACATGCTAAACCACTAAGCCACCGTGGCGCCCCATTCATTCATCAAAAATGTGTTTATTAAAGTTATCAGCCAATTGAAGACCCCCCCCCCAAAAAAAACTATTCGATGAAACAAAGGGCATGGACATACTTTTGCCCGAAGACGTGTCTATGAAGTCATTATTCTATAAATTTACTAGAATTCAGTCCATTTAGCTCTGCATTATACACCAAATTTATAGATTCGTAAAATTAAAAACGTAAAATCAAAAGAAAAGTTGAAGAAATGTTTGAATAGCAGAATATAAAACGTCAGAGAATGAGGAGCTCCGTTCACCGCTGAGCTTCTTCAGGGTACGATACAAGTACAGACACCGAACCCACTAATTATCGAGTCCGTCCCGTGTTATTAATACAAACGCCCTGCCACCGGCTCTGTCTGGCGCTCAGACAGCGCCTGTGAAAGGAAAGGCTGGACTGCGGAAGGAGGGGGTCGGATCGCTTCCGCCGCGACGACGACCTCCATGCCAGCAGGAGTGTCAGAAACATAGTGTAAAAGTCCAGCGCCGGACCAGGAAAAGAAGACCGGGTGCGAGTTGATCACAGGAGGATTATCAGAGCTTTAATTAACACCAAGTGTGACGTTCCGCAGGAAACATCAATAATAATGAAGGATATCTGGATATTCATGCTTACCTCAGCAGATTCACTGCGCATTAACCAATCAGGTATTACCAAACTCTCCAGTACTAGTTTTAATCTACTAAATACTATTGAGTATGAACTTGAATTTCTGATCAATTATTTCATTCATTCATTCATTCATTCATTATCTCCCGCTTATCCTCTATTAGGGTCCCAGTGGGGTTCCCCATGCTCATCCAGAAAAGAACGTTTTGGGCGCCGGGCAGACACACCCAGGACAGGGCGCCAACCTATCGCTGGGCACACACTCACTCACACAGACACACTCTACATGGGGCAATTTGGAGAACTTGATCAATTATTTAATTTCTTTAATTATTGAGCGTGGTAGCTCCGTGGTTGACGTGCTGGACTTTCAATCTGAAAGTTGGGGCTTCAAACTCCAAATCTGCCGAAGTCGCCAATAGGGGCCCTCATGCAAGGCTCCAGAGGAGCCGTAATGTTGGGAAACTTGCACGGCGCGCAAATAAAAACGTCTAGGACGTGATGTAACGAAATAATGAAAGCTGTTTTGTTGCGATGCATGTTGTCCAGGTAACTCATCTCTCGGATTAATAAACGTCTCTGGAGTCAGATGGCGGGTTTGACAGGCTTCGCTTAGTTTTGCTTTGAAAACGTCTTTTTAACATTATATACACACACTGCACCTACAGATCAGCTACCACACGGGGCTGGTTACAAGATCCCGGAGTTCCCGCGTCAATCGACGATCACAATCCCAATTTTTGGTGAAACCTAAAGGAGCCTGATGGGGCTCTTCCACACCAAACTGCCTTTATGGACCGTGCTTTTAACACAGCCATCCTTGGAACCCAAATTGTTGCCACAAAGCTGGAAGGGTACGGACCGGACCGGACCTGACCGCAACCCTTAAATTTCAGGAAAAAGAGAAATTCTTTGGTCCACAAGTGATGGAGAACGTTGGTATTATTTATTAACGGGTTTCGTTATTGAAACCTTGGCGTGCAGACGTAACTCAAGTGTGAAGTTTGCCCTAAATGAGCAGCACTGCCCAGTGCCACAGCGATTCCATCATGCATCAGGAGGCCGTGCCAAGCGCTCACCCAGCGGCTAGCTTATCTGTACGAATCAGAGCAATCTCCCCGAAGCTTCCGAATGCAGACGTGCCTTTGTCTTCACGTGATCCTCCAGCAGATTCATATCAGAGCGGGGATAATGAGTTTTTCCTCTCCACAGACATGGACATCCTACCATATCAAATCATTACAGACTCATTTTTAAGACCGCGGATCGTCTCTGTCTCTCCGTCGGAGAGGAGGAGTGCTGGTACGGTCCCGTCGGGGTATTAGAGACGCCAAACTGGCTCCACGTTTCGGATCTGCTCTTTAAATAATATTTAAGAAAGAGCCGGTCCTTTGTAATTCGACTTTTATTGTTCTCGCGGCCGAGGAACCGCGGCGTTGGGGGGGGGGGGATCGGGGCGTGCGGTGAGACTCGGTAGGTTAAACATTACTAACGAGCAGAACCGATATGTTAACTCGCCGGGAGCAGATCAGCCGAAATGAAAACAGGCCCGGCAATCTCCTCGCATCAGCTTCAGCTCGACGTGACAATCAGAGTGTTCTAACGAGATGATTTTATGGTTCACATCCCCCCCCATTCCACACACACACACACACACACACACACACACACACCTCCCAAACTTGCACACATGAGCTGTGTTGACGCTGGGGGCACTGGGATGCCATTTTTGGTGCAGCTTGCGCCCATTCCACCTGACTGGAGCTCACATGGGTGCATATGGATGCATATGGACAAGAGGGAGACGAGGGCATAAAGCCCCGTGACGCGCCCCCACCCCACCACCACCACCAGAAAAAAAAATAATAAAAAAACAAGCCCGAGACACTGCACGGGACGAGGCGAGGAGGAACGATGAGCAGCTCTGTCATCATTACAGGACAAGACGGATGGATGCGGTTAGGCTGCGATGGCGTGTGGAGGCGCGGAGCTTCACCGTTAGGCAGAGTGATCTCTCACTGTCACACATTATGGTATGAAATTACATGCTATAATAGCAGCAGCTTGCCAGACAGACAGACGGGGGGGATGAACGGGGAGGGGGGAAAAAAAAA
This sequence comes from Corydoras maculifer, assembly GCA_019802435.1. Lineage (NCBI taxonomy): Eukaryota > Metazoa > Chordata > Actinopteri > Siluriformes > Callichthyidae > Corydoras > Corydoras maculifer. Next base: position 109,266 of record JAFMOD010000023.1, read on the forward strand.
AGTGGGAGTGATGAAAATGGTGAAATGAAAAGTCTGACCGACTCTTTTGCAAGAATCGTGAAATGTGCCGCAGTTTCGCAAAACTTCACCCCCGACTATTTTATTTATTTATTTTTTTTTCTTTCACGCCGAGGATAAACTGTGACATTTTCCTCGTCTCTCTTGCCGTAGCCCTCATGCCCTGCCCTGGCCAGAACAGTAGTCTGGAATACTGAGGGCTGCTTTTTTCAGCAGACGGACAAAGCCACCAATGAGAGCCCTTTAGCCCCAGGCTACCGGCAGGCGGCCAATGGGAGGATGGCATGGTTGTCACCTGACCCTGTCTGTTAAGAGAGCGGTATAAAGCTCGGCAGGCTCAGCCGAGGCTGTGAATGTGCGAGTGTGTGTGTGTGTGAGAGAGAGAGAGAGAGAGAGAGCGGGTGAGAGAGACCGGCCGGGACTCTGTGTACCTTCAGCTTGCTTTGTGACTGACTGAATGTCTGAGCGACGTGGAGCCAAGAACCGTTCTTCGTGACGGGGGAAGTTCACGCCGTCTTCCCGCATGGACTCCAGACTTTGGAAGCTACTTCCTCGTCCAGTTCATTTACCAAAAAAAAAAAAAAAAAAAGAGAAAAAAAAAAAAAAGAAACAAAGAACTAAATAAATAAATGTAATCCTCTCCAAAAAAAACCCTGCGACCTGACCCCGACGCCGCGGCCGTCTGGGTGAGTATTGATCCGCCGTCTACCTCCTTGTGTGTGTGAGTGTGTGTGAGTGTGTGTGTTTCGCGTCTCTCCGCCGAGTTCATTCAGTGCGCCCATGCGTCCCCGGCTTGTTTGCTTTCCTGTTATCGGGAGTTCTCAATGAAAGGCTTTTCACACACACTCGCTCAAACGCACTCGAACACCCCCCCCCCTCCCTCCAACACCACCACCTTCCCTCCGTCACCCGTCCAGGACGCAGACTCCAAACCAGACGCTGCTCCTCATTAGTTTCAGCGAAGTCGGATCCGCCGCTTCAAATGGAAAGCTCACGGCCGGGCATTACCGGGGGCGCCTCGGCTCGGCCGCTCGCCTCAGACTGCCGTTTATTCGTTATAGGACTCCCATTACATTATGACCTCAGAGGCAGCGGTTTGTATCGATCGCTGAGGTAGAAACCTTTGGACTCATTAGCCAGGCCTTCGACTCGGACCGGGTTCGGAGATCGGGACGTCACAACGGAAACCCAGCACCCCGTTCTGAACGGACCGCGATCGTGAATGTGCGAGACGGCATATGTGTGTACGGTGGGCATGTGTGTGTGTGTGTGTGGAAGCCCACAGACGTGGGGGGCAGGGGGTTAGGACGGCAGACATGGGGACAAAAGCAGTGGGCCCCATCCAGACAGTCTGGGTCAGACTTCATCACGGCCTGGGGTTGCACGGGTCATCCAGCTGCAGAAAGAGAGACCGGGAGAGCCGGCGAGACGGGGCGAGAGGGGGGCCCCACCGGGTTAGAGGTGGCGGGACTCTTGATCCTGGCTCATTCTTCAATCCCATAGAGCGTTTCGAGAACAAGTCCGTCTCTGTCTACCTCCTCTCCCTCTCGCCGGGCGTCCTGCTGAGAGATTCAGGTGAATGCGTTCCGACCCGCCGCGTTCTTTTTGAGTTGTGGGCAAAGTGTGGAAGAGTCTGCAGCAGGTTCACACACACACACACACACACACACCGGCTCAGGAGGGGGAAGGGAGTGACGGCTAGCAATTATTACTCTCGTTATGACCCGCCGTCACTTACTCCCGATCTCCGGCGTCTGTTGATCTGTAATGATAGATCTTCAGCTCTTCGCGTCTGTTATTCATCTCCCGGATGTGTTCCCGGACCACCGTATAATTAACGAACGTCATGATTTATACCCAACGTGCATCAGAAAGCCGTTTTGGGGCAGGTTCTCCCGAATTCATCCGTCTGTGCGCTCGCAGATTTGGAAAACAGCAACCATCACGTCTGTTAGTTGGATGTAAGGAGTTTCGGGGTATTTTCTCACTTATAAGTTGATCAAACAAAACAGTCACTGTACCACCAGGTGGTGGGAAGTTGTGGTGGGGGGGGTGATAGGAGGAGGAGGAGGGGTGTGCTCTGGTGGCTCTCAGTTATCCAAAAATCAACGGCGTATTGTCTGGCCGCATGCAAAAGTGCACGTTCTCGTCTTTATCTGCGATCAAAACGCAAGAGAGAGAGAGACGTCAACAAAGGCACCTGCACGGCCGACGCCGCGAGTCCGGGTCCGAGGACGTGCCGTCTGGTGCGGACACTCAGAAATGCGGGCGTGTGGAGTCTTGTCGGGGTGGCGCGTTCGGCTGATGCAAACGTTCAGGCGGTTGCTCCATCAGCCTCCGTCAGTCTCGTGCATGCGCCTCAGGTTTTTTTTTTTTTTGCACGAACAGGACTTTAAAAGTGAAGCTCCGCTGAGGGACTCGAATGGGAACTCTGATTCTGATTGGTTCCTTCAGTCGAGCACAGAACGGATAAAGTATGAGCATTAAGGCGCTCATCAGTCAATGAGGATCTCCAGTCGAGCAATATGAAGCTCACATATGAGCACAGGCGTGCAAACACACACACACTGTGCCTCCCGGGTCTGCCCCATCCCCCCTCAACTAAGATAATCTCACACACTGGGAGAGTGTGTGTTACTGTGTGTGTGTGTGTTAGCGCGTGTTGGAGGGAAAAGGGGAGGGGAGTGTGTGAGACAGGATATGGGAGTCTTTGATGAGGCTGTAAGGCGGAATGGACTGTGCAATAACAGTACCCTAATCAGAGCAACTGTCCACAAACACACACACACACACACACACACACACACACACACACACACACACACACACACACTGTAAAACAGGCCTGAGACGCATCACCGCAGGCGTCCATGCACCGCCCCACACCTCACATCGGCACTCGGGACCCGAGTTCGGTCTTTAAACTTTTTTTTAAATTTATATATTTTTTTGTCTTAGATTTTAACGAATTTAAGATTTAATGATTTAATAAGAAAAACTAAAATCAATCAGGTAAACTACAGAGAATCAGACTAAACGTGTGTGTGTGGGGGGGGGGGATGCAACCGTGGTGAAGATAACAGCAGATAGATTATAAATTGTTCATTAACTGTTTTGTTTTTTTGAAGTCAAAATATGGTCCCTATTGATATTTCACAAAGTTCCTTTAATTCCAAGGCAAATGGATTGATGACATCATAGTGCGGAGTTACAACTCTGCTTTAATTGTGATATGAAGCTGGGGAACTGCCGTTGCTAGAATTACAAAGCGCTGCTTTAACCCCCGACTCGGTCGGCGGGAGTCGGGTCTCGTTAGAACAAATTTAATTGCTTATTTTTTGTAAAGGGAGTAGTGAAGCATATTTAGAGACTAAGAACGCGAGACAAGAGTTTGTGAACCTAAAAAAAATTAGAATCTTAAATAAAGAAGGCGTTCTTCCAACATGGAGAACTTTGATGCTGGGTTGAGGACCCAGGCTGGCGAGGCTCGAATGAAAAACACCGGTTCTTCAAACGAGGTTTCCTTTCGGCGGCAGAACTGATCAGCAATATCCTGCTGAAGCCTTCACAGGCCGTTCCGCTGACCGTTTCGGTTTATAGAACCGGGATGGCACCGAGCCCACACAGCCGTGTGAAGTCGTAAAGGAAACGGGCTCCACGGGAGGAAGAGGGCGCCGCAAAAACACAACTGTCCTCTGCCTTTGGTTTCATTTTGACGTCAGAATGAGTAATTATGTTCCTTCACCTGTCAGAAACGGGTGGCGGTGCGTGCGTACGGGCCCGCGGCGCACACGCTACGCCTCGACTCGGGGGCCCGGAGGAGCTGGACTCATTTTCGAGCGGGTCCCCGGCAGAGTGGTGCCGTGAAAGGAGCGCTGTGTAGCTACGAAAATATCAACAACCCCCCCAGTTTCAATATTTGGTTTAGAAACTAAAGAAGAAAGTCCTTTGACGCCTTTAGATTCCACCTCGTTTTTGTGTCCAGGCAGAAAGACACGTCGCCATGGAGACGCGAGGAAATTAAAGTCGTAGCTATGACTGAAGGATTCAACGTTGCGCATATAGTGACACAACTCTGAAAAGTTTGTTCAAAATGTATGAAACGGAGAACAGGTTCAAGAACAGGTTCCATCCGCCGAATGCCACTCAATCGATCACGTTCTGCGTCTGCGGTTCTAACGGTTTACAGTATGAGCTCGAGTTTAGTTTCATTTTCTCTTTGTAGCGTTTTCTATTCAATCCTGATTCTCACAAACGTCGACAAAACACACACCATCTGAACATTCAGTCCCAAAAATCAACCACCTCGCCAGCGTTTATTTGCAGGAACAGTTTGGGGAAGGTCCTCTTCTGTTCCATTTGCACAAAGTTCGATTGGCTGGGTCTGGTGTGGAAGACGCTGACTAATCAAAACGTATGCTGACCAGGCGTTTTCCTCCCGACATCAGTGCCCAACCCAACACACGCTCATCTGGTTGAAAGCTATTCCAAAACTGACCTCTTAAAATCGTTGCGTCGATCTTTTGCACGCACGCTTTTGGTTTTATTTCTTATTTCTACGTTTTGTTTTCTTGGCTGTAGGTGCTTCAGATATTATTTGTATTATTACAGAACCACAAAAATTGACATTGCAGATACTATTGTTACTAAAACCCCCGACGGTACCTGATATTACATCATAGATACAATATTTAAATCTTATTTAAATCTAGATTATTTTATTTTATTATACATTATTTATAGTTAAGTTACAGATCAGTGAATCGTGTGCAGAAGGCGTTCATTCGTTTGCAGAGGTTTGGTCTCCACCCCACTTTGGGTGGCCTCTGCATGTCCTCCATGTGCCTCAGTGGGTTGTGTCCACATGCTAAAGACATGCTGATGGGTAATTTTGGGGGATACGAATTGCCCTTCTGACAATTTCAGTAAACGTTTCTGTCGGGAAGAAATCCATGATGAGATTTCGACATTAAACTCCCAAATAAGCCTAAAAATTCCCAAAGAAAATAATTATCACCAAATCAAAACAGGGGTAAAGGATGCATCATGTAGAACTGATCACTTCAATCAGATTAAAATACACCTTTTGTCCTGTAGTTTGGTGCCGTTCTTAATGTTTAAACACTTTTAACTATTTCTGGTTCAGTTTTAGTCGGCAGTGTGCGAGGCGAGCGCCGCATGAGTTGCCACAGATCATTAGTGGATCAGATAATAGTCGGCGTGAGTCTGTGCCAGGCTGCCAGCCTCCCCACGCCGCGTACCACACACTGTTCCCGTGTCTGACGCTGCACACTGGAGGAAATGAATGGGTTTAGCTCAGGGTCAGCGAGCTGCAGTCGCATTTAGATCAGCGCGGTGGAACCGCTTAACCCAACTCAGCCTTCGCATCCACAGTGGGAGTCGCTCTACGCTCTCTGTCTCTCCGAAACGTCCCGCCCCTCCCAAACGGCTGGCTTCCGACGGCTCGGATCGGGTAATCCGAGTAAGCGGAGTTTTACTAATGATGCTTTCCACATGAGCCAGGCTTTTAAGAGCCATCTATAAAAGAGAGAGCAGAAAAAGTGACTACAGATTTAACACCATTCCACAAAACTGACGCGAACGGCATGATGGAGAGGCGGAGCCACGTTCCAAACGAACGGGACGGTGATTTATACGGACAGGGAGACAGCTCGAGGGGGAAGAGGATGAAAGATTGTGAAGGGAAAAGACATAAACAGGACAAAAGCAGAAAGGAAAGGGGAGAGATGGCCGTTATGGTAAATACTGTGTGTGTGTGTGTGTGTGTGTGTGTGTGTGTGTGTGTGTGTGTGTGTGTGCGAGAGAGGCATGCCGTCCCCCCCGTCGTCCATATATATTTTATTTCCCTTTTATTTATCTTAAGATTTATTTATTCATCTTCAAGCTATTTGCTGTAATTAGAATCAAATGACAACAGACCAGGAAACCGTCCAAATACATCAGCATCCATCACAGGGCTGACTGACACACACACACACACCTTATTAATTCACCCACAAGAATGTGTTTGGGCCATTAAAGGGAACACAGTTAGACACAGGGAGAACATGCAAATGCCACACAACCCGGCATGGGAATCAAACCTGGGACCTTTGTAAGCCAAACGCACCACAATACATTACAATTTTCATGTGTAACAACCGGAACTGACATTTTGTGTGTTGATTTTTCACTTATTTCAGTAAAGTAACTGAGGGTGAGGTTGTTCAGGGGGGGTGGGGGTGGGGTTGTGTCCAGGAGGGTTGGGAGGGGGCAGAGCAAGGTCCTTTACAGTTACTGTGCAATTGGAATTAAAGCGAGGTACACAAAGATCTGCTTAAGACTGAACATGTCCACCCACGGCCCACCCACCACTCCACACCACCCACGCCCACGCCCCTCACACAAACCATAATGGAAATTAAAATGTAAAGTAATTCTTGTAAAAATGCAAAAATGTCCAAAAAAATAGTTACAGGAGACGAAAGACATAAAGGACATAAAGGAATGTGAGAGAGGACGAAGAAAATGGCTGTCAGATTTAAAGACACGTGAACCGTGAGGAAAAAAAACCCAAAACGGTAGACTCGTCGCAGAATTTACGTCCACGAATAAAGAAACGGCGTGTGAGGTACAGGGTTCACGCAGGGGGAACGCAGAATGATGCACATGGTGACGGACAGGAAGGAGAGCGAGACAAGCAGAAAGAGAGCGCGAGAGAGAGGCTTCGGAGAATGCCAACGATGCAAAAAAAAAAAAAAAAAACGCAAGAGAGGAAGAGCGCGGTGATGCCGTTACCTCTGAAGGAGGAAGATACGATCCAGATGAACACATGACTGACTCATCTGTTAAAAGACTCCCGTCATGTGGTTTACGTTCAGCGGTCTGTGACTGCACGCAAAATCCTCCGTGCGGGGGGTTCAGGGGTGAAGCACGAACAGCATCCACCTCCACACGGCAGGGCCGCTCTCACGGGACACGGTCGGCAGACACGGAAACCGACCGCGGACCGCGGCACACCAGGGTACAGATATGTATATGGTCAGGAGATGGAACCATGTGAACCAGAGCAGTTCCCGCATTAGTTCCTGCAGGATGTCGAGGGAGCATGCATCGGTAATGAGGGGTCCAGATGGCCATGTCAGTGTAACAGATGAAATGATCTCAGTGGCTGAGAAAAGGCCTGGGTTTGGGGGTAGAGGGTAAGGGGTCGGGGTGATGGAGGAGGACAAGGGCAGGAAAAAGGTAAGTAGGTGAACGGGACGTGGTCTTAGTGAGAGATAAGAACCCCGGTAAACTCCGGTTCCTCTATCAGAGTGGGATTAACACATCGCACAATCAGCACGTTGAACTAATCAGGACAACAGACAGGGCTGTGTGTGTGTGTGTGTGTGTGTGCGTCACGGAAAAGAAATGGAAATGAGAAGCACGGCGTCAGCCGAAGCTCGGGGAGCGATAATTCCCCCAAAGAGAGTCCCGGGGACGAGAGAGAAAGAGGATGAGTGAGAGAGAGGCAGGTTCAAAGCTTCGCCCGTGCCAGCTTTGAGATTAACGCGCCGCTAATCCACCCGGCTCCAAGAGCTCGTCAAAAAGCCGACGACAAAACCTGGAGCTTTCGGTGACGGGCGCGCCCGCTTCCGCGAGGCGGGGGACGAGGATGCGCTCAAATCGCAAACCTCATCCCATGATGTCATCACACAGGTCGGCCCCGAAAAAAAAAAACGAGGGAAAAAAAAGGTGTCGGACACGTTTCTTGGCACAGAGGTGGGTCCTATCCCGGGACTTGAAGACAAAAGGAAGAACATGCAAAATGGACACATCTGTGTTATCTGGAAATTAAATCCAGCTTTTGAAAGAAAACATTCTGGTAAAATCCATCCATCGTCTTGCGGTGGGTTCGTGGGGACGGTCTAGAGGAAAATGTTTGGGGAACGGGGCAATTACACCCAAAACCCACAAATGATATATATATATATATATATATATATATATATATATATATATATAGGGGCAATTTAGAGTAGTCCAATTTACCCTAAATCCTTGTTTTTGAACCGTGGGAAGAAACCGGAGAACGTGGAGAATACCCATGCAGACACAAGGGAGAACATGCAAATTACACCTAGATTGGGATTTGAACCCGGAACCCCAGGACTGTAGTTGAACATGCTAACCGATGTGCCGCCGTTCCGCCCGAAACAGTCATATGTACGTATTATACATGTTTATGGGTTTACTGACAGAAAGAGATTACAGATTACGATATAGATTTAATCTGGATTAATATTTTTATGGTCACACATGGAGGTCGGAGGTCATTGCTGGATCCTCTGAATTATGAGGTGGTTTAAGGGTCATGATGCTGATGTTGCTACGTAAAACTAACGCAACAATCAGGCAAAGACGTCAGTAACGACCTCGGCGTAAGGCTGCGCTACGAGCACTCTATGGTATTGTGCTTTGTCATCCTTCTTCAAAATTATTAAGAGTTATGAACCTTCAACCACAAAGCTTTATTGGCATGAGCAATAGCAACATTGGCATTACACATCTTAAGCCACCTCATGACTCCATGGCTCCGGTGACGTACAGGAGAAAAACACACACGAGGGAAGAAGTTTCCGGCTCTGCACTTATTTATTCAGCACGCAGCGTGATGCGGGGGATTATATTTTTAGTGCAGACGGCAAAAATGGCAGCGCGACTTCAGGAGTTTTTCTGCGTCCTGCAGATCCGATGAAACGTCCGACCGTCCGGAGCTTTATTTCATTTTATTGATATAAAAGCGCAACTGTGGCCTGGATGAGCATCTTAAACCCGCACGCAAGAACCATTTAAAGAAGCGCGGTTCTGAGTCACATCAATACTGAGCTGAATCAGGTCTCACAGAGTGTTCGTACTGCTTCGTATTGTTCGTATACAAATCATATTGAAACCACATGGTATGTTCGGTCGCAATTTCTCGCTCGTATTACGCTCGTACAGCGAGATCATTCCGAACACCTTACATAACGTCACAGTATTCTGTATTGATTATAAACCACGCCCTCGTACAGACGCTCCTCCACTAATGATGGGGTTACTCTCTGTTGCTTGACTTTTATTAATACAGTATACAGTAGTGACTACAGACTGAGGGCGCTGTTGCGCAGCACCTGAGAGTACTCTACTGCGTATCGCCACTTTTTATTATCTTGCACTTAATCTCTACTAATGTTGCGGGTGGTGGGGGGGGGGGTCTCCATGCCCATCCGGGGGGGAACGTTTCAGGCACTGGGGTGATACCCCCAAGACAGGGCGCCAATCTATCGTTGAGTTGTTGTGAGAGTTTATATACTATCATTTACCTTAAATCCATGTTTTTAGACTGTGAGAGCCTACCGGAGAACCCGGAGGAAACCCACGCGAAAACTCCACCCAGTTCGAGATTCGAACCTGCATGCCCCGCCCGAGGAAATATTACAATTAAATACGGTATACAGTTTTTGTCCTGTTAAAGGATGAGAGAATCAGCATGGTGGAGCCCAGGGTTTAAACCCCCAGCAATCCCTCTGACACTGAGAGAATGCAGGACTGAACTTGTGCAGAGATGACTGTTGTGTGTGTGTGTGTGTGTGTGTGTGTGTGAGAGAGAGAGAGAGAGAGAGAGAGAGAGAGAGAGAGAGAGAGAGAGAGAGAGAGAGAGAGAGAGAGAGAGAGAGAGAGAGAGAGAGAGAGAGAGAAACAACAACTTGGTTCCAGGAAACAAAACCTTAAATCTTGATAGTAAGTGTTCGGCTCTTCTGGTCGATGGAAGTCACGACTTCCTCCTGGATGAAGATGCACGTTGTTTTAAAGGTATAATTACCGTAAAATTGGCTTTAATAGGTTAACGGAGGAGGCGAAGGAGTGTAATGACCATCGGGTTTAAAGTTAGCGGTGGATTATTTTGGTGGAGGTGTATATAAAGTGGCGTTGACTGAAAGAGAGACAGAAAGGAGAAACAGACCTCGAGGTTTCTGGCTGACTTGTGAGAGAGTTATGACGTCAGCAGCACAACGCTCTTCTGCCCCAGTGGTCATAACTGACATGAGCAGTGATCTGAGCCGAGAGGAAGTAGAGGACAGGCCTATGGGTGTGCACGCCCAACACACACTCACTCGTCTCCTCTGTACTCCTAAATTCACGTCGTCCACAACAAGACGCATTATAATAAATGGTTACAAGATAAATGATTTTAATTAAATGAATTGAAATGATTTAGGGCGGCACGGTGGCTTAGTGGTTAGTACGTTCGCCTCTCAGCACTAGGGATTCCCGGTTCGAATCCCCATCTGGGTGGAGTTTCCATGTTCTCCCCGTGTCTGCGTGGGTTTCCTCCGGGTTCTCCGGTTTCCTCCCACAGTCCAAAAACATGGATGAAGTCAATTGAATTCTCCAAATTGCCCCATAGAGTGTGTCTGTGTGAGTGAGTGTGTGCCCAGCGATGGATTGGCGCCCTGTCCTGGGTCTATCTGCCCAGCGCCCGAGACGTTCTCCCCTGGATGGGCATTGGGAACCCCACCGCGACCCTAATAGAGGATAAGCGGGAGATAATGAATGAATGAATGAATGAAAGCTTTGAAGCGTATGACTAACCTACATTAAAAACCTATATATATATATTAGACGAATGAGTCTCCATTATATGTTACAACCTTACAGGTATGTTTAATTCCGTTCGGAAGAACCTGATTGGTCCACCGAGCCGTGAAATCTCAAAGACTTTAGAGTCATGTTCACTCCCCCCAACATCAGTACCCGACCCAACGAATGCGCTTCTGTCCGAATGAACAAAACGTGGGCAGCACGGTGGATTAGTGGTTTAGCACGTTCTCTTCTCAGCGCTGGGGATTCCCGGTTCGAATCCCAATCGAGTGGAGTTTCCATGTCCTCCCCGTGTCCGTGTGGGTTTCCTCCGGGTTCTCCGGTTTCCTCCCACAGTCCACAAACATGGATCAAGTCAACTGAATTCTTCAAATTGCCCCATATAGAGTGTGTCTGTGGGAGTGAGTGTTTGCCCAGGATTGTCCTGGGTTTATCTGCCCAGCGCCCGGGATGTTCTCCCCTGGATGGGCATGGACATGGGGAACACCCCCCCCCCCACCCCCGCGACCCTAATAGAGGATAAAGCGGAAGATAATGGATGGATGAACCAAACGCCCCACATGCTCTCTGAAATCTTAAGAGACTTTTCAGAGCAGTGGAAGGAAGCTGTTACAGCTGCGAACATGGGACCGAAACAAACTGCGTTATCCTCTTAATACACACACACACACACACACACACACACACACACACACACACACACACACACACACACACAGCCCCAGCCTGAGATTAACTGCCGCCTGGAGCAAACGTTATAACAGCGTGATGTTAAGCGAGGAGATTAAACTCAGATTAAACAAGTGTGTAGGCTTTTGTTCTACTGTGCATCTCCTCAGGCGCATACACATTTAGCATCGTATCGCTTCATCGAGGTTCCACCACGCGTTATTAAAAAGCAAACCGATGAGGGCCAGAGCGCCACGCTCGGCGGCCAATAAACCCGCCTTCGCCGCTTTTTCCAGGGTTCAGCCTTTAAAGTGCGAAACATACCAAGTGGGTCAGCGTCTAACGTGTGGAACCGTGTGTGTCTCTCTTCCACAGGACCGGCCGGGGACGCCGCCGCGATCGTCACAGTTGACTGGATGAAGTGGCTCGTCCCTCCCTCCTCCGTTTTTATTATCCCGCCTGTCCTGCTTTCGCTGCTGCTAATCCCCAAGCCTACCCATCCTCCGCCGCGTACCATCCATATTCATCATCTTTAAGCCTTAATGAAGAGCGCAGCGCGACGTGGAGGAAGGGAGGCGCCGCACGCCGAGCTCCCGCTGACGGAGAGGGAGGGCCAAAGAGGGACCGGCGAGATGCTCCGAGTGAGTGACGGATGAAAGGGGACAGGAGAGAGACGGGCGTGAGACAGACTGACAGGACCGATAACGCTGGTTCTAATCTACCGAGAAAAAGAAAGATGACGATGACGGACGCCGTGGAGAAAGGCATGAGACACCCGAGAGACGATCTCGCCTCGTCTTCCGTCCTCTTCAGACATCAGAGGGCGTTCAGACAAAACGGGAGCCGTGCTCTGTTCAAGTTATTCCATTTAGATTCATTCCTTCGGCAGACGATTCGTTTGTAGTCTAATTGAGCATCATGAGGACCTTTAGAACCGAAAGAGACCTCACGCTGATCCTCACACGGTCGCCAAGCGACTCACGAATCAGTTTAGTCTCTGTGTTTTCAGAAGGTTTTCGTGAATCCCGTCCTACGTGTCCTCCACCGCAGCGTCTCCGAAACATTCACAGCCTTTCACGGACGAAGCGAAGTAGCCAAAAACATTCGGAGTGGGCAACCTCATTATTAAATACACCTCCTTTATGATGTACTCAATGCAAACATATATTATAGTTCATGCTTCTCTACATACTTTACTCCAATCATGATGATCAGGAACCCCAAGTGACGGGTATTATTAGGGTGGTGGATGAGTTTCAGCACTTTGGTGACACTAACCTGGTGGTGCTGTGTTGGCGGGTGGCCATGTCGACCCAAAAGGGATTCCGGACTGAGGGTACAGAGGTCAGACCAGGACCAGGATTAGATCAGGATTTCAAAAAAAAAAAAAAGAAAACCAAACTACTTGCTGCCAAAGCTCCATTAAGCGCACTTATTGGTATTTTAGGCACACAGGAGTCTGTAGGCAGGTATTGTGGAGGTGCAGCCATGTCGTGTTTGCACATCTGATAAAGCGCGACTGTTATTTTGAGCTGCTCTCTCGACCGCCTTCGGGAGACAGGCTTGCAGTTGGAAATGAACAAACACACAGTCGCACAAAACATTCCGCCGCCGCCGCCGCCGCTACCCCCATTGTTTATGCAGGCAGGTGTGTGACAAGTGATAACAGAAGGGGAGCAGTATGTGGTTCAGGCAAGGAAGAGGTGCTGGTGTGTGTGTGTGTGTGTGGGAGTGATGTATTCCATGACACACACACACACACACACACACAACCAAACCACCAACCGTTAAACTGCTCAGGGCACCTCAGGGCAGGTGCAGTGAGTTGCTGATGCTCCCTCAGAGAACCAAGAAAGAACATTTGGATGGAGTGTCGTCGGATTCAGACTCACCCACCACAACGCAAAACGCCTTAAACGGGGTCTCCACGCTGGCTATGGGGCAATTAATCACCAGAGCTGCATATCCCGCAATTTAAATAGCCATCCGTCAGTTTGGCGGCAATACCGAGACACTCACAGATCAGAACAGATGTACGTCTAACCTTCAGCTATAACTTGCTGTTCTTTTTGTCATTCTGTGTCCCACAGTCTCTGCGCTGCCCCCCCCTGGCAGTTTGCATTCTGCCGACGCGTTTGGCGTTTATTTCTGTGGAGCGCATGTGAAGCAGCCGCCGCAAAACACAAGAGCATCCTGAAATAGCTGAAATGTTTTTTTAACTTGATAAATTTGCCTCTTTTTTTATTTTATTTTTTTTTATTTCAGGAAACTGATCTTCTGCTAATTCCACTTCAGCATGAAGTTCATTCGGATGCTCCACATGAGCTTTACTCAGCCATCTGTCGTGCCACACTTGGATACGGCATCCTCAGCTTGCCTCGCTGTGGGCTGTACCCTAGCTTTCCTTTAAAAAAGCTTGCAAAAAAAAAAAACACAACAACAACAAAAAAAAAAAGAAGGGGGCGCCGCAGCAGATGAGAGCGAACAGCCCAAGAACAAAAGAACAGAAGCATGCAGCATCTTCAAAAAAAAAAAAAAAAAAAAAAGATCCCCAGGGCTGGATGCAGTTAGACACTGTGCATGTATTATTAATGCACGTCTGACAGAGAGCTTTCATACAGGAAGCTCAGGCTGGGGTTAAGAGCGAGGTAAATAGAGCAGCTCACAGAGAGCTGTGGCTTTAGTCACAACCAGGACTTCGCAATTCCGATCTAATTATCTGCTGTATTCAAGTTCAAGTCATTTATTTATATAGCGATTTTTATAATAGTGCATTGTCACAAAGCAGCTTTACATTGTTATAAGCCTTTAAACCGCCAAAGCGACAGTGGCAAGAAAAAAACTCCCTGTTGTTTTAAGAAAGAAACCCCGGGAGGACCGAGACTCGAGGATCAGGTGACCCGTATTCATTCCAATTACAGCTGAAGATCAATCTAATTCTGGACATGGACGCGTTGTTATTCTGGAGCAGCTGATGGAGAACCGTGGGTAAGTGGTACCGGTGGTTCTGGTGTTTAAAAAGGCGTCCGTATAATAACGATCAGTGTGTCCTCGGCTAACATTCAACGCTGTCGGTGAGTTTTGAGCTTCAGACAAACCATCGACCGTTGATTGTACCCTGAGGACAGCTACACTCGCCGGGGCAGGAGAGCGGAACGGAGACGTTCGCAGAGACCCACAAGAAGACTTCTTGCACGTTGCGCCCCCTAAAGGCTGCGATAAACATTCATTGCTGTCGGTGGGTTTCCAACGAACACAACTCACTGATCAATGAATGCAAACTGCGGTTCAAACTCCTCTGAGAACTCGTATGAGCCCTATGTTAGAGCGACCGATTTGCTGCTCCAACTGACCATCATCGACCCCCCTGTCTGCCTCCCACCCCCACGGAGGGTAAAGCGCCAAGGCGCCCACGCGTGTGACTAAGAAACCCAAGATTTAAAGAGCGAACATCGACGTGTTGTGTTTTAAAATGCGTTATAAAGACAAAAAAATTTTTTTTTAAAAGAGCTATAGAATCATGCAGCACTCACATTACACATGTTCTCCATCATTAAAGAACAGAGTACAGAACTGCACAATGTAACTGTAGAACTACAATGTCCATCTGTACGGTGAGAGGAGCTGATGACTACCAAAAGCTACCGGACATGACAGGTTTAAAAAATCAAAAAATAAATCAAAAAATAAAAAAAGAGAGGAGCTGAAGACATGAGCGTGAGCCATACAAGGAGATGTGGATAATAAAGTGGCCGATGATGTGACTCTCTGATGTCCTCTGGTCCTTTGTCTGTCCTGTCAGTCTGTCTACCCTTCAGTAATCCTCACGCCTGCCCCTCCTCCTCCTCCTCCTCCTCCTCCGCCCCATTTTTATACAACAAAGCACATATTTCAATTACGGCGGCAAAGGAGAAGTATTCGGCCTGTTTGCTCAGCATCGGTTGAATCTGACCTCCACGCATTCGGGAAGTGAACGAACATCCAAACAATCGACTTGCTGAGTTCTTAAAATGAGCGACGCTCCGCTTTTAAAGGCGAGATAGGATCATCTGGAAGCAATCCGGCTGTAATTGCTTAACATAGTGGGAAATTTCCAACACATTGGCATTTTCCAGACAAAAACTAAAGACCACAATCTCTCTCTCTTGCTCACACACTCTCGTGTTATATAGTGGGAAGTGTCTGAGTGAGGGTGCAGGGTTCACGATGACCCAAAAATTCGAAGAGGAGTCTTAAAAGTTTTACGCGGAAAGATGAGAATGCACGGTGACACGGCGGCTCTGAATCGGGCGGCGAGAACGGCCTAAAATAGCCATCACGGACCGGCCGCGAAGTTTGCTCGGCCTCTGAAGCCGAACACCGGTGCCCAACATTCACCCAGCACAAGCGAACGACGCATTAGGTCGCGTTAGGTTGTAAACAGAGCACGGAACAGACGGACGATTCAAATCACGGGGAAACGGAGCGACGCTCGTTAAAGCAATCGTCTGAAAGGTCAACTCATGAAGCCCGGGAGGCGGCGGCGACTCGGCCGAGCGTGACGCCGCCTTTTAATGGCAGCGTTTCTGAATTCCGGCAGGATAACCATAGGACGTTTTACCAAGCGCATACGTGCGTGTGTTGTACATTAGTGCCTCAGTCCCTGCTCAGTGGCGCATCTGATTTTACAAGAAGTGACAGGAAGAACAGGCCGACCCATTTCCCCTGACCTGGAAGCTCTCGCTCGGCCTCGCCCCCCCCCAGCCACACGCAACAAAGTGAGAGAGTCGCCGAGCGTAAAGGCAGCAGAGGCGGGCGAATCCGGCACGCCGTCCCTAATAAATTATCTAAAACTAAAAGGGACCCGGCAGGAAGAGGGGGAGGAAAAAAAAAAAAAAAAAAACACAACAGAATGAATGCGAGGCTCTCTGCTCCCTCCATTTCCACCATGTTTAAGAGTTAATGTTCTGAACAGACACAAGATTAAAAAAAAAAAGGGATCTGCCCTAAACCACATCGTACTTAACACACGGCATTACCGTTTAATGGCCCTACACTGAATTATTCACCCGGGTGGATAACAGCGTTTATTTTTAACCCTGTCCGCCTTTCACTCATAAAGCATATTTCACGCTTATCCGGAGCCCGGCGACTGAACCCTCGCCCCGCCGTGTGTCCTCTTCCCCAAATCCCATCCAATTCCTTTCCATCTAATCCCTCGTAACTCAGAAGAAAGAGACGATAATGAACGCAGAGGGAGGAGAGACGGGCGAAAAGAGGAAAGGGCCGACGTTAAAAAAGGCCGACTTTTGCGCGAGGGGGAAATGAAATTTAGCTGTTAGGGCAGTTCAAGGGAAAGAGTGAGAGAGCATGTGTGAGAAAGAAAAAAAAAAGAGCAAGAGGAAAGGCATATGTTTGCCTCAGTTATGTGAGGACAGCCCTGAAGCATGTGTGCAGGAACGCGGCCAACTTTCTACATCTGGGTGTTTGAGTTCACCCGGGGCAAATGAGGATCCGCGTGAAAGACCTTTATCTTTGGGTACTCGCTTGCTGCTGCCGCCCTGTGGTGAGAGGGGCGAAGTGTTTCCAAGACGCGGAAAATGCAAGTTCAGGAGGTTTTCTCTTGACTGCATTCTGCAGCTGCAGTGACTCAGGGTTAAGTCTTGTGCATAAGGGAAAACTTTCGGGTGCTTTTGGGGGTCAAAAGGGCCAATACGGAGTCACAATCTCAAAACAAAAGTACCGGGACACACACAGAGTTTTTATAACGCGCCCTTTTAGGTAGGCCTTCATTCTTCTAACTCTGTGATGATTAAATCAGTCTCTTCACATCAAATGTCACCAAGTAACAGGACCGAAGTGCCCTCGGGGAAGCCACCTGACCCCCGATTGCTCCCTGGGCGCCGTGTGCAGGGCTGCCCACCGCTACGGGCATGTGTGCCCACTTCATCAGTGTGTATGTTTCACTGCACGGATGGACTGAATGTGAATAATAAATAAACCACTTAATACACAGCTAGGCGGCACGGTGGCTTAGTGGTTTGGCATGTTCTCCTCTCAGCACTAGGGATTTCCGGTTCGAATCCCCATCTGGGTGGAGTTTCCATGTTCTCCCCGTGTTCGCGTGGGTTTCCTCCGGGTTTTTATCCCACAGTCCAAAAATATGGATCAAGTCAATTGAGTTCTCCGAATTGCCCCATTTAGAGTGTTTGTGTGAGTGAGTGTGTGCCCAGCGATAGATTGGCACCCTGTCCTGGGTGTATCTGCCCAGCGCCCGATACGTTCTCCCCTGGATGGGCATGGGGAACCCCACCCCCCACCCGCGACCCTAATAGAGGATAAAGCAGAAGATAATGAATGAATGAATAATACACAGCTATAATTCTACAAATAGAGGTTCTCCACGTAGGTCAATTCTATATGGAGTTTGCATGTTCTCCCTATACCTGGATAGGTTTTCATTAAAAGGCATGCTGGTAGGTAATTTGGACGCAGCAAACTGACCTCCTATTGGAGGAGTCAATAATCAGGAGGGTTAAAACGGGAAGGGCATCTGATGTAAAACGGTGTCATGGTGGTGACCTCGTTATGGAAACCACCGAAAAATGAAGCGTGTACGTAAAACAAAGGGATTAAAGAAGCTCACGGACATGATTGACAAACTTTGTTCCGTTTATGCTCGTGTACATTCTGATTGTGTAAATAAAACACAGACATGGGACCCACGCGTTAGAAACTGAATGAATGTGATTCACCTGCCCGGTTAACTGTGTTTACTGTATTATAAACCTCACCGATCACTCCGTACACCCGGCTTTATGTTCATCATGTCTCTTGAGTGCATTCTGCGTTCAGTGAAATCAGGGCTCCTGTGTGAGCTTGTTTGGAAACGTATGCATTCCTCACGTGGAATTCCGCGTGCGGCGAGGAGATCACAGCGGCCACGGCGTTTATAAATAAACCTTTTAGAAAACTGCAGACACCATGAGGTTTGATTTAACGTCTCTCAGGGAAGGCTGACTTCTGAACTCACATTACACTCTGCAAATCATTCAAACCATCTGCAGATCCTCAATTCCACAGTGACATAATCCTTAAAATCCGTCCTGATCGCGTCTTTTTCTAAACAGAACAAGCAGAATGTATAATGAACGGCCACTTGATTAGATATATATTATATAATCCGGGTGGCATGGTGGCTTAGTGGTTTGGCATGTTTTCCTCTCAGCACTAGGGATTCCCGGTTCAAATCCCCATCTGGGTAAAGTTTCCATGTTCTCCCCGTGTCCACGTGGGTTTCCTCCGGGTTCTCCAGTTTCCTCCCACAGTCCAAAAAACATGGATCAAGTCAATTAAGTTCACCAAAATTGCCCCATATAGAGTGTGTCTGTGTGAGTGAGTGTGTGCCCAGTAATTGATTGGCGCCCTGTTCTGGGTGTATCTGCCCAGCGCCTGAAACGTTCTCCCCTGGATGGGCATGGGGAACCTCCCACGACTCTAATAGAGGATAAAGCGGGAGATAATGAATGAATGAAAAAAATATATAATCCTACATTTCCCTAGTTGATCGGCGCCACATCCAGGTTCGATCAGGGTACAAAGAAAGGTGGTGTATCTAATAAAGTGGCCGGTGAGTGTACAACCGTTGCCTTAACCGTTTATATCCATCAACTCTGCCATGTTTGGTTACTTTACTGCTGATCCAGACACATTCATCCTCGATCGCTTTCTTGGCCGCGCTGATGTTTTAAATCGGTTCCAGCTTGAGTTACTTAATGTCAATCGCATTAATTCACACACACACACACACACACACACACACACACACACAGTGACTGATGCATCTGTGAGTAACAGAGATCCTCTCAAATCTCTTAATTACGGCGAGCACATGGCACTGACACAACACTGCAAACCCCACAGAAACACTCCTCATTCTTACGGCCGTGTTTTTCTTTGTAATCTCGGTGATGAGTCAGGACAGAAAATCAGCCTCCATTCGTTTTGCGCCGAATTAATGGAGGACATCCGTCGGCTCATAATTTTCATTCATGTACGTATTTCATGCTGCCGCGGTTTTGGAAATCATGTAGTTTCTACGGTTCAGATCTTAATTCTTTAAACTTTTCTCATTCGCACGTGTCAGCGAGCAACACACGGCGGTTTGAAAGCCTCGCCATGCGGACAAGGCCCAGACAATGTGACAAAGGTTTCCATGCTTTCAGAGGCAGGACGAAATCATGAACATATCCGCTGCTAACATGTTGCGCACATCTTTGCACACCTTGTGCACATTTATAAAGAACTGCTGCAAAATAAGAACTCTTAAGATTTTACGATTTGCACATGTGGCTCACACCACTAGGGGGCCATCTGTCCTGTTACCCATCCTAATGTTAACTGTTTACAAACTCACTAAGTGTTCCATTACTTGAACGTTAATTGTACTGTGTATCGTCCTGTATTTATTGTGATCCTGGTGTTTGCACTTTATGTTGTTTGTGTAGTAGCTGTTATGTGTAGCACCTCGTTCCTGGAGAACGCCGTCTCGTTCCACATATACTGTACAGTATTTATATTGATGGAATGACAAATAAAATACTTGAAAACTTGAAGTCGCCTACACAGCAGAAAAAACGTGTAGGTGAGAACAGCTGGTACGTCCGAAATCATCGTTTAAGCAATTAATTGCAATTCAAAACTTTACAATTAAATGATCCTAAAAGGGACTCGGCATCGTCATGACGACATGAATAGGAAAAATGTGTATTATGCCGTTCTGATTTTCACAAAAGAATTTTTGATTTTCTATTATAAGGAATATTTTTGGTGTCAATATTCAGACCGTGTTTTCATTTTATGATAATTATCTCTATTCGTCTCCTCCCTACGTCCAAATAATACTTAGTAGGCATTAAGTAATAGGTATGAAGGGGCACATTATCCCATGATGCCACTTGAGCTGAATCGTGTGATCAAACTGACAAAAAGTAAAAGCAGAGACTGTTTAAAGGTGTAAATAAGATACAACCATGAAAATAAACCATGAGTGATCGGAGGTCAGACACCGATGTTGGGCGAGAGGACCTGCCTTGCAATCACGGTTCTAGTTTAGGGTTTAGGTCAGGGTTCTATGTAGGGCAGTCAAGATCTTGGACACCAAAATCGCCCAAACGGCCTTCCCCAAACTGTTGCCACAGAGTTGGAGGCATACAGTTGTCCTAATGCACTGCAAGGTGTGTGGTTTTCCCTGTAACAAATGAACTGAATACAATTTAAAGGATTAAATTTAAATCACATAGCATCCTGATACTTTTTTCCCTATAGGATTGAAGGTTGGAAACCGATGTATAAATGTATAATTCACATAAAGCTGCAAAGTCATGTTTACATGTTCAAGTTCCCACTTCATCACAAATAAAATGTATAATTGAAAAGAAATTAATTCAATTAAAACTGAACTCATATGTGAACGAGGTTGGCAGAGCCCGGCGACATCGCGAGGTCCCCACTGCGGGGAAATGTGGGTCAACACAGCGACCCCAACCCCGCGGGTGCCATGCTTCTGCTCAAATCCAAACACAGCCCATCTGACACTGGCCCAGCTTTAACAGAACAGCCGCCGTGCTGACTGGCCCCCTTTCCCATAATCCCATCGGTCACGCCAGCCTCAGCACGCAGGCGATTGGCTGGGGAGCTCGTGTATCCGTGGAAACCTGCAGGATGGATCAGGAAGTTGACAGGTTGTTCAGATTAAGGGCAGCGCCCCACTTTGTTCGGGCATTAAAACCGCGCACAGCTCTATTAGCCCCAAATAAATCCTAAATTTATTTTTCAACCCCCCACGCGCATGCACAGCAACCCAAATAAACACTGATCCTGGGTCAGAGGATTGGGTGTGATCTGGCGCCGCCCCCGACCCCGCATCATCGCCATCAGAGGACTTTACTGCTGGACTGCACCTTTAAAAACGTGCAAACAGAAATAACCTTCTGAAGACTTGATTAATGCAACACGCTCCACTTAACTGGATTAAAGGCTTATGTAATCAACCAAACGAGATTTTATTCAAACTCATCCCAGTTCCATAAACATGAAAAATAACGCACTCGCAACAAAAACAACGTCAGCGTCTCCCAAAAACCTGATTCGAGCCACCAAGGAGCACGTTCCATAAACCCCGTCATCCGAGGGTTTACACGCTAAGTGTCGAAATGACATGAGGATAGTTATACAAAAAGGTTCCAAATCCCCACTGTTAAGTACGGAGGAGGTTTTTTCGGTCTGATGATCGAAACCTGTTACGCAGATTCACACCATAACGCTGCCGTGTCCTTCCTGAGGTGGTCCATGATATCCAAACGTCAGGAAGAACTAAACTGCAGCATCTACAATCAGTAAAATCCTGCTGCAGACTCGACTATACGCTCACCGAGCTTTGTAAGGAAAGATTGTTGTAGTTGTTGTTGAACTGAACAAGATTCAGATGACTTATTAAGATTTAGATTCATTCATTCATTCATTATGTTCTGCTTTATCCTCTATTAGGGTCGCACGGGGGGGGGAACGTTTCAGGCGCTGGGCAGATACACCCAGGACAGGGGGGCAATCTATCGCTGGGCACACACTCACTCACACAGACACACTCCATATGGGGCAATTTGGAGAACTCAATTGACTTGATCCATGTTTTTGCACTGTGGGAGGAACCCGCAGAACCCAGAGGAAAGCCATGCAGACAAAGATTTAGACTTAGGTAAACTTTATTGTCATTCAGATATAGACTTGGTGTACGCAGAACGAAATTTCGTTGCATTTGCTCGCAAGTATAAAAAGACATAGTGAAACTTGTACCATGTGTAGAAACATGGGTTTAAAGTATACAGAAGAAAAGAATTAAAAAAAAATATATATATATATATTCATTCATTCATTCATTATCTTCCGCTTATCCTCTATTAGGGTCGCGGTGGGGTTCCCCATGCCCATCCAGGGGAGAACGTCTCGGGCGCTGGGCAGATAGACCCAGGAGAGGGCGCCAATCCATCGCTGGGCACACACTCACTCACACAGACACACTCTATATGGGGCAATTTTGAGAACTCAATTAACTTGATCCATGTTTTTGGACTGTGGGAGGAAACCGGAGAACCCGGAGGAAACCCACGCGGACACGGGGAGAACATGGAAATTCCACCCAGATGGGGATTCGAACCGGGAATCCGTAGCGCTGAGAGGAGAATGTGCTAAACCACTAAGCCACAGTGCCGCCCTATATATATATATATATATATATATATATATATATATATATATATATATATATATATACACACACACACAGCAGCATAGGTTAAAAAAAGAAATGAGAATGAGATTTTTTAAATGAGTGTGATTTGTTGAAGGATTAAAATTTAAGATCAAAATCAGAATTAAAAAAGAAGTAGACATGTATATAGAACTGTATAAATATGTCAATTATATAATAACAAATATTTAAATTATAGCTATAAAATATAAATAAAATACCTGAGGTGTTTGAGTTGCACATAAACAGATGTAGTCTTGTAAATAGGAGGCGGAGCCGAGGAAAAGAGGGAGGTAATTGAGGTAGGAAGAGCTGAGGAGAGTTGGAGGCATGTGATGGCTGCAGTCTGTCCTGCTAGAATCAATGGCATCTGCTTATGTGTGTGTGTGTGTGTGTGTGTGTGTGTGTGTGTGTGTGTGTGTGTGAAACTGAAAGGCCTTATATTAAACTGAATCCACTGTAAAGTTTTAAAGTTACACAAATTTGCTTGTTTTCTTCCAAGTGCCATTATTTTTGGCCATGCTCCTCCCACTGCTTTGATCTCTTACCTCCTCACTCTCCTTAAGATTGTAGTTTATACCCCATTGCCCTTAAAACCAACCTTTACTTGACTTATTGCACCACCTTGAGGAGGATCTATACCTTCACAGTTTTCACTGACAAATAAAATAAGCCAGGACATGAGGTCCCCCCCCCCCCCCCCCCCACGCACACACACACACTCGGAAAAAAAATAAAGCTTTAAATGTAAAAAGGAGAAGACGGTTTAAATCGGTCTCAAAGGTTTAAACATGACATTAATACGGATAATGTTTGGGAAACAGGCGGCACGGTGGCTTAGTGGTTTAGCATGTTCTCCTCTCAGCACTAGGGATTCCCGGTTCGAATCCCCATCTGGGTGGAGTTTCCACGTTCCTCTGGGTTCTCCGGTTTTCTCCCACAGTTCAAAAACATGGATCAAGTCAATTGAGTTCTCCAAATTGCCCCATATAGTGTGTGTGTATGTGTGCCCAGTGATAGATTGGCGCCCTGTCCTGGGTGTATCTGCCCAGATACGTTCTGCCGAAACGTTCTCCCCTGGATGGGCATGGGGAACCCCGCTGCGACCCTAATATAGAATCAAGCGGAAGATAATGAATAAATGAATGAATGTTTGGAAACATGGGTTCTAGAGTGAACAGGTAACGGCTGTGTAACATCAGCAAATAATCAACACTACCCTGCCACCACCACCTCCACCTCCACCTCCACTGATCTCCTGGATCAATAAAACAGGGTGGTGCTGACATCATAAATACCGCATGCAGGCAAATCCAAACCACTTGGTTTCACAGGACACTTAGGAATTCTGTGAGCAAATGCAGTCCTCTTCACGACCGAATTTACAGCCCAATCATGTTCAAGCTCATAAATCAATTAAAGCCTGAAGCAACAATAGTGCCTTTCACTGCCCACCAGTTTACCAGGTCACCCCCCCTCCCCATGCATTTTCCCTGAACATCGCAACTTCACAGGTTTACATGAGCCAGTCACTTCGAGGTCACGATCGGCTGAACTCCCACTGACCCCAGAGGACATTACCGCGCCACCACCTGGCTGCGCAGAGCTGCAAACCAGACCTTTTACGTTTTCAGAATAGAACAGCGTCACAAAGCTGCTTTGCAGAGGATTTAAACACACAGTTCGTGATACTGAGGTTATGATTTTGTCATGCTGTGAATAAAGACTTACATTAAAGACCAATCAGAACGCCAGGTTTAAAGCACAGAATATAAATGTATGTATTCATGTATTAGTTTATTCATTTTACGAAATAAAAAACTCCAAATTTAAAGGCATGTAACCATTTGTTTTTGGTGCAGCGTTTGGTGTGCTGTGTTATTTAGCATGTTCTCATCCTTTTTTTTTTTTTTGTTAAACTTCGATATTCACATTTTTAGTCAAAACTGAGAAATATAACCTTTATTTTGTAGTTTAATTGTTTGAAGTCAGCGCTGCATCGACTAGTTCTGTTGAAGTGACACAGCGACACCCAGTGGAAACGCACAATACTGTTCAAACGTGGCGAGTAGGTGGCTGTATGTGTGTGTGTGTGAGAGAGAGAGAGAGAGAGAGAGAGAGAGAGAGAGTGAGAGATATACTAAAGACTGCTGACTTTCTTTTATACTTTAATAATTATTTAATATCATCGTCCACAACGGTCTGCGAGAAACAACACAGCATTATTGTGAATTTGATTTTAAAATGGGGGATTTCTAAATTATTTGTATTATGTAAGTTAATTCCAGGAAATTTGATATATATAATTAATATAATTTTTCTATTTTATTTTATATATATTATACTCCTCATTTAACAGCAGCCTCGTCTCCGCCGAGCATCCTGCACCGTCGTCACATTCAGGAACACTTCTACTCTGTACAGGGTGGGGTGGCTGACGGTGACATGTGCATGTGTGGTGTATTAGTATTTGTTGTGACCTCAAACTCACCGATTCCATCCCGATCACCTGCAACCATCAGGTCACCGCAAAGCCCTAAACAAAAGGCAAACATGATCATTAACTACGCTGAATAAGCGGATCAGCCAAATTTGGATTTCACACTGCAAACAATAAACATGAAAGGTGAATGAGTCTTTTGATTATCTTAAAATAATCTATAAATCAATAATGTTGAAATCAAGAGTATATTATTATAGTTTCAGTATTACGAGCTCTGGACAGGTCAGTAAACACAGAGTAAACACAGAGTTAGAGATAAAACTGTAACCCTCGATTAAAGATTATATCAAACATCAATATTGACACAAGGTCTGTGTGAAAAACCAAATCCCAGTCTGTAGTGTTGTTTACCAGCATGCACCTGGTACACACAATAAAACAGATCTGGTTAAACGAAATTTTAACTCAACCTTTGTTACTCAACCACCAACCACTGTTATTCAACCACTCAATCACCTAAATCATGACTGACATGACAAACTGGCCTTCACCACATGGTGGAGGATACGCGACCCTACATGCTTCACTCTCTGAATCTACAAACACACCAATCCACATCTGGACTCACGTTTCCAGCTTGCTGCCCACCAACGTGGACACGATGCACACGGCAGCTCCGCCTCCTCAGCACGGGTCGCATCTTTATTATTGTTATATTGTACAAATGGTCCACAAGCTGCAAGTATGTGACCCACAGACAACCTCGATGAGATCAAACACAACTGAAATTTATGGTCCTAATCTTCACTATCAGCGCCAGTTGTCTCAGATAAGCACTGCAGCACATCCTCTGACCGCCCAGGTCGCCTTCAATCCACAGCGGGGATGAGACGATGATCAAAAACAGGACAATGCGGGGCGTTTGCTGAATATGAACATAACATACTGTGAAAAACAATGTTAAAAAAAAAAAATGTGTCCCTTAACGAACACATCAACAAATCAAAGCAAGTGTGACTTTATTTTTATTCCTTGCAATTCGAGCCACTTGGTCTAAACCAATTTTTTTATTTCTTATTTTAAGAATGTCGTCATGACGATTTCAATTCGCTCCCATGATAAATTAATTATAACACTTTCAATCTTGATTCATTGAAAATACGATTCATCGTTAATCCTGATCCACAGCATGCCGAATGATATAAAGCTATAAATGATATAATTCAAGATTAAAAATACGTAAGCCCAACAAGCTGTGGAAGAACCGGACAGTCAGTAGGTCCGCCTTTACTGAAGAGAGAATTTGGGGTAAGTTCACAACCCTGTCTTCTCTTTATTGGTAAAGTCATTTGTAAAGAGAATTTCATCGGTCATATTGATTTCAATTTTGGCATCTCGGGGTGATCGACGTGTCAAAGGTGGAACAGAAGGGACCTTTAAAGTACACTTAATGTAATTAACCTTTACCCTTTATACTCTCCAGCAAACAACGAAAGGATGAGTTGCTTAGAAACTGGAACGAAACGACCAACAGATGAATCTCCGACAAACCCACAATCAACCTGACTGATCCGTTTAGCCGCTGTACTGTATTTTGGGACTTTGGTCATGTGATTGGATGCAATAAGTGATCATTCATCCAACTCATTATAAAGCACTCAGTATACATGCACTGATTCAGAGTTGATTGAGGGTTAGCAATGCAACAGATCATAATTCTTTGCTTCCTCCTTTTTGCTGCAGATAAATTCCAAGGACGATGTTGAACAGTGAAGGATCAATAACCTTCCTTCCAGAAAAGACGCGACTGATTCTATAGTGAATACGATTTTTTAAAAATAATTAATTATTTAAAGAAATCTCTATTTATCCGTATTTACAGTTCCATTTTGATGGAGTTTGGTTCTTGACAGTCGCAGAGTAAATTTTCTTTGGGTACTCCAGCACACCGTCATCTGATTCATTTATGACGAGCCTTTTTGGGAACGTTGGTTTTAAATAATGAGAACCTTCTCCCTTTTTATTTACTGCGTCCATCAAATTATTCATCTCGTTTGTTTTGTCCACAAGTGGTTTGTGTGCCACATTGTTCTGTCCTGCAGTCACTGCGGATTAATCGTCTAGTCCTTTCCAGTGTCATGTGACTTATTATCACGATTAAGTAATACAACGGGAAGGAAAATGTCTAGATTTTTTATAATCAGCTGAAAATACATGAGATTCAACTAAAAGTGTTGAAGAGTGAGTTATTAATGACCAGTGAAAGTTTGTTCAGAGAAACAGCTGATCTGGAGACAGCTTGATGTTAATGTAACAGTTAGAACATAAAGAATCTGATAATAAAAAATAAACATGTATTTTAATCTTTTTGGGGTACGTAATATTGGGGTAAAAAGATCAGATCGTACTCAAATGTTAGGACTTTATGGTGCAACATCTCTAAAGCTTTTTCAGATGCTGCTGGGTGACTGTAAGGGTTTGTCCTCACATTCCTCCTCACAGCTTGTGAATGTGAGGTGGGGGTGCAAAGTTTTGGCCAAGTTCAAAAGTTCAGTGTTTATGACTTGCTTTAAAAAGTGCATATAAAAAAAGACTGGTCTGTTGTTGGCTCTTTAGTCTGTTGCAGAAGGTTAAATGGGTTTAATTTAACACGCCACCATCAATAACACGTTTTATAATAAATAAAAAAACTCAACTACAAAATCAAACCAGACATCTATATTGAACTTGCGATTTTCTGAGAGACATCTAATAAATTAATTAAAAAAAAACACGGTATTCCTTAAAGACACGCAGTTTAGTATTTATTCTAAAGTGTAATAAAATCCAACAAATCAAATAAAACAGATAAATGGAGGTTGATCGTTACCGCTGGCCGCCGTTCTGTAATTCATCTTCTGATCTTCATCCACCCTGTAGTTTGTTTTTTTCTTCACGATCTGCAATAAAACTACACGTTCTGCCACATGTCTCGTGTGCAGGACAACATCTCTGAACTTGGAACCGCGTTCGTCCGTCTGCCTCCTAAAAGCGTCACATTCTGCGCTCCAAACGAACGCAGGCGAGCCGGGCTACCTGGGGGCGTTACGGGTTCCCACGGCATCATGGGAAATGTAGGAGGATGCCCGAGGAGTCACCTGTTCTGTAGTCGGATCAGTATTGATTAATAAAAACGTCATTACTTTTAATATCCCGTTGTTAGTAACTTTTGGAAAACGTGAACACTTTTATTTAAATAAAAATGACTTTTTATTAAAAAATGCAAATGGCCAAAAGTATGAGGCACACCTCAAAATCATCCAACTTTTTAAAGGTCTAATTATTCAGTCACATGGCCACTTAGAGCGCTTAAAAATGTGCAATTTTGGTGGTAGTTTCAGGTGAAACTCGTTCATGTGGTTTGTATGAGAAAAAACAAAACATGGATAGTGTCGAGCTCTGTTACATCTTTTGGCTAATAAATTGTTTTCGAGCACAAATATTGCAAAATAACCTCAAAATTAATTAATTCATTCATTATCTCCCGCTTATCCTCTATTAGGGTCGCGGTGGGGTTCCCCATGCCCATCCAGGGGAGAGCGTCTCGGGCGCTGGGCAGATAGACCCAGGACAGGGCGCCAATCCATCGCTGGGCACACACTCACTCACACAGACACACTCTATAGGGGGCAATTTTTTGAGAATTCAATTAACTTGATTCATGTTTTTGGACTGTGGGAGGAAACCGGAGAACCCGGAGGAAACCCCTGGAGACATGGGGAGAACATGGAAACTCCACCCAGATGGGGATTCGAACCGGGAATCCCTAGTGCTGAGAGGCGAACGTGCTAAAGCACTAAGCCACCGTGCCGCCCCTAACCTCAAAATTGTGGGTTATTATTTGATATCTTATGTTGATCAGCAGGGCGGCACGGTGGCTTAGTGGTTTAGCACGTTCTCCTCTCAGCACTAGGGACTCCCGGTTCGAATCCCTATCTGGGTGGAGTTTCCACATTCTCCCCGTGTCCGCGTGGGTTTCCTCCTGGTTCTCCGGTTTCCTCCCACTGTCCAAAAACATGGATCAAGTCAATTGATTGCCCCATATAGAGTGTGTCTGTGTGAGTGAGTGTGTGCCCAGTGATAGATTGGTGTCCTGTCCTGGGTCTATCTGCCCAGTGCCCAAAACTTTCTCCCCTGGATGGGCATGGAGAAAGCCCACTTAACCCTTATATAGGATAAAGCGGAAGATAATGAATGAATGAATGAATGTTGATTAGCTGTTCAACCATCTTGGAAACAGCGGCCGATTCGGACTGCATCGAAGGTTCTGCTGTATCTGACTTCAGCTTCCAACTTTAGAGGGTGTTCATGTGGTACCTCCTCATGGGAAATTTGTCTTTCCAAAAAAAACTGACCTCACATGACTCACATTCAATCTCACATTCAGACTTTTTAATCCCGGGATGCTGCACTGCGCATGAGCGCACATTAACCCATAGATCCCCCCCCTCCCCCCCTGACATGCTTTAATATACATAAAATATTCATTCATTCCTTCATTTATTATCTTCAGCTTTATCCTATATTAGGGTCGCAGTGGGGTTCCCCATGCCCATCCAGGGGAGAACGTTTCGGGTGCTGGGCAGATACACCCCGGACAGGACGCCAATCCATCGCTGGGCACACACTCACTCACACAGACACACTCTATAGGGGGCAATTTGGAGAACTCAATTGACTTGATTCATGTTTTTGGACTGTGGGAGGAAACCGGAGAACCCGGAGGAAACCCACGCGTACACAAGGAGAACATGGAAACTTCACCCAGATGGGGATTCGAACCGTAATCCCTAGCGCTGAGAGGAGAACATGCTAAACCACTAAACCACCGTGCCGCAATATATTAAATATATAAATATAAAACAGTTTTTCCTTAACATCCTAAATTTGTTCCTCTTTACAGACCTTATTTGTAATAAAACGATTAATTTTAATCTTCAAGCTTTAAGATGTTCTTTACTGAATTGTCGACACTCTGGACCCGCAGACTGCTTTACCACCAGAGGAACTGTCTGTTCTGATGGAGATTTTGTAGGTTCTCTGGTAAAGTGCAGTCGTTTTCATACGGACATGTTTAGAACGCTGGGGAGCGCCACACTTTAATGGTTGCTATGAGAACCTAATTACTGACGTCACAGAGTAACTAAGTTCTACATGTTCTAATTGTTCTAAAGGCAGATGAAAGCGTGAAACGCGGCTAAACTCTGAAACGTCTCTGATTGCTCGTCGAAGCGTCACGATGTTCATGCTGGAGAGGTTCGTGAGGGGCTGGTTTGGATTCAGCCTCCAGACGGCGCAAGTGAGTCAAGATTATATCATTATAGATAATAACAGGACCAGATGATGGTTATGGAGTTTAGAACAGCTGGGACAGGGTTGGCTTTAAATACGTAACAGTTGCTGCACTTACAGGGAGATTAGAATTTCAGAATAATTTAATCTGGTTTTATATTCAAGCAAACGTTCACTTTCAGAAGATTCTATATTATAATGATGAATAGGGCGGCACGGTGGCTTAGTGGTTAGCACGTTCGCCTCTCAGCTCTAGGGATTACGGTTCGAATCCCCATCTGGGTGGAGTTTCCATGTTCTCCCCGTGTCCGCGTGGATTTCCTCCTGCCCCATATAGAGTGTGTATTTGTGAGTGTGTGAGTGTGTGCCCAGCGATAGATTGGCACCCTGTCCTGGGTGTATCTGCCCAGCGCCCAAAACGTTCTCCCCTGGATGGGCATGGGAACCCCCCCCCCCGCGACCCCAATATAGGATAAAGTGGAGGATAATGAATGAATGAATAATGATTTATTAATGTTACAGTGCCTGTAATCGAATCCTTTCAACACACCCTTAATGAGGTTTTCGGTGACTTCACTGACCCTGTAACCCTTATTTGTTCACCCTCTTCACTAACTAACAAAAATACGGTGGTAGAGTGGCTTAGTGGTTAGCATGTTCTCCTCTCAGAGTTTGGGATTCCAGGTTCAAATCCCAATCTGGGTGGAGTTTCCACGTTTTCCCCGTGTCTGTTTGTGTTTCCTCCCAAAATCTATGGAATTAAGGTGAATTTAGCACTCTAAATTGCCCCATATAGTGTGTGTGAGTGTGTCTGTGTAAGTGTGCCCAGTGATAAATTGGCACCCTGTCCTGGGTGTATCTTCACAGCGCCCAAAATATTCTCCCCTGGATGGGCATGGGAAACCACCCCTCACGCGACCCCATTAGAGAATTAAGTGGAAGATAACGAATTAACTTAAAATACGATCTAATCGTAGAACGTTTGTAATCAAATGATTTTTTAATTCAAATCTGGAGAACTATAAATATAAATCCAGAATAATTATAAATAATTTTTTTTTTTTTTACTTATAAAGTTAGAGGGTAATTTAGAAATTTTGAATGTGGTACCAACAGCTTCGGGAGGATCTGAAGATGGCCAAAAATCAAGAGATGAACTACCTGAAGAAGCTGAGCCAAGCTCAACGTGAGATGGAAAAAGTGATGAAGAAAGCTGAGGCTCTCCAGGAAAAGATCAAACAGATTGAGAAAGACAATGCAATACAAGAGAAGCGGATTTGGGTGAAAGCGAAGGTATCAGAGAACTGCAAGCCTAATTTACCACTCTGTACTTGTTTTGCCCAGCGATGGATTGGCGCCCTGTCCTGGGTGTATCTGCCCAGCGCCTGAAACGTTCTCCCCTGGATGGGCATGGGGAACACCCCCGCGACCCTAATAGAGGATAAAGCGGAAAATAATGGATGGATGTACTTGTTTTTGTCGTTTCTGTGTGAAGAACATGTTTAGAACCCAAGATGCGGCTTGAACTGTTTCCTCTGATTTAGGAGGGAGTAACTAACACTGGGTAGCTTAGTGGTTTAGAATGTTCTCCTCTCAGCACTAGGGATTCCCGGTTCGAATCCCCATCTGGTTGGAGTTTCCATGTTCCCCCTGTGTCCATGTGGGTTTCCTCCGGGTTCTCCGGTTTCCTCCCACTGTCCAAAAACATGGATCAAGTCAGTTGAGTTCTTCAAATTGCCCCATACAGTGTGTGTCTGTGAGTGAGTGAGTGTGTGCCCAGCGATAGATTGGTGTCCTGTCCTGGGTGTATCTGCCCAGTGCCCGAAACGTTCTCCCCTGGATGGGCATGGGGAACCCCCCCCCCCCCCCCGTGCGACCCTGATAGAGGATAAAGCAGAAGATAATAAATGAATGAATGAATAACTAACATGGGATTCATTCTTATGTCTCTGTATAATGTAGTCAATAAAAAACACAGAAGACCAGATTGCGACGAATGCTGTGATGAAGCAGAAGTTTGAGAACGATAAATCGGTTCTTCTGGACGAGCGAACGGCACTAATAAAACACCTACAAACGACGAGACAGGTGTTGAGACATGCCAGAATGGAAACTTGGCTCATGACTAAGGTGCAAACTTCACCAGCATCTCACATTACTCAAAACACAAAACTCACACATTAACTAATATAGAGTGACGACGTCTTACGTCCACTGTGGGTTTTCATTTAGGCGCTGAAGCAGCTCACCCAGAGGACCGTAGTCACGGAAAACCTCCAGGAAGAGGAAGGAAGAGCGCATGCTCAGGCTCCACAGCTGTAGATCCGCTTTACAGAAACATCTCTTCTGAAATTTTTAATGCTAAACTCATTCATTCATTCATTCATTATCTCCCGCTTCATCCTCTATTAGGGTCGTGGTGGGGTTCCCCATGCCCATCCAGTGGAGAACGTCTCGGGCGCTGGGCAGATAGACCCAGGACAGGGCGCCAATCCATCGCTGGGCACACACTCACTCATATGGGGCAATTTTGAGAATTCAATTAACTTGATCCATGTTTTTGGACTGTGGGAGGAAACCGGAGAACCCGGAGGAAACCCACGCAGACACGGGGAGAACATGGAAACTCCACCCAGATGGGGATTCGAACCGGGAATCCCTAGCGCTGAGAGGCGAACGTGCTAAACCACTAAGCCACCGTGCCGCCCACTAATGCTAAACTCTCAAAAACATTTTGCTCAAACCGATGATTGTATTATTTTTGTAAAGTTTTTGTAAAGATTAAACTGAAAAACAGTTTAATGACAACGCGGAGCGGCGAAACATTTCCAAGTCTTTTTCAAGCAGGATGGAGCGTCAAAATAAAGTCTTTAACCAAAACCCCAGGCACTCCGCCATGTGTTGGGCTTCATTGTGTTTTCTTCATCTCTCCTTCTTCACGCAGTCGATTCCAAACGTTTTAAAGTATCTGTAAAATTGATGCTCTCTGTTAAAACAGTTGGAAGCTGGAAAATATATCTGTTTGTGATATTTGTTTGAAATTATTCAATCACAAAATGCATTTATATAACAACATAACTTAAACCAGGGCGGCACCGTGGCTTAGTATTTAGCATGTTCTCCTCAAAGTGCTGGCGAATCCCGGTTCGAATCCCCATCTGGGTGGAGTTTCCATGTTCTCCCTGTGTCTGCGTGGGTCTCCTCCGGGTTCTCCGGTTTCCTCCCACAGTCCAAAGAACATGGATCAAGGTCAATTGAGTTCTCAAAATTGCCCCATATAGAGTGTGTCTGTGTGAGTGAGTGTGAGCCCAGCGATGGATTGGCGCCCTGCCCGAAACGTTCTGCCCTGGATGGGCATGGGGAACTGTGACCCTAGTTGAGGATAAAGCAGCAGATAATGGATGGATGGACTTCATTTGAAGTTGTAGGTTACTAAAAAATGATGACGATGGCGAAAAGCGACTTCAGTTTGGAATGAATAAATGTATATGAGAATAAAACTACAAAAGAATAAATGTTTCGTTTCATTTGTAATTAAAAACGGAACAACGCAACCTGATCTCCAACCCTCTGGAGAGTTTGGGTTGAATCGGAACGTTGATTGCGGACCTTTTTCAACTCAATCGAATAAAATACATGGCCTTTTTCTGGCGGCTCGTTTTAAGCGACGCTCTCACATTTGGGATCCACATCATTTACATGAGCGGCAGGAACAAAGCGTCGCTGCGATGTCCTCGCGCGATTAACGGAGCCTGGCACGCGAACCGCCGGCCTATGCAAATCCGCGCGCGCGCGCACGGGCACACGGGCACGAGCGAAGCGCACGGCGGCGTGTTAGGAGGCGCGTGCTCGCCTCTCGCGAACCCAAATTATTTTTCTAGAAGCGGAGAGAGAGAAACGCACGCCGGCGTCATGGTAACGTTCTGCATTAATTTCTTATCTTTAATTAGTTTAGTATATATTTGTTTGTTTGTTCTTTGCACCGATTAAAAAACCAGAAGCCTGAACAAATAAAATATCTGTTGTAAATGTTTTGCCAGGAACTTATTTAGGTCAATCAATAGATTTCCTTTTTTTTATTATCATTATTATTAAAATGCAAAAAAAAAGGGCCAAATTAATCATAATTATTGGGACACATGACACATACAGGGTTTTTTTTTATGACAGTCCATTCGAAGTTGGGACCCTGGAAGGAACCAGCCCTGCAACCAGAAGGTCCCCGGTTTGATTCCCGGACCAACCAAGTACTAAGTGCCCTAGGGCAAGGCACCGAACCCCAATTGCCCCCCAAACACAGTGTACAAGGCTGCACCGTGTGCACACTTCCCTCAGTGTGTGTGTATAAGTGTGTGTCATTGCACAAATGGGTTAAATGTAAAGGAAAAACTTCACTGTGTGTAACTTCTGTGGGCAAAAATGGGTCACTTTTAACACTTATCATTATTTTAGAACAGAAAAGGGGCTTCCGCAAAGCTGGAAGCACACAATTGTTTAAAATGCTGGGCTGGGTGTCTGATTTTATCCACCTGTGGTAATAGATAATAAAAAAAATTCGAATTGAAGATGTGTGCTGAGGCATTTCCCATACAATCCAAACCCCGACATATTTCTGGATTGTTTTTTTGTAAATTATAATGTCATTTAATAAAACCTATAAGTTACTGAAGGCCTAAATTAAACCATTCTGTGTCCGAGGGCGTCATGAGGTTGGCATGCTCTGTTTGTGATACTGTAACAAGGTCATTCAGAGCACAGAGAGACTGATGAGTTCATTAGTTAATGATACACACGTCAGATACTGTTCTTCATCTACACTGCTCTTCCTGCTTCCTCCTTATTTGTATAATCTATGACTTCACATACAAGCAACTTTGTGTGTGTGTGTGTGTGTGTGTGTGTGTGTGTGTGTGTGCGTGCGCCCTGAGTTTCATATGAAACTGTTTTTTTTCCACAGAGTTTCTTTGAAAAATTTAAAAACATGTAAGTTTTTCAGAATTTTGTTTGATGGAATACATTCTCCAGAAGCCATTTGTTGCATGTTATAAATGTTATACGCAACTTTATGTTTGTGTGCAGGCACACCGGACCTCCGGCACCACCAAAGAGAATCGGTACAGCTTCTCTACACTGTCAGATCAATAGAGGGGCAACGGGATAGGAAACAAAATATGGATCCTGTCTTGGTCCTCTAAAGGTTACATCCACAAAGTGACAGGAAGTTTTCTCTTATCACTCTCACTGGCTCTTTTTTAGGAGGGTTAGACTTTATAGATCTCACACAGTGGTTTTGTTGATCAACTATATATGATATTTTAAAGGATTCAGCCTCAAAGATTAACACTGCACCTTTAAAGTCTATCTGTAGTTTTTGAATTTCCCCATTGTGGGACTAATAAAGGTTAATTAATTAATAAATAATACGAGACAGCTTTCTGAACTGAATATTCAGTGCTTTCGAGCCTGATGGACTTAAATCTCAATACGATCTCACTCTGCAATCGTGTCTCGGAAATGTTGGCTGACAGCAAGCTCTCTTTAGTAACTCCATCCTTTTAGAGCTTAAAAAAAGCCTAATGATGCAAAACAGAGGAATTATGATCATCAGGGTTTTTTCAGCGTTTCACCCAAGTGAGCAGATGTAGAAACTGAGTGTGTTGAAAGTCGAACTGCAGTCAATGAAATGTATATTTATATTCAATGAAGTATGAAGCGTCATTAAAACTCACACACCTGCTTGTTTTAGACTCCAGTTCAGGCTACGGTTGGTCCGAGGATGAGTTCGTAAGTGTAGTTTTTATGTCATTTGGTCAGTTGGTTCATTTCAACTCTGAAATCAGTCCACGGAAATAACTAAAACAATAAAGGCAATAACGCAGGATTGGATTTAAACGTTTCATCACATGTGCTTTGTTTGTCTTGTCAAGGAAGAAGCAGGTGATACCTATGAACCCCCCCCTCGGGATTGGTCACCCATTAAAGTTCAGCCTCAGCTGGTAGATGAGAATGTTTACCTTGGTAAATTTTAAAGCGGCGTCTGTTTTTCTGTTTTTAAAGCACATTCTGTTCCTTTTTATGAAATATGTAGTGCAATAAAGAAAAGTTTGTATTGTTTAGTGTGTGTGATCTGTGTGTGTTTAGTATTTATTTAAAAAAAAAAAATCCTCTGCCTTTAAATCCTCTGCCTCGTCTTTTCTTTTTATTAAGACTATCCTGATCGGTCTCCCCAAAGAGCAGCACCACCACCCCGACCCACCAAAAACCCAGCAAAAATGGTGGTAATGGTTTTTAAGAAGCTTCTATTTGCAATTACAAATGTAAATAATAATTGTGACTAATTTAGAGTAAACTCTCGCTCTTTTCTCTTAGAAACCTGAGCCACCACTCAACCAGGGGGACTTCTACTTCGATCACAATGAAAGAAAACGTTGGTGCACACTGGTTTGACGTACAGACATTTATTTTTCACTGATTCTTTACATTCATAAAGGTGCAAATGGCTTTTAATAAATCAGACATTCAGGCTTTTAATAATCCCCTGTAAATGAATTTACCAATAATTGAACAAACAGATAAAGAAATGTATGTTAGTTAAACTTGTATGTTAGTTATAAAAATAAAATGAGTCAGTCTACATGTGGAAACTTCGACATGGCAGGTAATTCAATATCACAAAAGTGTTCAAAGCAAACCTTTATGATTTTTTACATTTTATAAAGTGAGTTAGTTTAAAACTAAATTAACATGATTTTGATTCAGTCGCACCTTTGAATCGATTCCAATGACTCATTTAAATGAATCGATAGACATGTGATTCCTCCACCAATCATTCTGCTTATATAAGTCTTTAAGTTAAAACTTTAATATTTTGAACACAAAAAAGATGTCTGTACTTATTTTATATAAACTTTTTTTTTTAATTGTGGCATCAGCTTTACTTTGTTTTTTGGGTCTTTCATATCACTGGCTACCAAACTGCGCCCTCTGCAGACGTTTTTACTAAACTGCATTCTCTTGATGGATTCTTTTTTTTTTTTTACAAATGTGTTTAAGACTTTTTTTTCATTCATTATCTCCCGCTTATCCTCTTTCAGGGTCGCGGTGGGGTTCTCCATGCCCATCCAGGGAAGAACGTCTCGGGCGCTGGGCAGATAGACCCAGGACAGGGCGCCAATCCATCGCTGGGCACACACTCACTCACTCTATATGGGCAATTTTAAGAATTCAATTAACTTGATCCATGTTTTTGGACTGTGGGAGGAAACCGGAGAACCCGGAGGAAACCCACGCAGACACGGGGAGAACATGGAAACTCCACCCAGATGGGGATTAGAACCGGGAATCCCTAGCGCTGAGAGGCGAACGTGCTAACCACTGAGCCACCGTGACGCCACATGTTTAAGACTTTATTTCTCTTATTTTTCATAAGGGTCAGAAGTGGCTTCTAATGACAGACCAAAGAGGAAACCACCAGCGATACCAGAGCCTCTTCCCGATGATGGTTTGTCATTAATAATCCTCTTATAGATTTAAAATGTCGGAATGCGTTCAGTGATATGTGCTTGTCTTCGCTTTAGATGTTTATCTGGATCCGAATGAAGGACAGGTCAGTATCCGTGATGATAAAAATGATAAATGCTCATTTCGCAGCCTTTTGCCGAAAACACCAGCCATTCTGCTCTTTTTGCATTCTGTCTGTAATGCTACCCGTGTTATACTTTACTGTTCGTATGGTTTGACACTAAACTGACTGTATTTATGGTATTGTATTGCTGGTTTAAGATCAACCTTGTGTTTTATTTTTAGTGTGAGAGAGAACCAGCACCTGCACCGATGCCAGGTTAATCACACACCACACACACATCCATCCGTGTGAGAGAACTGTTGTAGTTCCTGGCTTTCTGATCAACTTGTCTTGACCTTTATTTATTTTATTTATTTATTTTTAAAATGTTCTTAGCACGCCCCCCTTTCCCGGGTGGTATTCGCATGTTACCCGCCTCCGTCCCTCTTTCGGTCATGTAAGTGTGCATCTGCTTGTGGATTACAAAGAGGGTCCAAATGTCCCCAAATAGACGAGCACATATCCACCGTTTGTTGTGTTGATCTATTTCAGACTGAAACCACCGATTCCACGAGTCGCCGTAAGTATCGTTTCCAAAAATATTAACCGATCTCTATAAACGCTCCGTTTGAATGATCTGAATGTTTCCCCCCTAGAAACCAGGGAGTGGAAATCCCACTGACCCGAGGAAGAAAGGTGTGAGAGCATCCTACATATTTTCTGCAGCTTTAAAAATGTTTTAATTTGTGTAACGATTTCAATTTTAAAGTACCCAGTGTACCACCACCATCACCGCCATCAGAAACCAAGCATCTGACCTTCCCTAATAAAGCATCATCAACCATCCCAAACAGCAGAACTCCTGCAGGGGTCACTAAGGATACCCTACCAAGGTACCACACACACCCACAAACACAAACACAGCTTTATCATCTTCTAAGCCTTTTTTTCTGGCTTTATGAATTTCTGTAATCCAGAATGGGCTTTAATGTTGCTTTATTCCGATTTCACTGATTTTAAAGTCTGAGTTGTAGTTGCTCGCTGCATCTCTAACCTACACGTGTGGACTAACCAGTCTGTCTCGTACCTTTAGCCCAACCAGCCCTGTAGCTATGGATGTGGCTGGTGAGAACATTGGTTGTTGATTTGTCTGCTTTATATCCATATTAATCCTGTGCTTTGCAGGAGATTTAAAACTAATTACTCCCTCCATCCTCTCTCTCTGTCTTACAGCCCCAATCAGAAACCTTGCAGTGAAAGAGGTACAATATCTGATGTACTGTGTGTGTTTATTTAAAAACTAAATCCTTAAGATATGTTAATAATAATAAAGTAGTAATGATAATTCATATATCATATATTCATAGTTGTATAGCTGTATATATTACAAATCTTTACTGAATTTTTATTTTATTTTCTTCTTTTAAATTAAAATACAAGCTCCAACTTTAAAAGAGCAGGGTAATTTCGTTTTTGTCCCATGTTCCACATGTGATATAAATGACAATAAAAATTTCTTGAATCTTGAATACATGATGATAATACATTATTTGGGTCTTTAAGGCTGAATCATGGCTGAGCCTGTGATCTGATTTTTGGGATCATCACGCTAAATAAAAGCATCTGTAAATTGGCCTCATGTGATGTAATAACAGTTTATCAATTAACATTTGTGCCCATATCTATTTGTTTGACAGGAGTCAGGGTTACAGGAAACAGACTGGTATGCTGGACAATGTGGGCGCAAGACCGCAGAGGAAGCTTTACTCAGAGCAAACACGGTGAGCAGCCTTTCCATTATAAATGACGCTTCAATCCAACTCCTTAAACTCCTTACAGCTCATGATTTTGGTCTGCGATGGTCTGTGATGGTCTGTGATGGTCAGATGTTTGTACTCTGGTGTAGGACGGCTGTTTCATGGTCCGATGCAGCACTGCCCAGAACACACATCAACCGTTTACTTTGGTCGTGCTCTTCAATCAGAAGGTCTACAACATCCCTGTGCGCTTTCTAAGAGACACGGGCAGCTACGCCCTTGGCAAAGAGGGCAAGAAAACTGAAGAGGTGCAAAGGATTCCTAATTATTAGTTGTGTTCTTATGTGGTAAATAAATAAATTCTGACGTGCATATGTTTGTCTTTCAGCTCTTTGGCAGTCTCCATGAGATGATCTCCTATCATATGGA
This sequence comes from Corydoras maculifer, assembly GCA_019802435.1. Taxonomy (NCBI): domain Eukaryota; kingdom Metazoa; phylum Chordata; class Actinopteri; order Siluriformes; family Callichthyidae; genus Corydoras; species Corydoras maculifer. Next base: position 149,390 of record JAFMOD010000023.1, read on the forward strand.
TAATCCACTTTTATTGATTGACAGCAAGAATCAGTCCAAACACTCCACCTACCTTGCAAACCCTGTAATCCCTAATAATTAATACCACCTCTTAACACATCCCAAAAACCACAACACACTACACACCCCTCACAGAACACACCCATTTCACCTCATATACATCTCTAACACCCCAAACCTCCCTGAAACATATAATACCCCTCTACACCCCTAATGCCAACAGATACATCTCAAAATCTCATGCCACACACTAACATCATGACAGTAAACGCCTTAAAAACATAAATGCATGCAAACCTATTTATGAACCCTATTTAATTTTTTACAGTATACAAAATTGAATTAAAAACATGTTTTAATGAATTAATTTTAATACATTTTGTTCCTAATTGCTTATTTACTGGTGTGACTTTGAAAGTTTGCGTTAAATGTATGAAAATAAATACTGAAGTCTATTAAAGGAGAGTTTAAATGATCTGTCATCATGTATTCCCTGCATCTCTTAACGTGTTTACTATTTTATTTTTATTTACTTTTACGTCATTTACGTTCTGGAAGCTCTTTCCTGCACAAACTGTTAACTCTTTTAATTTTACGTATAATATAATATTATATTATATAATAAATTATCATACATAATCTATCACCTATGTATAAGATTCCTGGTTTGTGGTGGAGTTTATTCTTTATTTTTAAATAAGGGTTTATTTGATGCCATTTGAAGGTGCGCTCCGGTGAGGGAGGAACCACACCCTCCTCCTCCTCCTCCTCCTCCTCCTCCTCCTCCTCCTCAGTAACAGCGACTTCAGGCAACAGGCTGCTGATGCTCGGAGTCAGAGGAAGGCGGCGGCGCGGCTTATTGTTCGTTGTTTTTTGGATTTAATAAACGGCGGGTTTTGGGGGACATGTCTGCGGCTCCGCGTGTGTTCGGACCTTCTGATGGTCGCTGCCTGGCGGCGGCGGCTCCGGCTGGACGAGCCAAACTCACGCACCCCGGGAAAGCCGTCCTGGCAGGTCGGTCGCTTTCTTACTAACGAACGACTTCAAAGTCTAATAAGCTTCAAACGAGCAATTAAAGATTAAAGCTCTGACGTATCAGTGACGTGTTGTCCGTGATGGTGTTTTAATGCGCACTGGGTTATTACTATATTGTTCATTTGATTGTAAATGTTATAATATATAGCACCGATAGCAACATACAATCATATAAACGCGTGAGGACAACAGTGTGCGACCAAATCTAGTTTCCCTCATTTTTAAAACAACAAAACAATAAAATAATTTAAATTTATCACTATGATAACATTGATTTTCTTGTATATCTAATTAATCATATATATAGGATTAATTAGATATACAAGAAAAAACAAGAAATATATATATATATATATAAACAAAACCCACAGCAGAGAGTTTTTCTTTTTCCTTTCACAGTCACATCGACTTGCTCTGTAGGTTTCCTGTTTGTCTTCAGCATCCTCCTCAGTCACCTCATCCACCTCCCTCACTACAGCCATAAACCTCCTTTTGGTCTCTCCTCTCTTCTCTCCTTCAGTCCATCCTCATCACTCCAAATAAGAATCACAGCATCTTCATCTCCACTACCTCCAGATCGCTCTCATATCTTTTGCTCAGAGCAACTACATATTACTAATTATATATGATATATTTAAAATAGGGCGGCACGGTGGCTTAGTGGTTTGGCATGTTCTCCTCTCAGAGCTAGGGATTGCCTGTTCGAATTCCCATCTGGGTGGAGTTTTCATGTCCAAATTGCCCCATATAGAGTGTGTGTGCGAGTGAGTGTGTGCCCAGCAATGGATTGGCGCCTTGTCCTGGGTGTATCTGCCCAGCGCCCAAAACGTTCTCCCCTGGATGGGCATGGGGAACCCCACCGCGACCCTAATAGAGGATAAAAGCGGGAGATAATGAATGAATGAATAATATTTAAAATACACAGCTTTCGATAGAGACCTTCCACAGTCTCTTTGAATTTCGGGAACACTCATCTAAGGTCTATATACCACATCCAGCCATAAGATTAATTAAGATTAAAGGGCAACCTTTCAATTTTCAATGCTCCTACATCCATATTAAGCCCGTTCGCTCTCTCTCTCACACACTCATGCTCTCTCTCTCTTTCTCTCTCTCTGTTATGCATGCACAATATTTCCCTGTCCTGCCAGAAGGCCTCCATTAAAGTTGATGAATGTTCGTCTCCTCTTAGCAGTGGAGGTTTTGTCATTCAGAGTCTCCATATTCCTCATAACCTCCACCCTCAGGCTCAGCACTCAGGCTCCTTCCTCCTGTCCTCCTTGTTCTCAGACCTGTGTTCCAGCAAATACTGTTTTCTCAATCTGTATTTAGTCTTTACAGTAAATACTTACTTTATACATACCACATGGACAAAACTATAGGGATTATTATTTAATTTACAGCCAATTCAAAGCTAAATCTTGTCCTTAACAGATTAATATATTTAAATGCATCTGTGGATTTGCATTATTTTTCTTTATGTACACGTAAACACATTCTGCTTTTCTGTCTGAAGGTGGAATCGCAGGTGGGATTGAGATCTGCATTACGTTTCCGACGGAATATGTAAAGACTCAGCTTCAGTTGGATGAGAAGGCGAACCCTCCTCGCTACAGAGGTATCGGTGAGTAACCTCACACACACCGACACGCCAGCAAGCCCATATTCTCTTTGGAGTTAATTAGCCTGAGTCTGTGGTCCATAACCGATTCTATCCTGCTGCCACTTTCCCGCAGAGTAAACACACCCATCATTTCTGATTTCTTCTTATTTTCATGCCTAAAGCTTTGAAGCCTTTAATAAGCCGTCTGCTGGATTTACCAAACAGCTGTCGCTCGGCGTAATTATCACGACACCAATATACTTTTAAACCCCAGTCCTGCACAGGAAGGTAAAATCTAATTCCTTTAACGTCTAAGTTACATGTGGATATATTACGTTTATAAATATACGCGTGGCAGAGTGGATGTGCTCTCGCCTCACGACGAGAACGCCCTGGTTCCGGTTCTGATTAGTGAAGCTAAACCAATAGCAGAATTCTATTCTGGCCAAGATCCGCTCCACAGTCACTGTTACTACTGCACTTTATGTAAATAATGTATATATTGCACTACTGGGCACGGTGGCTTGGTGCTTGGCATGTTCTCTTCTCAGCGCTGGGCATTCCCAGTTCGAATGCCCATCTGGGTGGAGTTTCCATGTTCTCTCCGTGTCCGTGTGGGTTTCTTTCGGGTTCTTTGGTTTCCTCCCACAGTCCAAAAACATAGATCAAGGTCAATTGAATACTCCAAAATTGCCCCATATAGAGTGTGTGTGTGTGAGTGTGTGTCCAGCTATATACTGGCGTCCTGTCCTGGGTGTATCTGCCCAGCGCCCGAAATTTTCTCCCCTGGATGGGCATGGGGAACCCCCCCCCCCCCCCCCCCCGCGACCCTAGTAGAGGATAAAACAGGAGATAATGGATGGATGGATATTGCACTTCTGGCAAAAACCGAAAGAGAAGGAATAAGCAACAGCATCGAGAACATCCTCATGCCAACCTCCCACCCGCCAGACGCAGTTATTATTATAGATTATTTACCCGCCGGTGCAGCCTGTTGGATGATTTTAGTGTCGGTCTGATGTCTTGCCCACAGCGGACTGCGTAACACAGACCGTTAACAGTCACGGAGTCAAAGGCTTATACAGAGGGCTGAGCTCCCTGCTGTACGGATCCATCCCCAAATCAGCAGTCAGGTGGGTGCACTTACATTCATTCATTCATTTAACTCGCTGAGTTCGAAAAGTTTGAAACCTTTAGATCTTCGATTCACTTTAATATTTGTATCCTATGCTTTTAAAGACAACTAGATTGGAATATATTATATATTATTAAAATATAGTATATATATGCTGTTGCTTAATGCTATTCTATTCTATTTTACATATCTATACTATAATTTTATCTAATTTACTTCTTTAAAATTTAAATTTCAGTTCTATTTTTAAAAGAACGGTGTATTCGGGGTCCGTGACCCATAATTTATATAATAATAAAATTTTCTTGAATCTTGAATATTAAGCTTACTGCTCTCTGTAGCCTCATACCCCCCCAGCACCACTCCCCCACCCCACCCCCACCCCAGGCAACACTCTGGCCCATTTCAACGTGGAAGCAAACTGCGTCTGAGTGATATGATGCAGTAAACATTATTTCTCACGCTAAGGAAATTCTCGGCGGTCTTTTGGGCGGATAAAAGTCCCGGGTGTCGATGAATATTTTAATGGCTTTGGCTTTAATGTTGTTTCTATTCTGGACGCTTGACATTTCTCATGTGAACGCCTGTTTTTATACAAAAACAAAGGCCAATCAAACCCCCCCCCCACCACCACCACCACCACCAACCACTCACTGGCTTTCCTGTGTTAGTGAGGACCGATCAGCTCTCTGTACAAAAGGCATAAACTTACATAATAAACAATATAAATAAATATAAGTATTTATCTGTAGACGTGATCTTAGTGTAGAATCTGCATTCGCTGTCAGAACACCATCCTTCACTCTCTCTCTCTCTCTCTCTCTCTCTCTCTCTCGCTCTCATACACACACAAACAATAAATCTTTATTACGTCAAAGCCGTTTTCATATAAATGACCAGTCTCTTCGTTCAGCTCTGTCAGGCACTGTGCGTGTGTGTGTGCGTGTGTCAGATGGATGGACAAGCTACGTTGTGTTTGTTTTCTTTCATGTCAGTTAAATCAGTGCTCTTTGCTCCTCAGCTACAGAGAGACAGACAGAAGGCTTAACCTCCGTCCATGCTTCAACACACCGATGCAAATCCTGACTCAGCAAATATCGGTTCATTAAAAAACACAGACATGTTTGTCTCGTTAGGAAGCTGATGGATTTATATAGAGACGCAACGTGTCTCCAGTGTCACTAATGAGAATGATTAATGATATGATAATGAGAATTAGTGATGCGTTGCGAAACGAAAACCTTAGACAGATCGGGCGCCGACGTTTTTATCCACCTTTACAGGAGATAAATCTGCGGGCGCTTACATTTACTCTGAGAACTGATGTTGCTCCGGCACCGATCGCTTCGGCTGGAATGAAATTGCCTCCCCTCCTGCCATTCATCATCCACTCCCAGCACTTCCTCCTCCTTCCTCCAGCCGCCCGCCCTCTTATTTCATTAGCTGATTAAACTTGAAGAAGCAAAAACCAAAAGGAACGGATAAGGGGGAGGAGACAAAAGAAGAGCTTCTGACCTTGCAGTGATCCAGCTAATGGAATCAGTGTCATTAGGGCCATGAAACAGAGCCAAGTCTGCTGGATCTTGGACTCGATACAAGACACGGGAAGAAAAACAGGGATAAAAAGATCTGGATGACCGTCTGAGCCAAAATCAAGAACGCTGATATACACTATGTGGGCAATCGGCACATTAAACCTACAGGAGCTTCAGTTTTGGAAAGGCCCTTTCGTCATCCAGCATAACCCCCCAAACAATGACCCTAACCCCATCCAACACCTTTGGGATGAACTAGAATGGAGATTAGAGGACAGGTCTCCTCATCCAGCATCATTTTCTGACCTTTAAATATTCATTCATTCATTCTCTTCCACTTTATTCTCTACTAGGTTCGCAGGGAGGGGGGGGGGGTCCCCATGCCCATCCAGGGGAGAACTTTGTGGGCGCTGGGCAGATACACACAGGAAAGGATGCCAATCTATCACTGGGCACACACTCACTCACACAGAAACACTCCATATGGGGCAATTTAAAGCATTCAATTTAACTTGAATCCATGTTTTTGGACGGACGCAGACACAGGAAGAACCTAGAAACTCCAGCGGCGAGAGGAGAACATGCCAAACACTAAGCCTCCGTGCCGTCCACCTTTGAATATGTGCTTTTTAAATATTCCCACAGACGCACTCCAAAATCTTTTTAAAAGCCTTGCTGGCAGAGTGGAGGTGCCACGCCCTGCGCTTCAGTCTGATCTAACCTTCAGTCTTATGTTCTGTAAAATGCTGCTTCTATTCGGCAGATTCGGAGTGTTTGAGATCTTGAGCAATCAGATGTGCGATGAGGCCGGCAGGCTGGACAGCACCAGGGGGTTCGTATGTGGCCTGGGGGCAGGGGTCATGGAGGCAGTGCTGATTGTCTGCCCAATGGAAACAATCAAGGTGAGAGAGGTGGTTGGAACCGCCATTTCTGATTCCTGCATTTTCTTTCCCGCTTTCGTCTCCAACCAATGAGTGGGGAGAACATACTAATGTGCTTTGCTCCCAGTGAGGGAACCCCAATTGCACTACTGCCCTTATGTGATCAGAAAAACACAATAATCAATAATCTAACATGATTATTGTTATTTCCTTCTTCACTTTCAGGTAAAATTCATTCACGACCAAACGTCAGCGAACCCCAAATACCGGGGCTTTTTTCACGGCGTGCGAGAGATCGTCAGGACTCAGGGTACCGTTAGAAAACCTACAAGAACATTTATTAAAAAGATATTTTAATTTTGCCTTCACCAGCCCTGATACCGAACATCTACATTCCTGTTAAGATTAGATCTTCTGCATGTCATTCAACCAATCAGGGACTTTGGAAGTTAGCTATCTGGAGGTGGAGGCGGGGCAGTAAACTGTAATTAAAACCACACCCAAAAGGAAGGTGGAGCTTCAGAACAGGGCTGGTGATAACTGTGCAGCATCAGATGTATTTACGAACGTCCTGTGCTACACCTTTTACCCAAAAGTCATGTATTGCAGCTTTAAGTGACATGATTAAAACTATATTTTAGATGATTATCCCTTTTGCTCACTGTGTTTCTTACTCAGGCATCAGAGGAACCTATCAGGGCCTAACAGCCACGGTACTGAAGCAGGGCTCCAATCAGGCCATCCGATTTTTCGTCATGACCTCCCTGAAAAACTGGTACAGAGGTATTTCTGTTAGGAAGCCGTAAAACCTTTAATGCTCAAGTTTTATACTTTTTGAGAGCAAGCTCACATACTGCAGCTCCAACAGTAAAGTTACATACTGCACCTTTAATACTTTAAATGTGTTACTTATTTACTTTACCTTTAGTTAATTTTCTTTAAATTTTTTTTTAAAAAAGTCATTTAAACGTTGCTGTGTGAAAGATTCAGCTGTTCTGTAGTTTTAACACTAAAGTTACAGAGTAGAAACATTTCCATCTCTTATTGAACAACTGCTTTGTTTGTGATTTCTCAGCATCAATTCGAAGTCAATCATCAAAATGGTGACTTTATAATAATTAATAATAAAAGAGTTTCTCCATCATTCAGGTGAAAACACTCAGAAGTCTATTAATCCCATAGTGACCGGGGTTTTTGGAGCTGTTGCCGGAGCCGCCAGCGTTTTTGGAAACACACCTCTGGACGTTATTAAGACCAGGATGCAGGTACTGGGGTGGGGGGGGGATTTGGATGAATGAAACAAACAGAATAATGTTTTTCTTCACTGATGCTGTTTTTAAAATACTCTTTTAGGGTTTAGAGTCTCACAAATACAAAAACACTGTGGACTGCGCTGTGCAGATCATGAAACATGAAGGACCTGCTGCGTACGTCTCTCTGTCTCTCTAGCTCTTTGACTGCCCCCCCACCTCTCTCTCTCTCTAATTATCTATACTCTGTTACTTAAGATTACATTAACTTTCTCCATGTGTAATCCTCTGTTGGTCTTTAGGTTCTATAAAGGCACGGTTCCGCGTTTAGGACGCGTGTGCTTGGACGTGGCCATTGTGTTTGTGATCTACGAAGAGATTGTGAAGGTTCTGAACAGAGTCTGGAAGACTGAGTGAGCGAGAAGATGAGTTGATGAAGACGTGCAAAATTAACTGGGATCAAATAAAATCCCATCAAACACACTATATCACCAAAAATATGTGGACACCTGGCTCCGAGTGAGTCAGATTAAGGTAAAAACATGAAAATAAAGGGGTGCATCCTTTGCCATTTAGGAAAACGGTCGATCATTCAATATAGTGGCAATTTTATTTTTTTAAATTGCTGTCTGCAAATGTATAGTGCAGTTTAAAACTTTATTTATTCTTTTTAGATCTATATCTTTTTTTAGTTACTGACAGGTGAATTCATGACAGGGTGTTTGCAGTACTTGGCAACAACATGTCTTTTTTTCATACTACCTCATGAGTATTATAAGACCACAGTGCTGTTTTAATCTCCACTCCAGTTGGTGTTTTTGCTGAAAAATGTATTATATTGTGAACGTCAATAAAATTCATGTGTAAACACCGTACTCGCCTAAAAACATTTGTTTTCCTCGTTTAAGTGTTTAAGAACCTTTAAAGCTTCAAGCAGATACTGTTTTCCAGAAAAGGTACAAAAATATAACTCCGTAGTTAAGACATTTACATTTAGCCGGTTATAAAAAAAAAAAAGTTTTATTAAACTTTATTTTATTTTAAACTGATTTAATTTACAGTTTATAAAGAGTTCAGATCAGAATCACAATACTGTATTAATCCTCAGAGGAAAATTGCAGTTTTTGCAGACGCTCAATTTTCAGTGCTATAAGAAAAATACAAAATAATACAGATTGAAAGAAAAATAAAGTGGCATGTGTAAGTTTATATATATATATATAAAATTAGAAAATATACGGCACTGTGTGTCAGGTAATAGCGTAATATTGCATGTTTAAGTCATAATTAATAAAGAAGTTTTTAAAGATAAATAAAGATTAGCAAGTAAAAGTGAAAACAAAGTCAGGAGCACTGCAAAAGGCTGTAATTCGACTAAAAATATAATTCATTTATTCATTATCTCCCGCTTACCCTCTATTAGGGTCGCGGTGGGGTTCCCCATGCCCATCCAGGGGAGAACGTCTCAGGCGCTGGGCAGATAGACCCAGGACAGGGTGCCAATCTATCGCTGGGCACACACTCACTCACACAGACACACTCTATATGGGGCAATTTGGAGAATTCAATTGACTTCATCCATGTTTTTGGACTGTGGGAGGAAACCGGAGAACCCGGAGGAAACCCACGCAGACACGGGGAGAACATGGAAACTCCACCCAGATGGGGATTCGAAACGGGAATCCATAGCGCTGAGAGGCGAACGTGCTGACCACTAAGCCACCGTGCCGCCTTAAAAATATAATAATAACACTAATAATATAAACGTATCGGTGACAGAGAAAAACCTGAAGTACTTTGCTTCGACAATCTGAAGCTGTTTATTGGATTATAATTTCAAAAATCGTGTTGGATTCCTTTACATTTATGTACAACGGATGATCCATACAAAACAAACATAACACAATTATTTTTTTAGGATTAAACTGGATCTAACGTCCAGTAGGTGGCGGTATGACACCAGCAAGAAATGTGGAACTTACGGATCTGTTCGAAGTGCTTCGGCCGGTCTGTCCGTCTTCCAGAACAGAAGGTGGCGCTAAAAGAGAGCGTCACCCGCGTTAATGTAAAGAACAAGGAGGTGTTTTAGCCCGTCATCAATCTAAGCTTTAGTTATTTTGACGGTAAGTTCTTTTAAAACTCATTAAACGTCATTTAATGGAATCTAAACAGGTTTTAACAACAGAATAAAGCGCGTCACGTGGCTGTGTTTACCGCGGGACGTTGACGCTGCCTGTGTAATGTCCAGTTTGCTTCGTCGTGTTAAGTTTGTCGTTTTTTTATTTAAATTAGTTCAAATAAGTTTGAGGATCAAACGCGCGGATCAGTGTGTGATTAATGAGGTGTTAATCGTGCTCTCTATCGTTTCCTCTTTCTGGTTGTTGTTTCCTGTCTGTCGTTCCGACCTTTTTATTGTATTTTGTCGTTTATAACGTTATTGTATTTTATTGTATTTATTTTTTTATTTTTCTCTGGTTCTACTTCTGTTCGCCTCTTTTAGTTTTTATTCTCCTTAATTTGACGTTCGCGTCACGTGGCCAGAGACCTCCAGCTGTGATGACGTCTCATTCGGAGGAGGTCAGACACTGATGTTGGGCGAGGTTGAGCAGGCTGACCGTCTTCATCCTGATTAGTTTAATAGATGGGGGGGGGGACACCCCTACAGACTCACAGACAAACACGCACACTATAGGGGGCAATTTAGAGCATTCAGTTTACCTTTAATCCATGTTTTTGGACTGTGAAAACATGGAAACTCCAAAAGCAGCCACCGTGCCAACCTTCCCCCAAACTCCATCCATCCATTATGTTCCGCTTTATCCTCTACTAGGGTCGCAGGGGGAAAGCCCATCCAGGGGAGAACGTTTTGGGCACTGGGCAGACACACCCAGGACAGGGGGGCAATCTATCGCTGGGCACACACACAGACACACTCTATATGGGGCAATTTGGATAACTCAATTGACCTTGATCCATGTTTTTTGGACTGTGGGAGGAAACCGGAGAACTTGGAGGAAACCCACGGGGACACAGGGAGGACATGAAAACTCCACCCAGATGGAGATTCGAACCGGGAATCCCTAGCGCTGAGAGGAGAACATGCTCTTCCCAAAATGGGAACTGTACACTTATCCAGAATGCATGGTGTGATCCACTTGTTGCTGTGGAACTGAATAAAACACCAAAACTCAAACATTAAAGGCTGTGGCTCAATACTTTACTTCACTCGCTGCCCGTGTTGTTCTATCTTCTCGGTTTTTCGCTTAGTTTCCGCTTCTCCAGCCTCCGAATCAGGACTGAGGGGTGGAACTGTAACCAAACAAAGTAATAAATTGATGTATTTTACGGCGGCACGGTGGCTTAGCACGTTCTCCTCTCAGCGCTAGGGATTCCCGGTTCGAATCCCCATCTGGGTGGAGTTTCCATGTTCTCCCCGTGTCCACGTGGGTTTCCTCCGGGTTCTCCAGTTTCCTCCCACAGTCCAAAAAACATGGATCAAGTCAAGTGAGTTTTAAAAATTGCCCCATATACAGTGTATGTGTGTGAGTGAGTGTGTGTCCAGCGATGGATTGCCCCCCCTGTCCTGGGTGTATCTGCCGAGCGCCTGAAACGTTCTCCCCTGGATAGGCATGGGGACCCCCCCCCCCCGCGACCCTAATATAGGATAAAGCTAAAGATAATGGATGAATAAATGAATAATATATATATATATAGAGGGGGAACGCGACCCTAATAGAGGATAAAGCAGAAGATGATGGATGGATGTATTTTACCGACAGTGCTTACACACAGAGGAATAACCTGGCACGGCTGGGTGTTGAACCACAAACCTGCGCTGTGTTTTATTCATTATTTATCTTTTTTTTTATGTATTGAGCTGACCGTCGGTATCTGTATTAAATACTGGACTGATGTTTGTATCCATTTCAGAGCAGGGCGTTAAATCTGGTCTTTCATTCCTGTTAGCTGGCCTGAGGATGGCGAGGTATCCCGAATCCCGCAACCCGTTTGCAGACGACGACGAACCGGATGCGGGACGAGCGCAAAGGGGCTTTAATTTCGACGAGGACAATGATGCACTGAGCCCAGCCGAACTCCGTCAAAAGCAGCTGGAGCAGGAAGTGATGCGTACGGCCCGCTCGGCCCTAGACAGCACCAATCGGTCCCTGGGGCTCATCTATGAGTCGGAAAAGATTGGAACCGAGACGGCAGAGGTGAGAGGGTTCAGAGCACGCCCTGTCACCTTAAAGCAGAAAAAAAGCACTTTGTCACGCTATCTTTTTGATTGTTTTGATCCCCCCCACACACACACACCCTCCCAATAACCTATTTTCCTTTCCCAGGAGCTGATTCGTCAGGGGGATGCCTTGAAAAGGACGGAGCGAATGGTGGACAACATGGAGCATGACATGAGGACCAGTCAGAGGCACATAAACTCCATTAAGAGTGTGTGGGGGGGGTTGGTTAACTACTTTAAAAGCAAACCCGAGCCCAGGCCACCGCAGAAGGAAGGGCCAGTCACCTACGATGCCAACAGCAGGTACATGGACCGCACACAGACCCGTGATGTCTTATAGGTGAAGCCTGCTCATTGCTCTGTTCTGTACCCGAGATAGATTACAAACCGCCTTGGGGGAAAGCAAGGAGCAGAGGGGTAAATATGAGGACATCCATCCCAACTTGAGGAAAAGAGACACAGGTGAATTATATTCATAAAACAAGGCTGCTGTAAACACTGACTTCACTTTAAGGTTTATCGGTACCTTTATGGTTCCATCCTCATCGTCCAGCATCACCCCTGATGTCTGAAATGAATGTCCATTTCACACGGCTGTTTGTTTTTCATGCCGCAGAGTTTGGAGCGCTCGATAACGGAGCATCCGATCAGAACGGACATCCCAAGAACAGATATTTAAAGGCTGCTCATGAAAAACTGGACGATAATTTGGGTAGGACGCGTGGATGGGAAAGGACGTGGTCCTGGTTCTGACGGGCGGCGACGCTGACCAGCGTGTGGTGTTTTGTCTCCACAGATGAGATGGCGTTGGGACTGAATCGGCTGAAGAACCTGGGTCTGGGCCTGCAGTCGGAAATCGACGACCAGGACGTCACGCTGGATTCCCTGCTCAATAAAGTGGACACCATGGACGGCAAGATAGCCTCCACCAATCGGCAGCTGAAGAAACTTTAATGAGAGTGAGGCCTGTTTAGTATGAGACAAACGTCCCTCCAGTTGAATACTTATCAGTTATAATAGGAGACTGTGCATTCATTCAGTTCATCATGTTATTTTAGCCATTCAGAACCCCTCCCCTAAAGTCATGAGCGTCACACATTTATGAGCGCTATGATTTCTCACTACTTTCAGTAAAAACATGCTGGACCTTTCGTTTAGGCCACTGGATGTTCACACACCTCGCTGACACAGTAAAGGATCTTAAATCTCTAGACTGAGAAAGGTGTGTCCACATACTTTTGGGATAATACAGCCAATCAGTTCATAAAAAGAGTTCCAATACTACAGACATCAATAACAAAAACATTTTGAGACATGGTTCTGATGCACAGTTTACATCCCAACAACAAAACTCCAGCATTTTATTTGCTAAATCGGCAAAATTATGTTGACCTCACTAATAATTATTCAGCTCTAAAAAACTAAACAATGGTGACACGGCCGAACAGCTTACGGGTGAACCTTTCACCCTTTTTATAAACCCATAATCTGAGCTGCTGATGGTGAGGGAATCGGCTCATCTGTCCACAGTGTTTTGTTTCTGTCGTTTAAAAGGGGCGTCTCATTAGTGCAGGACATGAACCCTTTTGCTTTTTTATTTCCAGTAAACTTATGACACTAAGGCTTTAATTCTGCTGCGGATTTATTATGAAGGCACAGATCAGACGTCCCACACTCTCCCTCATGTGATCGTACCTCGAGCTACTAAATCATCTTTGAGTCATTGCACTGATTTCTTTCTCAGATGCTTAACTTACTAATATAATCCACAATCATTAAAAAAAAAAAAAAACACGTTATACTCAAAGCTTTAAAAGTATGGAACCCATTGCGGTTGGTTTAGCGGAATACAGTTGAATACAGTGCAATTAAATAAAATGAGACATCACCGTCTGATTGGTTGAATTTAGGATTATAAACACCATATGACGAACACACCGTGTCCTTAATATTTTCAGTGAATATGATTTTCTGCCTTATATTCTTATTTCGTTGTAAAACTTGTGTGAAATGTGATATAAATATGATGTATTCTGTAAAGACAAATAAAATGCTTTTCATTTAGATCTTGATCTGCTGTTCACTTTCCAGATGTTAGAGTTTTTCCGTTTGTTAAATGTCTCTACATGGCTGTCCTACACTGTTGTTGCTGTCTGGCCACTCAAGGAGGACAAGTCCCCCACTGAGTCTTGGTCCTCACAAGGTTTCTTCCTTAAATAACAACATAATAGGGAGTTTTTTCTTGCCACTGTCGCTTCAGCTTGCTCTTTGGGGGTTTAAAGGCTTTTCATTCTGTTAAGCTGCTTTGTGACGATGTACTGATGTAAAAAGCACGACATAGATAAATACCTTGAACTTTCATACCACAGGAACGTGCTGTGTGTTAACCAATCACAACCTGCCACTGAACCACGATCACAAGAGATGATCACCACACTCACCAGTCACTTTATCAGATGCATCTCCATGTTTTCATTTCCACTTAATATAACAGATGCATATAGGAAGCAGTAGCTCAGTGGTTAGGGTGTTGGGCTATCAATCTGAAGGTTAAGGGTTCAAAACCTTAAGCAAGGCCTTTAACCCTCATTGCTTCAGGTGATTAACCCTGTGCACACCTTGTAAGGCGCTTTGGATAAAAGGGTCTGCTATATGACCAAATGTAAATGTAAATGTATTGCTGATCTAAATCCAACATCAGTGCCTGACCTCGGAAAAGCTCTTTTTCCACAGACTTACTTCAAAATGTTGTAGAAATACATCATAGAAAAGTAAAAGATGTTATTGCGCCAAATGTGTGCCATAACCGTTCTACTGTGTACAAAATGTAAGCGTAACAACACTGTACAGGCTTAAATACGAGACCTCAGATATTTATTAACTAGAGTGACTATTAAAATAAAAATGCACTGAAATGAAGGCTTCAAAAGGTTCCATTGAAGTTTTTAGAATACAATAAATTGGCATTTCCAATCTGGGTGGAATTACCATGTCCTCCCCGTGTCCCCGTGGGTTTCCTCCAGGTTCTCCGGTTTCCTCCCACAGTCCAAAAACATGGATCAAGTCAATTAAGTTCTCCAAATTGCCCCATATAGAGTGTGTGTGTGAGTGAGTGTGTGCCCAGCGATAGATTGGCCCAGCGCCCGAAACGTTCTCCTTGGATGGGCATGGGGAATGGGCATGGGGAATGGGCATGGGGAACCACCCGGGCCACCCTAATAGAGGATAAAGCAGAAGATGATGGATGGCACTTTCACCAGCAGCATGTTATTTTAAACACACAATAATAATATTTATTCCAAGTTTATCAAACAGAAACAAGCTATTACGTCGTTATTGTAGGTTTTATATATTAAAAAAGGTATTTGTATTTAATTCCCAAACGGATTTATTTAATTAATATTTTAATAAACCCCTCACTGCAGTCTGTTTACAGAGGCACGCGGCGAGTCGTTACCTGATCCGTTCAGCGTCGCTCCAAAAGTCCCGCAGTGCTCCGTTTTCTCTTCATTAAAGTCAAAAAAGCTTCAGATAATCGGGGTTTAATTTGATCTAAAGATCGTTTTCAAAGTAACCCTTCGCGGTTCGCAGAGCTGTTCGGCCGCCATGGACTTTCAAAACGACTCCGTGTGTTTACCACGACAGGTGTATTGTTTGAAAGAACCGAGTCACTAAAATGACTCAACTCACCAACGTGACGTGTGCTGGGAAATAAAGTAAAGAGTTTTAGTTTTAAACGAATTTTAAAACTGCAACGACCCTGGTTTAAATGGTACATATTAATAAAAAAAACATTTATATTCATTAAAAACTGGTTATTATATTTATTTTTATAAACAGGGGTGATCTGTAAGCCCATTCCTCCTGAACTATAGTTTCATTGGAAGCAATAACTACAAAAATTACAACTGAGATATATCAGAAACTATTAGTTTTTTGTTTTCGGTATTTATAATACATTTTATGATGTGTGTGTGTGTGAGAGAGAGAGAGAGAGAGAGAGAGAGAGAGAGAGTCAGGTAATTAACTTTTGGATGGATCTGACACTCTTCCCATAAATATAAGGCAGTCTGTGCGGTGTTCATAGATGAGGAAGAGGAAGGGCCGGTCGACGATGAAGCGTGTCTGTGTGGACAGAGGCATGAAGCCCACTTGGGTCAGAGCTGCAGCCTCGGTGCCCTCTTCGTTCACTGTGATGGTGCTTTGGTGATTGAACTGAGAGATTTGGGATGAAATTCACAACATGGTTAGTTTACGACAACAAAATAAACCATTTGTGTACCAAGCAAAGAGTGACCGCCCCCAAGTTTATTCCTACCCAATTGATGGTCACTTTCTCTGAGGCCATGGGAGAGAAGTCAGCCTTTTCTGTGAACAGTTCAGTCAGACCCAGCTCCTTCAAGTGCTTGATCAAGTCGTAGCTCTGCTCCAGCTTAAAGCGAGGAAACACAACCTCGCGTGTTCTGCCGGAAGACACGGTAACATTTGGTTGTATAATTAACTTTCTTCAACTTTCGATTTAGTTGTGAGTTTTGTTAAAGCTCTACCTGTTCGTCATGTTTTTCAGCCACTTGTTAATGACAGTAGGAGAAATCTCCTGCTCGAGGACCCTCATGCCCGAGAGTTTTTGGGGAACGGCAATCAACATGCCAATGTTGCCCTTGTAGGGGATCTGCAGGATGTCGCAGTGTAACTCGTGATCAGTTGCGGCGAGGTAGTTACCCTTATTCTGCATCATAGACACACGGACATTGTTCTTTTCATTCACACGGAAGTTACGGTAGTGTGTCTGCTCCTTTGGGAATTTCTTCTCCCATGTCCCTGTAAAAAAAAAGAGGGGTGTTAACTAAATACTTATATTAATATGTTAACATGTTCAAAGCATCCTAAAAGTTGCTAAAGCAGAGAGAGAGATCAAAATCAATCTTAGTGGTTTAGTGGTGAAGTTGTTTAAAGTCAGCAGAAGGTAAAGAATGCTGGTGGTGGTGTCAAGTTCTGGAAAGGTTTACAGTTAAAAGCAAACACATTAGAACCAAATACAGAACCAATTTTTAAAAAATGGGGAACCTGGTTTAGTCTGTTAGATATAAAACTGATTGATCTGTTTCTATGGAACAACAAACCTAACGCTTATGGAAAATCATTTACAATTTCTTAGAAATTGTAGACTGGAAAGACAAATTACTTAGACTGGGAAGATTAAAGCTCAGACCTCAGTCTGGAGTAAAGACATGAAGTCATTTTGGACCAGACACTTTAATAATTTAAGAAACATTTGAGGAAACACACCGTCGTTGTCAGTTTACACCTCAGGAATTGAGGATAATCGATTTTTCTGAATGACATTAAAAAATGTAAATCCTGTTGGCCCACAGAGTACTCTGACCTCAACCCCATGGAACATGATTTGCATGAACCAGAATAAAGGTTGTGGGTCAGGTCCTATTATAAATATTTTCTTGGCATCTATGAAGATCATCAACACTCACTGCAGCTCACTTTAAAGGGTAAAACTAGTCTGAGGTTTATATTTTTCTACTTATTTATCATTTGCTGACCTGTTATTCCACATTTTTCAGGCTTGGATTTGGATTAAAACATTTCCGTGCATGTCTGAGAGGTCTGCAGCTGTCCACAAGTAATCACATACATTTAGAATCATACCTCAGTGGTCAGAAAGAATAAATCACTATAGAGTTGATTTAAGAGACATTTATTTCCCTGGAAAGCTCCTCTCTATGTTGATGTTAAGTATTACCTACAGTCTCCTTCCTAACCAGCTGAACTTGAGAAAGAATGTGGTTATGCACTCCATTAAGAGTGAAGTAATTAATAAATTAAAGAACAACTGCCATGACCTCAGCACTTAAAGTTGTATTGATGATTTACCTTTAAAATAGAGGTAGTTCAGGAGCATGATGACCATGTTGGGATCAACACTCTTCAGTGGTTCCTTGATTAACCCTTTGGTGATCTTCTGAATACGCTTGTTGGCCTTCACAGTGAACGCAGGGTCTTGAAAGTTCACTGACTGAGGCTCGGCAAAATAGTACGTCCTCACCTGATTCCGAAAGCCGTCTGTGATTTTGACATCCTGCTTTACGTAAAGGTCATTGACGGAGCGCAACGTGTAGCCGAAGTTCCGCCTGAAGAGTCGGTGTGTGAGTTTTTGGAAGAGCTTGTGCACGGTGGAGTCGTTGTAGTGAACACTCGCATTGACGAATTCCGCAAAGCCAAGGGCCTCATACAGCTGCTCATGTGAGGTGGAGCCAACGCCGAGCGCCATCATTCCCATGGCGATGGAGATGCCAGCAGGTGCCAGCAGGATGTTATCGCTCTGATTGACATGGTTTCTGAGGCTTCGGTAGAGCCGAAATCCGAAGTGGGAGCTGACTACGTTGATGCGCTGCAAACGTGTGCGGCCTTGGAAGAGCTGCAGGAGTCGCGCCCGACGTACTTTAGGGTCCGATGGCTCAGACATGAGGTCGAGGTGGGGCTCAGGCACAGCGATTTCATCTATAGAGTCGGCTTCGGTGTAGTCATCGTTACCTTCGGCCAAGATTTTGTCAAAGTCGATGTAATCGTCCTCCTCCAATTCTTCAATGGGCAGGTCTTTAGTGACAGTGTTCTCCTGATGGAAGTCGATGGGTAGGACCGCCATTTTCGGGTTGATGCCACTTGGTGTATTTCCAACCTTCACGTCTTTCTCTTCAAAGTGAGATTCGAGGTCTTTAACTCCACCGTAAGACGGGCTGAGGAGGAAAAAGACAGTGCCCAAAACCAGGAGGACCCACATCCTTGGAGAGTGCGGAATGACTTCTGGAATTAGATGAACCATGAATTAGTGGATTCATTTGAGCAATTCTACTTTTTAAATAACTGTATGGTTGTAGTTAATGAACCTCTACTGCACTCTGAATGAGTCCCTGTGCCACCTACCTGCTTGTTCTGGCTCTGAGGTTCTTTTAAATGTACACACTGTTTGTTTGTGACCAGGTTCTCCTGCTGGACTTTGATATCGGATTGCGCTGATCAAATAGCATCCAGTTCAAAGAGTAGCTTCACTAACAGCACAGTGATATTTCTTACAGCTCACTTATTTACAGCATACTTTCTGCTACTTCTATTTATTTTTAGTTTTACTATTTCAAATTTTCAAATCTAATAAAGCTTTTATTTACAGAAACTTCAAACTTTGCCTTTTTATTTTAAAATGTTCTCAAAGCTTCTATTCTCGCAAGAATTGTTTACCCGCTGCTGTTCGAATGTATCACAGACTCATGATCAATACACTGTGATGTCATGATAATCATTTCCAAAAAATTTTAAGGTGTATAACCGAAAATTGTTCGAGCAGAGTTCATGTTTTCTTGTTTAAAGTGAAATTTAGATACTAAATGGCCACCAGTTGTGAACATGTGCAAAAAAAAAAAGTTTATTTGATTTTGTTTTAAGATGTTTTTATGAAGGACGTGTAGAAGGTAGCTTTGACAATTGGCATATTGATGAAATAACTTTACACATGTAGGGTTTTTGGTTTATTTGGCAAGTATTTCGAATTTTCGTGCACTGTATGATTTTTTAGTGCACTGTTTGTCCACTAGAGGGGGTTTTAGCATTGCCTTTATATTATAAATAGGTAGCCCTTTTAGTGTACACCATCATAGACGATAGAATTAAAATAAATAAAGTAAATAGTAAATAAAAAAGTAAATACCATGCATGGAGCCCTGACCTTAACACCTTTGGAATGAATTAGAACTGAGATTGTGAGCCAGGCCCTCTTATCCAACACCTCAGTCAGACATGTCTAAATAAGTGGGCAACGAGAGACACACTTCAAAATCTAGTGTAAAATCCTGCTATAAATGTGAGCTTATAAAAAAGTCATCAAAATTTCAAAAATAGGGTCAAATTTAAATTTATTTGAATATGTGGGCGTATATACTCAGCAGTATCAAATTATGTAATCCTTATATACACCAGTGAATGGTTGTATTGATGGCATTGATGTAGGCATTTTAAATAACTAAAATACATAAAGAAATAGACAGACAGGCAGAAAGACGCACAGATTCACAAACAGGTTAATCATTTAGATGTAGACATCAATGAACATAAACACAAAAGTTTAATCTTAACAAAACTTAGAATTTCTGCTGGAAATGAAAAGCATAATTTCCCCAAGAAATCTGTAATGATTTCCACCACCATTCTTTACTGTTGGTATCGGTGTAATGTGACTCCCCCAAACAAAATAAACCAGTGACACTAATATCATTAAGAAAAGAATTAGTGTTGCTTACAGCTGACTCTCTGTAACTGTAAACCACCTGTTTCTAAATATACATCTATAGATAAAAGCTTTTAAATCAGCATGAATGCGATTCATTTTAAATATCATTTAAAAATAATAACATTTTTTCAGATCATTTTTTCTAAGGTTTCTAACAAAAGAGGACTACTTTTGTTTTCTTGTCATAAATATTTACTCCCTGTAGTAAAGATAACAAAAACTTGAGGAAATAGAGATGTCTTAAAGCATAAAATTCTGAAGATCGCCTGTTAAATGCTTAAACTCGTGGTGTTGCTGATTGTGGACACGATATGTGATGTTGACGCTGGCGGATGATTTATTTAAGAAGCAAAGCAAATATTTCCAGACAACGCTGCGTTATCTGCTGATCAGAGTGGCTCCTTGATGGCCACAGATTACAGACGAGGGCCAGTTCTGGCTGTGACATGGCACCACTGACCCACCGTCAGTACTGCACTGCTGCATATCAATTAAAGGTGGCCCAAATGATAACACACAAAACACATCATAAAGATGGTTCGAGTCAGATCTGCCCATGGTACTTGAGACCAGGAATCAAACTGGGGACCTTTAGGTCGCAAGGCTGGTTCCTTAACCACAAACCTATGACTGCCCCATTTACAAAATATATATGAAAGTTTATATCAAATATTTATAAGCGTTATATTTTATAGTTTTTTCATAGTTCGGACAAATGAAGATTAAATATGTAATAAAAACATCAGGCCTTTGGTTTACTAAATGCAAAATTCTAAAATAATCCATCATGTGTTATTATAAGATTTTTTTTGCAAATTAATTACAGGTATTTATTGAATACACTACACGTCTTACCCAAAACATCTAATCTTCAGGAGTAAAACTATAATCGAGCTCAGTGTTTGGGATCGGGATGAGCCGCCGTCTTGTGCTCTGGGACCTTCATAGAGCTCAAACATGGGTACTCATCTATGAAGAGGTTGTACCAGTGTAGCAGTTCCTTCCAGAAGCTCTTCTTTCCGTAGACAAGTATGAACCCGCTGACGGTCGTGTAGAGCGTAGTGAAGATTATGGTCAGGCTCATGGTGTTGTTACGGTTCAACACCACGCTCAGCTGGGTGTACAGGTCCACCACCAGAAAGCAGAGGAAGACAGCCACAAGGGTGAGGCACATCCTGATCACCCTCATCTGAGTGCCCAGTTTTGGGGCATGGGCGCCGTTGCTGCTCTCCTTCATGTGCTGGAGGTGGATGGCCAGGTGATACGAGATGGAAATGCTGCACTTGATCATCACGATGCCGGGGAGAATGTCGGCGCTGACCAGCAGGTAGACGATGTAGCCCAGCCCGACTGTGTTGTCCGACACGATTGCCCCGCAGTCGGTAGTCTTGGTGTGAGCGTCGGTGTCGGTGTCATTCTGGAACGTCACCACGCTCAGCAGTGGCAAGCAGTTGGAGAAGCCGCTCACGTAGATGGCGATGATTACGGTGAGCACGTGCTTCAAAATGACCTCCTGAATATGCGTGTAGCAGTGGATGGGCTCGATCACCAGCTTGGTGCTGTAGAAGAAGGTCAGGAAGGCGGTGCTCCACATTATGATGAACTTCATGGAGAACAGCATGACCAGCAGAACGCTCTCGGTGGAGTTGTACATGCAGGTTAAATCCATCTGGACCATGGACATCCAGGTGTACGAGATGATCTGATGCGCGATGCTGGCCACAGAGATGCCCGTCATGATGGTGTCGCCGGGACACAGGTGCAGGTGGTTCTTCCTCGCATTCCGCTGATTCACTAATAAAATGTAGATGTTAAAAAATATGGTCAGGACCGCTAGGAAGCCTGTAAACAGCCAGATGACAATCTGGTCCACAACGGTCAGGATCATGATGAGGATGGACCTAGAGCAAATTAATAAAAATTAAACACCTCATTAGAATCTTTGACTTTTTTTTTTTTTTTTAAAGTTAGTTCGTAAAGAATTACAGTACCTTGGTTTGGATTATTAACTCTTCAGTCCTTGAAGTATTTCTGAACAGAAACGTTTGTGAAAACCAAACACATTTCCAGGGGTGTAAATCAGAACAGTGTGATCTAGAACTTCGGTACTTTGCAGTGAGGCGTTCGAACGCTGAACGTGTAAAAGCTTCGATCCAAAGCCCCACTAGACTAGAATTTGTAGCGTGACTTGGTTTTAAGTAGAAGGACATTTTCAAATACTGCGGGCTGATGGCCTGTTTGCATAATCGGTGGAATAAACCAGGGGCGGACTTTGTGGCCAGGCGTTCCAGGTGATATTTACGTCTTAATCTTTGATGCTCTGTGGACACAGAACAGTTGGACAACACCAGATTCACATGATGTCACTGCTAATTGCTCATTAGAGGCTCACTTGTAATTGAGTTAGTACAATTTGAAAGCTGGCAAACCAATAGCTGGAATTAGTTATAAACTCTAACAGCGGATTATTTTTTGTATGAAAAAAATGCAAAAAGTATTTATCCCATAAACTTTTAGACAGGATTTATTTTCTTATTATTAATCCACATAATGGACTCAGTCGACTCTGAACAGAAAATTTTTGCAATAGACTGCATATATACTCTGTCCACAAGAGAACCGGGATAAACATTATACATGCAGTAATTCACGTAAACAAAGATTTGCCGTGAGATCATAGAATTATATGTATGAGTATTTAACTATACTAAATTATATTACATACAATGAGACACTTCAAAATCTAGTGTAAAATCCTGCTATAAATGTGAGCTTATAAAAAAGTCATCAAAATTTCAAAAATAGGGTCAAATTTAAATTTATTTGAATATGTGGGCGTATATACTCAGCAGTATCAAATTATGTAATCCTTATATACACCAGTGAATGGTTGTATTGATGGCATTGATGTAGGCATTTTAAATAACTAAAATACATAAAGAAATAGACAGACAGGCAGAAAGACGCACAGATTCACAAACAGGTTAATCATTTAGATGTAGACATCAATGAACATAAACACAAAAGTTTAATCTTAACAAAACTCACTCTAATGACACTGAATTATCTGACTGTTTTGTAAGAATTAAGATACAAACTTTTCTAGTTTTACGATTGGTTATTACAGCAAATCAAATCGTATCTTACTTTCAGTCACTTGAGAGAAATCCAGCAGTCGTCAGAACAAGTGCTGGAGCTGAACGTGAGAGGGACCCGAAATCAATGCAAGTCAAATGTGAGGTGGTTCGGCTGATTTGCTTGGACATCTTTTCTCCATTACGCAGTCATGTAGGTGGCTCGATTTGAATGAACGACCACAGAGGAAATAAATCCAATTATTATATTAAATATCAGAAAAGAACTAGACTCCGGTGCAGACGAAAGTGGAGACAAGTTAGACTCAAAAGTCTCGAAAAAGCAAGATGAAGTACACGTGTATAAAATCATTAGAGGGTCTGGATTCTCTTCTGAAGTGTATAGTATAATGTATAAAATAAAGAGCACCTGATCATGTTTATTGTGTTAAACCTAGTTAAGTCGATGATCGGTTCTTTACTTTTTCGCCTGTAAATTGAAAGAAAGTCTTAACCCTCCTTCATCACGCAAATTAATGATATTAGAATGTTATAGATGCATAAGTCCACAAAAAAAATCATTTTCTAGATACAGAGTTACCTTTCAAGATGTTTTTAAGAGCTCAGATTACTGTAATTCACCTCCAAAAAAAAGTTTTAATAAATCAGTGGACACACTTCAATAGCTTTAGAATGCCACAGCTAGAGGTTTAACTACTAAAACTAGAAAGTTTGAACGTATTAACCACGCCAGTGTGCACAGGCTCTCGGTTTAAAGTCCTAAAGCTCTTTTATTATTATATAAAGAACAACATGTAAATCTTAAATACTTCTCAATGAGATATATAAACCGAATGTGAGCTCGACTTTTCTTCAAGCCCGAAAAACATAAAAGACGAAACATTCAACATTCAAAGTAACTTCAATAAATAAAAAAAACAATAAAGCTTTACTGTACTTTCCTTTTTCTCAGTTCAAATCAATAATTGATGATCAGTCATCATGAAATACTTGTGTTTATTGGTTTAAATGTATTTCCACTGTATTTAAAAAAAATAAACACATTGATCAATGTACTCTATAAAAATTTGTATGCATGTCACATAAAAAAAAGTATATATTAATATTTGTAATGTGAAGATGAGGTACACTGTAGATGGCGTCTTTCCGACGCCAGTCTTCGTCACAGTGCAAATACAGGTCAGTATGAGGTCTGATTGTGCAACAAAACATCTTTGTTGATCACTGCAGAGCAGGGATAGGCAACACACGGCTCTTACACTGCAGGTAACTCCAAAACAAAAAAGGCAATTTATAAAAACCTATTCTCACATTTCTTTAGCGGTATTGCTGGTGGGTTTTAAACCCCTATATTTTTAGACGTATTGAATTCAACAGGGGGGCGGCACGGTGGCTAGGGATTCCCGGTTCGAATCCCCATCTGGGTGGAGTTTCCATGTTCTCCCCGTGCCTGCGTGGGTTTCCTCCGGGTTCTCCGGTTTTCTCCCACAGTCCAAAAACATCGATCAAGTTAATTGAATTCTCAAAAATTGCCCCATACAGAGTGTGTCTGTGTGAGTGAGTGTGTGCCCAGCGATGGATTGTGCGCCCTGTCCTGTCCCTGCCCAGCGCTCGAGTCGTTCTCTCCTGGATGGGCATGGGGAACCCCACCGCGACCCTAATAGAGGATAAGCGGGAGATAATGAATGAATGAATGAATTCAACAGCTGAATTCAACAGCATGCGGATCCAGAGAGGTTTTTTTTTTGTGAACAAAATGTTTTTTCTCTTTTTAAATATTAAAATTAGCCATTCGGAATATTTACAAAGTACCACCATCCCACTTTCTTGGCCACCCCCCCTCCACGTCCAAAATTTCCATGCACTGTTTACAATACTACAGCTCGGCTCCGGCAGACACGCCTTAATCTGCTACGCTCACAACTCTGCTGGCTGCTGCACTTGAGTATTATTCAACACTGCTTTTCGAATCCTATAAAGCTTTCGAAGGGGTAAGAAACCAGTTTGGGACTGGGATGAGACTGTGTGTGGGAGACGAAGAGGGAAAGAATTTAAAGTTATACTTCTGTAAACATATACAAAATTTTTAAAAAATCTGTTTTTATATAATAACCACATACTGTATATACATGAGTGCTCCAAAAAAGAGAGAGGAATCAGGGCAGTTTGTTCTAAAGTGTAAATACAGTCTTTGTAAGGGGCCACACAGAGAGGTGATGAAGATTATACTGCGAATCCATATCTACTGTCATATCTCGGGAGAGCTTGTGGAGGCACTTGGCTCTGACTGAAATTGACGCTTTTGTGGCTTGTAGAAGCCCTTTTTAATTGGCTGCTCCGGACAGGGTGGAAGGCTAAACCCTGATGAGGGTGGTAACCCATGACGGAGCGAATGCTAGACATCCTGCTAGAAGGGCGGCTGACGGGGGCGACGGCATCCTCCCTGCAATAGATTGGTAAATACGTTGAATGAGGTTTACTGCATAATAAAATCAGGATGTAATGTGGATACAATCGTCTTACTTCAGCTCATTGGCGGTCTCTTTCTCATAGCGGCGCTTCTGGTAACAGCAACAGAGAAGCCAAAGCAGCAACAGAAGGAGTAACAGCAGCAACAATGCACCGATCACAGCTCCTGCTATGACTCCAGCCTTGCTGGTTGCTATAACAGGACGAACAAATATAATGTTACAAAACGGCGACTAAGATATTCATTCATTTATTATCTTCCACTTTATCCTCTATTAGGGTCACGGTGGGGTTCCCCATGCTCATCCAGGGGAGAACGTTTCGGGAGCTGGGCAGATACACCCAGGACAGGGCGCCAACCTATCACTGGGCACACACTCACTCACACACATACACTCTCTATGGGGCAATTTGGAGAACTCCGTTGACTTGATCCATGTTTTTGGACTGTGGGAGGAAAACGGAGAACCCAGAGGAAACCCACGCAGACACGGGGAGAACATAGAAACTCCACCCAGATTGGGATTAAGCCACCGTGCCATCCTGCGACTAAGATATTTAAAACAAAAAACAAAAAAAAACTACTTTCTATTATATAGTACCCAAAAATGCATAGGGCTAGTATAGGTAGCCTGCCTGAACATATTTAAGAGGGTCATTGTTTTTAGTGTAGAGATTTAAAACAATGTGACTTAAATTCTACACATTGTGAGAGCACATCATGGTCAGAATTTGCCTCGCCGAGCTTCTGCCCATTTTTGAATGTTTGTTTGCCTGCCAAATTGCACACCTCTGCCCAGGACTGCTTTCTGATTTCAATACAGTCACTTTGAAGCACTAAGTCCAGCCCTCAGTCCGTGACATTTTTTCACACATCCGAAAGACGTATTATAACATTTCCTCGAGGCGATGCAGCTTTCAGCTTTGCAGATATTGCCACTTCTGTATGATGTCCAGGACACCAGTTTAAAATGGTACCAAAAGCGGACACAGCAAGTCCTTATTTTTTTTTCTAATAATAAAAATCTTCTCGTCTGATTCCATAAAACAGCTGCAAACAACACAACTGATCCAGAAACAGTTAAACACCACCAGCATCAACAAAACAGACAGCAGGCCTAATCTAGTTAAGAGTGTGCATCTCCAGCCAATCAGACAGTGTGTTCTATAGTTAATTTGCATCGATTTACCTCCTTTTTCCAGCTCAGAAACCCAAATGGAGCCTAATGGTGTGACTAAATGGTTAAGCAAATGCATTAAACTGCTGAAAGACAAGTGGCTAGAAAGTAAAAAGGTGAAAGAGCACTGCTTTTATTAAAAGGCAGATGGAAATCTTGGAATTGTATTCATTTATTTTTATTATCTGCATTTTCAAGTTGGGTTTAATAATTGGGTTTCTAATTGGGTTGTAAATAAATGCCACCTTTGATATTTGATATTTTTTCATTAACAGGTGTTATATAATGCCTCAACATTAATAATTATATTAATTAAATAATAGTTAATGATTAAAATCCCAAAGAGCTTGTATGCCTTCACTTAGCCGAGTGAAGAGTGTCAACGAAAGAAATAAATTATATAACCATGTCATGGACACCGTAAACTGTGTTTAGGGTGGGGTTCATTTAAAAAACAGGCGGCTTCCTCGAATTGTCGAATCAGCTATTTGTCAACAACAGTAACACACGCGGGAACTATGCCGAAGTTCATGAAAATCCAGATTTAGAGTCGTTCCAATATTTTCAGGCCTTATAGTCATGCACATGCACCTGCATGAGAACACACACACCCACACACACACCCACACACACACCGCTGACTTTCCACACCCGACACACCCGCTCACCTCACCCAGACTTACGGTTATATGCGCTCAGTGTGCTTTTGCAGGTCTCCGTCCCGACTTCATTACTGACGGCACACTGGTAGTCGCCTTGGTAACTCAGGGAATGGTTTTGGATCAGCAGTTGTCCGGTCTGAGAATCTATAAACACATCAGTCCCTCACATTAAAAACGGCATTACAGATTTAGAGGCTTATTACACTGTAAAGCTGCTTTGTGACCATGTACTATTGTAAAAAAACACCATAGAAATAAATGACATCCTTAAATTACGGGGCGGCACAGTGGCTTAGTGGTTTAGCACGTTCTCCTCTCAGCTCTAGGGATTCCCGGTTCTAATCCCCATCTGGGTGGAGTTTTCATGTTCTCCCCGTGTCCGCGTGGGTTTCCTCCGGGTTCTCCGGTTTCCCCCCACAGTCCAAAGAACATGGATCAAGGTCAATTGAGTTCTCCAAATTGCCCCAAATAGAGTGTGTATGTCTTTGTGAGTGTGTGCCCAGCAATAGATTGGCATCCTGTCCTGGGTGTATCTGCCCAGCGCCCGAAATGTTCTCCCCTGGATGGGCATGGGGAACCCCCCCGCGACCCTAATATAGGATAAAGTAATGTTAGAATAGTTCTCTTATAAAGGCTCCTTGGTAAAAAAAATAAAAAATAAATACAGATCGTCTTTGTGAATGACTCCAAGAATGTGGTGTTTGTGGTACATTTTCGGGTATAGAAATGACTTACTCTGGTTTGCTGTGGGTGGCATGGAACCACCAGTCAGTCTAGTCCACGTGTAAGTCAGAGGAATAGAACCCACTGAGGCTTTGCACAACATGGAGACCGTACTTCCCGTCTCTTCCCCCTTTTCCACCCAGCATTTGGGCACAGAGGGTGGCACTGCACAAAAAGAGCGAAAATACTCAAGATTAATCCAGCAAACCGAATACAAGCACATTCCAACAGGCGCAGAGGCTCCACCCGCTGACAGTCATACTGAGAGTTATGATAGGGAGGTGCACTGAGAACGCAAAGGCAGGACGAGAGGAAGAACCGGTACGGCAGAAACTGCGGGGTGGTGCATGTCAAATGTCAGAGTCATGACGGGATGAGATATGTCTGAGTATTTACCGAGTACCACTAACGTGATCTTCCGCGAGTCTATCCCGGGAGGTTTCTTCACCTTGCACTGGTAGGTGGCCGTGTCAGCAACATTCAGCGAGGTGATGGTGATGGTGGCGTCGCCCTGGCTCGGGTCGCCCACGAACTTCAGACGACTCATTAGGTCAGGGTTGCCGAGTCTGTACTCCTGACCTCCAGAATAAGACAAGAACTGAAAGGAACAGAAATTGAACTCTGAGAGACGGCGACATGAAATACCTAAAGAGCAAGTTTGTGTTACAGATGTGGACAGTGGACAGTAACTAAGTCAATTTACTCCACTACTGTACCCAGTTTACTTAAGTATTTCCTATACTTGGGCAGCACGGTGGCTTCGTGGTTTAGCATGTTCTCCTCTCAGCACTACGGATCCCCGGTTCGAATCCCCATCTGGGTGGAGTTTCCATGTTCTCCCCGTGTCCACGTGGGTTTCCTCCGGGTTCTCCGGTTTCCTCCCACAGTCCAAAAACATGGATCAAGTCAATTGAGTTCTCCAAATTGCCCCATATAGAGTGTGTCTGTGTGAGTGAGTGTGTGTGCAGCGATGGATTGGCGCCCTGTCCTGGGTGTATCTGCCCAGCACCTGAAACTTCACTGACCCCCCCCCCCCCCCC